>BSBN01001688.1:0-600000 GCA_027924645.1 Cunninghamia lanceolata
AGAAGAGAGAGATGTCTCTACTTTCTTCTTTTCTTCAAAAATATTCTTGAAGCATTCTTTGTTCCATTCTTTTATGTTTTGTTTGATTAATTTAAGCTTGGTGGCAATGATGAAGAGTTTGGATCCCTCTAGTTTAATATCTGACCACCATTGTTTTACTAATTCCACAAAACAAGGGTCTTTGAACCACATGTTTTCAAACTTAAAAGGGCACCTGGCTAGTCTCCTTTCTCCTTCTATTTCTAGGAAGATGGGGTAGTGGTCTGAACCAGATAGAGGGAGGCTCTTGCATTCCAGACTAAAGAGGAATTTACTCAAATCTCCTTTGAAAAGGAAACTGTTCAATTTCTCAGCAATGTTGTTAAAGCCAAACCTCCTATTGGTCCATGTATAGGCTTTGTTTCCTATGGGGATATCAAACAACAAATTTCTCTTAACAAAATTTTCAAAATCCATTTGTGATTGCATCTTTCTTCTCACTCCCCCTCTTTTATCTTTTGTTCTCAAAATTGCATTGAAGTCTCTGCCCAGAACATAGAAATCAAATACATAACTTGTGCACATTTCCTCTATTTGTTTCCAAATTTCTTTTTTCTCCACATAGGAATTTGGCCCGTAAATGTTGATTAATACAAAACAGAGATTGGAGGCTAGGCTCCTTACCTTACAAGTAATCCACGATCTATTGTTTGTTACCTCCTCAACCAGAACTATTTGTGGTTGCCATAGAGTGAGAAGGCCTCTAGAGGCTCAATGGAATTTACCCCAATTGACTTCCATCTGCCTAGCTTCTTGCAAAAATTCTCTCTCTCTCTTCCTAACTCAATTTGGATTCTTGGATTAGCCAAATATCTGATTGTGTTGTCTCTAAATAGTGCCTGAAAAGGCACCTTTTGTTAGGGGCATTTAAGCCCCTAACATTCCAGGAAGTGACTTTCATTATTTTTCACAAGAAGGGGATCCCCCTTCCCTACTCTTAAAAGGGTCCTTGATTTTTAGCTGTCCACTGGCTTCTCCATCCAATTTCAATTTCTCCTTGTTCGGTGTTCTACCTCTGGCTTTGGTTTCACCACAATCTGGCACTATTTTAACTAGTTCTCTCTGTCCAATCCCTAATGATTCTTTGATGCCAATGGCAGGTCTCAAAATGTCCTATTCCAGATTTAGAATCTCTAATTGAATGGGGAGGGTAATTCTTCCTCTAATTCCACATCTGATCATCCGCATCCAAATCCTCAACCTAGTTCTCCTCAAGCCCTTCTCCTCTAATCCTGATGGAGCCCACTTTTGCTGCTTCAACCAGTTCATCTAGCTCTTTGCCTGCTTCAATCAGCGAATTGAGGTCCTTTTCTTGAACATCCAGCTAGAGCAATTCCATTGTCCTCGAGATTTTCTTGTCCAAGCTTTCAACTTGAGCCAAGAGGTTTGATATAGAGCTATCTTCTCAGGGATTGGATTAGAGACCTATTCCTTTAAGACTCTGCCAGTATCCTTACTTGGAGGGTTCTTTGTGTGTTCAAGTTCTATAGTAATCCCCCTTGCTTCTCCTGATACTGTCTTTTTTATGTCTCTTATTTCTTCCTCAATGTGGATTTGAGGATTATGGCCTCTTTCATTTTCATTTTTCTAAAGAGAAGACCTCTACCTGAGATCGCCAACCTAGTGTTTCTAGTAATTCTCCTTTCAGTCTTGTTTCATCAATCAAAGCCTGTCTCAAGGTTCCCCACTCTGTAAAAATTTCTATATCATTCCATCGCGAGGTATCAGGTTTATTCTGAACACAAATTTTGACATACGACCCCTTTCCATCCTTTTCAAATCTTTCTTCTATGCAAATGTATTTGCTTAAGAATCTCTCTATCTCTTCCAAAATCGTAGGTTGCCAAAATTCCATGGGCAAATTTGGTAGTTTGTACCAATCTTGCACATATTCAATCTGAGATTTGAGTGGGTCAAACCCTATCTCCCAATTTTTGATGTAGAAGCTAAATCTTCCCAAATCCATATTCCATCCCAAATTTATTCCTTAATCTTTGTTGAAGGATAGATCACCATAAAAAATCCATTCGGCAGGGCTTTCATAATCAAATGCTGTCCCCAACGCTTTTTCCACCATTGGACCAAAGCTTTATTATCTAAATTTATTCCTAGCCATTTAACGATCAAACCTAGATTTATCAACATGTCTATCGATGGTCCTAAGGGATTGGAAGACAAAACCATTGAGATTTTATTACCTTGTCTCTGGGAGTATCCTTGCTCCGCATAGTTCTTCTTACCAAAACCACCCTTTCCTGTTGCTCTAGGGGTTTCTCCATAGCGTCCTGGGTTGCCTTAAAGGATTCAGATTTTTCCCTTGATTTCTTTGTTGGAATCAATTTTGGGGGCGACAGTATCTGTTGCCATTTCACCCATCACCTCTACCTTTGAGAAATCCTTGTCCTCCAATCCCTTCTAAACCTCTTTGGTACCTCCAACTCTCTCTATGAGATCTCTCTTGAAGTAATTCTATGGGGATTTTGCTTTTTGCATCCGCCACCCATGATGTCGATCCATGTCCCTCCTTTCCTTCTGTGACTAGCCTTGGGTCGTGTCACTCCTCTAGTTCCCACCTTCTCTGCTCTACAATGAACTCTGCATTTTCACACCCCTTTGCCCTTCTCCATTTTCGCTTAGCTATAATATTATTATTATAGCTATGTAATATGCAAATATTATGACTGAAGAAAAGTTTGGTATGTCTATAGCTGAGAGTTTATAAACATATATATAGATATATGAATATTTATAAGTATAAAATTAAAGATATCTTTATGATTACATGATTAAAATATATATAAATCTTGAATAATATTTGTTTAAATCTTCAAAATTAATAAGTTTTATATACATATCATAGATAATATCTGTATGTATATATATTTAAAAATATATCAAAATTTCATGATAAACTTAAATGGATTCATGAAACAAGCATTTCCATTATGAAAGAAATAATTATTTTGTTATACTAACATAATCGAGAAAATTAAATCATGTACCTTCTTAGAAATTTAATATAGTATAAATAGAATCCCTTCAATACTAATCCTATGAAATTTTCATTTGCACAAGTATATTATTAGAAATACAAGATTGCATACATTTCTTATGCATTTAAATAACAACTCAGAGTATTTATTATACAATCATTGCATAGTAAGGAAGAAACCAATTTAAAGTATAATGATCAAAACCCTTGATACAAATTTCTCAACACAACAATATTTTCATCATGACCTTATTATCAATTAAAGACTACAATAGAAATGGATATTTGATCCAATTTCTTAACTTTTTTACGATACAAGTACAAGAGAGATTGAAAGCTCTTTAAAAAAGGATGAATGATAAAATAATTACATAAAGAAACATATATGTCTCCATGAAGCCTTCATCTATATTCTACAACACAAAATGGATAGCCAATGCTTGCTCTCCACCCTACCATAGGGCTTGAAAATGTTGCAAGTATGTGCTAACCGGTGTTGTAATTGATGTCAACATGCTTGTGTTGTCATTAGTGTCAACTGTGTTCTTGTTTTGTTACTTGATTGTGATGAGTTAGTTTCTTTGTATTGTGTTGTATAAGTGCTGAAGATGATAAGAATATGTTCCTAATATTGAGTTTCCAAGTGTTTTTGAGAAAAAATTGGTTCATACTAAAGATAGAGTTTTGAAGATGTATTCTGGCTTACAGGATACTGTTTGAGTTTTTGCTCCGCATTTCTTCTGTGTTGAAGAACAGAGTGTGATATTTGGATATGTTTTAGAGAAGTGTTTGAATATACTAATCCATAATTTGGTGGTCTAGATCGTTGGTGCAGTAGAAGTTCTATTCACCAGTATGAAGATTGTGCCTGACAGCATTTGTAATGTGACAGGGAGAAAGTATTTTGCTCCACAGTTTGGTTTTTGGTCTTACAGTTTTGGACATATGATTATAAGGTCCTTAGCTATCTTTATTCCAAAGGATTTATGATTTGATTCTCTGGAAACCAAGTTATTGTTTGGCAGAGTTCGACAGTGTTTGTGAGAGCAGTCTGTGATCTGTCTTCAAGTGATATTTGTTGTCTTCAAGTGAGATCTGTTATGGCTGGATTTGTCAGCTCCCAAGTAATTTTATGTTGTTTGTGGATGTCTCCAAATTGTGTTAAAGGCCTATGCTTGGTCTACAAGCTATGATTGAGTTCTTAGAAGCGTGTGCCTAAGTATTCTTGGTGTTTGCACTAGTTTGACCGACTTGGGTGCTAACACTCTTTGTGGATGTGTTTCATGGATTGTAGAAGCATGTGAAGTGTATGAAGATGTATTTGGGTCTGAGATAAGTCCATGAAGTGTTCTTCTTTCATTTATTTGATTCACAATTTTGTTTAGGTCTAGACCCTAATTTGAATTATGTATGCTTGCTGACCTTGGAGATTGTTCCAAAGGTTGTAGATTGTATTACCGACCTTGATGTATGTTCCAAGGTTGATGATTGGTATAAATAAATGTAATGGATTCATGTGCTTGATGTGGGGATGCGAAGATGCAAAGATGAGAGTGTTTGTGTTGTAAGGGCAGTGAAGGTGATATGTATTGTGCTTCAATGGAACTAAACTCAGGCATGTTGTAGATGCTATTATATCATCTCATGGCACTGAGCCACCCCTCCTAGTAGTGAGCCAACCCTTGAAAGTGAGCCACCCTTCAGTAGTGAGCCACCCTATTGGCAGTGAGCCCTATTTGCAGTGAGCATTTCTTTAGATAGTGAGTCCTTGGGTAGTGAGCCTCTTTTGTTATTCAGTATTGTTACTACATTATATTGTGAGCTAACACTCACCGTGGTTTTTCCCTTTTATGGTTTTCCACGTAAAAATTAGGTGTTCATGTGTTTATGGTGTTGATGTGTTTTAAGTTTTGTTTCTGCACTTCATGTTTAATCTTCATAACAGATTAAGGGTTAAATTAAGTGAATGTGAATGTGATATTGTTTAAGAAAAGTTAAAGTTTTTGATACAACTGATTCAACCCCCCTCTTAGTTATCTTTTGCCTTCAACAATTGATATCAGATCTTGGTTCCTTGGAAGAAAGCCTAACATCTTAAGGTAGATCTGAGATGGTGCACAAAGACATTCCTCGGTTTGATGGATCTGACTATGCCTTCTGGAAGGTACGAATGCAAGTTATCTTGTCTCCATTGGTTTTAATGTCTGGAAAATAGTTGAAGATGAATACAAAATACCTAATGGTGGTTAGAGGACTGCAAGTGAGATTAGGGGCTTATGAGATAAATGGCAAAGCTAAAAATGCTCTACTAAATGCCTTATCCAACACTAAAATGGTGAAAGTTGTGGATCTAGAGGACTTGTCATGAGATCTGGGAAAAGTTGAAAAGTATCTATGAAGGTGATACATCTGTCAAGAAGGCCAAGTTGTAGAACTTGAAGACCAGATATGAAACTATGCAGATGTCTGAAGATGAGAACATAACAAGTTACATTTAGAAGATTGATGAAGTTTTTAGCAACATCAAGGGTCTTGGTGGAAAGATAGAGGATATGGATGTTGTAGATAAGGTTTAGAACTCTTCCCAAATCTTATGGTCACAAGGTATCTGCCATTGAAGAATTGTTTGATATGAATAAGCTTTCAAAAGATCAATTCCTTGGGGAAACTGACTACTTTTGAAATAAGAGAATTTGGTACTACTAATGGCCATATGAAAACTGAGACTATTTTAAGGCCAAGGAAAAAAAGACTGCTAGATTAGATAAATATGTTGTGGAATCAGATGAAGAAGACATTGATGAGCTTGAGGAAAAATTTGCAAGCAGAATGAAAAGAGGCAGTGGAAAGTTCAAAGGTAAGTTACCTTTCAAATGTTTCAATTATGGTAAAATTGGTCACTATGCGTCAAGATGCCTTGACAGAACTTTGAAGATCAAAAACCATGAAAGTAAAGCTAAGATGGTAAGAAAGAATTACTATGTTGGAGATGATGATGGTGTAACTGATGATGAACCTAATTTGAAGATGGTAATGGTAGTGAATGCCTGTTTATTGCCCTAAGAGAAGAACTTGTTTATGCTAATCTTGCAAGGTGTGTGAAGGAAGGAAGTTTGGAAGAAGAAAAGGAGATATCTGCATTTCATGCTAAAGAGGAAAAGGATGAATGGGTCATTGACAATGGATGTTCAAATCACATGACTGGAGATAAGAGTAAGTTTGTCAAATTGGAAAGGTATGATGGAGGACTAGTTATATTTGGTGATGATGCAACTGGTAAGATCTGTGGAAAAGGGTCAATTACTTTTGATGGCAAGCATAATACATATGATGTTCTTTATGTCAAAGGCTAAAGCATAATCTTCTAAGTGTTGGATAGATGTGTGACAAAGGATATAATCTGATATTAAAGATGATTGGTGTGAGATAAGGAAAAGCTTTGGAACATTAATTGTTGCTGGTAAGAAGACTCATGGTAATGTTTATCATTTGAAAAGTATTGATAATTGTTGTTTGTTGGCTCAGACAAATGAATGTTGGATATGGCATAGGAGAATGTGTCATATTAACTTTGATAATCTGGTGAGAATAATCTCAGCTCAAGATGTAAGAGACCTACCTAAGATTGTGAAGCCTGCTAATGCCATCTGCAAAGAATGTCAATTTGGGAAGAAAACGAAGATAAGTTTGAAGAGCAAGGAACAATTCTCTACTAATCTATTGGAGTTGGTACATACAGACCTGTGTGGCCCTACAAGAAAAAGAATTCTACAAGGTGACAGATATTCATGCTTCTTATTGATGATTATTCAAGAATGACTTAGGTTACTTTCCTTAAAGAAAAATCAAAAAGCCAAGACAAGTTCAAGGCATTTAAAGCAATGGTTGAAAATGAAATGGATTTGAGAATCAAGTGTCTGAGATCTGATAGATGTGAGTTTACTTCAAATGAATTCAATACTTTTGTGAAGAACATGGGATAAAGAGATAATTGTTTGCCCCGAGGAACTCCTCAGCAAATGGAGTAGTTGAAAGAAAGAATAGGACAGTTTAGGAAGCAGCTAGAACAATGATTAAAGAAGCTGACCTACTGGAAGTATATTGGAAAGAAGCTATTCATACTATTGTCTATATTCAAAACAAAGTGCAAGTCAAAGCAAATGGAACAAAGGACACATTATGAACTATGGTATGGAAGAACTCCTACTGTCAAGTATTTCAAAGTGTTTCAAAGTAAATGCTATATCAAAAGAGATGAAGAGCTGGGAAAATTTGGTGCTAGATGTAATGAAGGCATATTTCTTGGGTACTCTACTAAAAGCAAAGCTTACCAGTGCTATAACAAAAGATTGAGGGAAGATTATTGAAAGTACAAATGTGAAGGTAGATGAAGATGTTCAAAAAGTCTTAGAGCTGAATGGATACAAGTCAGATGGATCTGCTAATTCATAGAAAGTTGGAGAAAAAGACAAGGAAGTTTAAATTGAAGTGCAAGTTGTTCCAGAAGAAGAAGCTCAAGTTGAAGAACAAGAAGTTCCAGAAAGGGTTCCTAAAACCCCCAGGTATGTGCAAAGAAATCATTCTGAAGATCAAATAATTGGTGACAAGAGGAAAGAAGTATTGACAAGAAAAGGAGTTGTAGAAGAACAAGCAAATCTCTACTTGATTTCAAAGATTAAACCTAAGACAATTTTTGAAGCATGTAAAGATCAACACTAGGTCAAAGCAATGGAAGAATAATTGATGCAAATTAAAAGAACAAGACTTGGGAACTTGTCCCCAGGCCTGCAGATAAGAATGTGATTGGAACAAAGTGGGTTTTCAGGAATAAGTTGAATGAGATTGGAGAAGTGGTAAGAAACAAAGCGCTAGACTTGTATGCAAAGGCTATTCACAAGTAGAAGGAATAGATTATGAAGAAACTTTTGTTGTTATATGGAGCCTAGTCAGACTCAGAGGTTAAATTTTCCCCACTTTTATCGGCACAGTTTCACCCCAAATTATTTAATGGGGGAGTGCAGGGGGGAAAGAGCCCCTCCTATAGGGCCTGGGGGAGGATCCCACGATGGCGGTTTGGGGGCAACGCCCCCAACCGAGGGTAGCACCCCCAAAGCAAAAATTGTCTATTATTTTATAAAGACGTCGGGAGTTATTTTTCTATCAGTTGACATAAAAAAAACCCTATTTTGTAACTGACATAAGTCTTGATAAAATAGCTAAGGGTTAGGGTTTCATTGATATTGTGGTTGTAGCATTTGCAGCAGTATTGAGTTACAAGGATTATTGGTTGTAATCAGTTTGATTTGTTGGATAATAATATTGGACTCTATGTTGGTGGATGTAGCCTGAGTTTGGGTGAACCACGTTAAAATTTCTCTCATTGTTATTATTTCTGTGTATTTTCATTCCTTTGTTTAATCTTTATCTTCATTTAATTTATATCTTCTGCATGCTAGTCCTTAACAACTTTTTCTCTGGTGGCAAGATTGGAAGCTATTAGATTGTTTCTGGGCCTATGCAGCACATAAAGATTTCAAAGTATATCAGATGGATGTGAAGTTTGCCTTTCTGAATGGAGAGTTGGAAGAGGAAGTATATATAGAGCAATCAAATGGATTTCAGTTATCAGACAAGCCAAACATGGTATGCAGATTGAAGAAGGCATTGTATGGTCTGAAGCAAGCTCCTAGAGCTTGGTATACAAGATTGGATAGGTATTTGTTGCAGCAAGGATTCAGTAAAGAGTCTGCAAACAATAACTTGTGTATCAAGGTAAGCAAAGATCAAATCCTGATTATTGAAGTTTATGTAGATGATATAATCTTTGGTGGAAATGAAGGTATGTGTAAGAAATTTGCAGATGAAATGCAAAAAGAATTTGAGATGTCAATGTGTGTTGAGATGAACTTCTTTCTTGGACTGCAAATTAATCAAACAGATAATTGATTTCAAAGATTAAACCTAAGACAATTTTTGAAGCATGTAAAGATCAACACTAGGTCAAAGCAATGGAAGAATAATTGATGCAAATTAAAAAGAACAAGACTTGGGAACTTGTCCCCAGGCCTGCAGATAAGAATGTGATTGGAACAAAGTGGGTTTTCAGGAATAAGTTGAATGAGATTGGAGAAGTGGTAAGAAACAAAGCTAGACTTGTATGCAAAGGCTATTCACAAGTAGAAGGAATAGATTATGAAGAAACTTTTGTTGTTATATGGAGCCTAGTCAGACTCAGAGGTTAAATTTTCCCCACTTTTATCGGCACAGTTTCACCCCAAATTATTTAATGGGGGAGTGCAGGGGGGAAAGAGCCCCTCCTATAGGGCCTGGGGGGAGGATCCCACGATGGCGGTTTGGGGCAACGCCCCCAACCGAGGGTAGCACCCCCAAAGCAAAAATTGTCTATTATTTATAAAGACGTCGGGAGTTATTTTTCTATCAGTTGACATAAAAAAACCCTATTTTGTAACTGACATAAGTCTTGATAAAATAGCTAAGGGTTAGGGTTTCATTGATATTGTGTTGTAGCATTTGCAGCAGTATTGAGTTACAAGGATTATTGGTTGTAATCAGTTTGATTTGTTGGATAATAATATTGGACTCTATGTTGGTGGATGTAGCCTGAGTTTGGGTGAACCACGTTAAAATTTCTCTCATTGTTATTATTTCTGTGTATTTTCATTCCTTTGTTTAATCTTTGTCTTCATTTAATTTATATCTTCTGCATGCTAGTCCTAACAACTTTTTCTCTGGTGGCAAGATTGGAAGCTATTAGATTGTTTCTGGCCTATGCAGCACATAAAGATTTCAAAGTATATCAGATGGATGTGAAGTTTGCCTTTCTGAATGGAGAGTTGGAAGAGGAAGTATATATAGAGCAATCAAATGGATTTCAGTTATCAGACAAGCCAAACATGGTATGCAGATTGAAGAAGGCATTGTATGGTCTGAAGCAAGCTCCTAGAGCTTGGTATACAAGATTGGATAGGTATTTGTTGCAGCAAGGATTCAGTAAAGAGTCTGCAAACAATAACTTGTGTATCAAGGTAAGCAAAGATCAAATCCTGATTATTGAAGTTTATGTAGATGATATAATCTTTGGTGGAAATGAAGGTATGTGTAAGAAATTTGCAGATGAAATGCAAAAAGAATTTGAGATAAGAATTTGAGATGTCAATGTGTGTTGAGATGAACTTCTTTCTTGGACTGCAAATTAATCAGACAGATACGGGCATTTTCATTTCATAATCTAATTATGTCAAGGAGTTGTTGAAGAAGTTTGGAATGGAAGAATCTAAACCAGTTTGTACTCCCATGACAACTGGTTGCAAGCTTAGAAAAGATGATGAATCTCCTAAGGTTGATTAGACCAAGTATAGGTCCATGATTGGAGGATTGCTATACCTAACTGCTACCAGACCTGGTATCATTCATGCAATTTGTCTTGTGGCCAAATTTCAAGCAGAGCCTAAAGAGTCACATCTTATGGTGGTATAGAGGATATTCAGGTACTTGAAAGGTACTTTTGATTATGGTTTGTGGTATTCCAAGAACAATGACTTCAACCTAAGTGCATACATAGTTGCAGATTGGGTTGGATGTGTAGATGACATGAAAAGTACAAGTGGTGGTGTGTTCTTTCTTGGAGATAGAGTTGTATCTTGGTAAAGCAAGAAGCAGGATTCAGTATCCTTATCTAATATTGAGGCAGAATACATTGCAGTAGCATCATGTTGCACATAAGTGCTATAGATGAGAGAAACCCTAAAGGATATCAAAATTGATTATGAGGATCCGATACCTATTTCTATGATAACACTAGTGCCATTAACATTTCAAAGAACCCAGTGATGCATTCAAGGACAAAACATATTTCTATCAGATATCACTTTCTGAGAGAGAAGGCTACAAAGAAAGAAGTGAAGCTTAAGTATGTGCCTACAAAAGATCAAGTTGCTGACATATTCACCAAAGCTCTTCCTAAGGACACATTTGAATATCTTCAGGAAAAGTTAGGGGTTATTGGCCCTCCTTTGTTAAGATGCATAAGGAAGTGCATTAGTCCAGTGTGGTTTAGGAGTCATTCTTTTCTGGATTGATGATGAAGTCTACCTCTCAGGGGGAATAGGTATTGATACTAAAAAATGTTGCATTCTGAAGGAAGCATGAACAAGTGCAAGTATGTGTTGTGGAAAGAGATGTGTTGCCCTTTGCCATTGATGTCAAAGGGGGAGAGAGTTCATGTGAAAAACTTAGCGAAAAAGAAAGCATGTGTAAAGAGACAGGGGCAATTCTGATGCAGAGTTGTGTCTTGATGGTGGTACAGGTTGTTTAGTTTTTCACATCATATGTTGCCATCAATGACAAAGGGGGAGATTGTTGCAAGTATGTGATAACTGGTGGTGTCATTGATGTCATGTTTGTGTTGTCATTAGTGTCAATTGTGCTCTTGTTTTGTTACTTGATTGTGATGAGTTAGTTGCTTTGTATTGTGTTGTATAAGTGCTAAAGATGATAAGAATATGTTCCTGATATTGAGTTTCCAAGTGCTTTTGAGAAAACTTGGTTCATACTGAAGACAGAGTTGTGAAGATGTATTATGGCTTATAGGATACTGTCTGTGTTTTTGCTCTGCATTTCTTTTGTGTTGAAGACTAGAGTGTGAGATTTGGATATGTTTTAGAGAAGTGTTTGAAGATTCTAAATCCATAATTTGGTGGTCCAGATCACTTTGCAATAGAAGTTCTATTCACCAGTATGAAGACTATGTCTGGCAACATTTGCAGTGTGACATGGAGAAAGTATTTTTCTTCGCATTTCTCCGCAGTTTGGTTTTTGATCTTGTGGCTTTGGACATATGATTATAAGTTCCTTATCTATCTTCATTCCAAAGGATTTATGATTTGATTCTCTAAAAATCAAGTTATTGTTTAGTAGAGTTTGACAGTGTTTGTTGTGAGCTGTCTTCAAGTGATATTTGTTGTCTTCAAGTGAGATCTATTGCAACTAGATTTTTCTGCTCCTAGGTAATTTTATGTTGTTCATGGATGTCTCTAGATAATGTTAAATTCTTGTTCTTGGTCTGCAAGCTATGATTGATTTCTTGGAAGCGTGTACCTAAGTATTCTTGGTGTTTGCACTAGTTTGGTCAACTTAGGTGCTAACACTCTTTGCGGATGTGTTTCATGGATTGTAGAAGCATGTTGAAGCATATGAAGATCTATTTGGGTCTGAGCGAAGTTGTGAAGTGTTATTTCATTCATTTGATTCACAAGTTTGTTTAGGTCTAGACCTAATTTGAATTATGTATGTTTTCTGACCTTGGAGATTGTTCCAAAGGTTGTAGATTGTATTGCTAACCTTGATGTATGCTCCAAGGTTGATGATTGGTATAAATAAATGTAATGGATTCATGTGTTTGATGTGGGGATACGAAGATGTGAAGATGAGAGTGTTTCTGTTGTAAGGACAATGAAGGTGATATGTATTGTGCTTCAATGGAACTGAACTTAGGCATGTTGTAGATGCTATTATATCAATTCATGGCAGTGAGCCACCCCTTTTGGCAATGAGCCAACCCTCGGCAGTGAGCCCTATTTGTAGTGAGCATTTCTTTGGACAGTGAGTCCTTGGGCATTGAGCTCTTTGACAGTGAGCCTCTTTTATTATTCGGTATTGTTACTATATTATATTGTGAGCTAACACTCACCATGGTTTTTCCCTTTTAGAGTTTTCCACGTAAAATCTGGTGTTCATGTGTGTATGGTGTTGATGTGTTTAAGTTTTGTTTTTTCACTTCATGTTTAATCTTCATAATAGATTAAGGGGTTAAAGTAAGTGAATGTGAATGTGATATTATTTAAGAAAAGTTAAAGTTTTTGATACAACTGATTCACCCCCCCAGTTGTCTTGTGCCTTCAACAGAAAACAAGACCACCCCTAAGCTAGGAGACTTCCAAGTACTAATAGAATCAGATGCAAACAAGAGGTTAGCACACACATACAAACATACACACATGCAAATTTCCATTGGATGACTCATGAACAAAGAATCCATGTGGATTCAACAAGAGGGGGAAAAAGGGGATAACATCCCTCTTGGGGGGAAAATAACCACATCAATCCTCATTAATCTTCATTACTAACACCATCCATGCAACACCACAATCCACCACCAATAACACCAATCATAGCCATGAATGCAACAATTCTATACCACAACTCCCTTACTCATAAACTCATTTCCAACCTCCATCAACTCACTCTATAATACAACAAAAATCAAGGAAGCCATACCACATTAAACTTCACAACCAAATTACTCCACAACACCCTCACATGCAAAACAAATCCCCCAAGAGAGGCTTCACACCTCTCTCAGACCCCATTACGTGGGAGGCTCTATACCCCATTGGGGGAGATCCACTCCCATAGAGTCCTTTCCAAATAAAAATAGACTTCCACACAAAATTGATGTGCAATACAACTAAGTAATTTTCCATGCAACCAAAAAATACATATAACTATGATTTTGCAAACAAGTAAAATCATACAATTCCTACCTCAAGCTTCCCCAAGTTAGGAGAAGCCTAGTTTTTCCAATGCTTGTACAAGAATCCTTCTCCGGCAATCCTCCTTCTTCCTCAATTTTTCCTAAAATCCTCTAAAATAATTTCTCACCCATTTCTTCCCCGAAAACCCAAAAACAAAAACTCAAAATAGAAAATCCTTTAATTTCCAAAAACAACAAATAAAATAGACTTTTCGCAAAAGGAGTGAAGATCCTCTAATTTCCAAAAACAATAAATAAATAGATTTTCCCACAAGGTGGAAGTGAGAATGAGAAGGAAACTTTCCCCAAAATTTTCTCTTAAAGAGAATCTTTCTGAAACTTCTTTCCAAAAAGATTAAACTTTCCTATCCCATTCCAAAATAAAAAGATATAAAATAAAATAAAAATTAAATCAAAGAATCTTATCCAAAATTAATTAATTCACCAAGAAAATTTAAATAAATAAAATTCAATATTCACAAGACTGCATAAGCCTCAATTCCATCCTATGGATTAGGCTTAGGTAAATGGGCTACAAACAACACAGGTTCCTTGGAAGTCTTTGAATTCTTTTGCCTTGGCCACTCACATGCACACTCAAGTTTTGAATATCAGTATATCATAACAAAAATATCCGAAGCAACCTTTAAAATAATCATACATGTACAACATTAAACTTTTATAATCTAAATCATTTTCTAACAAAATATAAACTTAATTCACATCACAATTTTAATTTTAACATGCATTTATAGATTCATAATACCTTCTTTAAATCAATCAAAATACTCAAGCATATATATGTATTAAAATTCTAATGTCTCGATTACCCATATCACTATAGAGACACAACAATTCAATTAAATCACATACATGATGTCCATATCTAATAATACCATAGTCACATAAATCTACCCACACTAGTATCAACATTAGGAAATGGTACAATCATCTAAACATGATATCATAGTCACACACATGTTAATGATAAAGCATTCACATAATAGGTACAAGGGGTTGGGTCTCACAATAATGGTGTAGGCTCGTCAATTTTAGTTACCTTAGCCTACACAACTTGAGAAGGACACTCGAAAATATCATTACAGAGACTAGGAGAAATATCCTTATTCTATGTTTGTCCTTGTTCTAATCGATTCATACTCGAACACGCGAACCTCAACTTGGGCAACTTTTTCTTCTAAAACAGCTTCACTTGCTCCTCCTCTTTAACTTATTATTCATCTCCTCCTATAGATATCACTTTAATAGGATGACTTCCTAAAATTTCTTTAATATCTCCTCAAGACATCTCTTGCTTCTTTTGATCACTAAAGAAGTTCTTGCTTCCAAATTCTTGAATTCTCTTGAAGTCCAATCATGTGCTAGTAGAGGCTTATAAAAAAATTCTGCCTCATATGAGGTATCTAATACATCACCATTATCCTACAATCCTTGAGGTATCACATCTACCTGATACATTCTCATTTGTAGCACTATCATATGCAAATAGCACCTCTTACAAACTTCTATATCATCAGCACAATTTTCCCAATAGTCTTCAAGATGGGGTTTGTGCACAATGGTGGATTTCAACCATTCCATATATTTCCTATAGTTGAAAGAAGACCTTGCCTCATATGATCTCAATGTTAGGAGTGATAATTCTCTGTCTACATTTCTTATTGCTTGCATTGTTAGACATGTATACCTTCCAATTGATAAAGGGAACGGAAGGCCTTTCACCTTCTCTACATAATTCTTATAAACTTTAGTGCCCTACCTACATACCTCTAACAAAGCAACTTAGTCACTAACATAATTAAGAATCCTTAATGGCACCTCTATGAATATGGTGATTTTGATTTAAGAAAGGTAAGAAACTAGTAATACCAATTTCCCTATTTTTGAATTTGTTCCATGGCTTCTGGAGACATTCTCTTTGCTTTGTCATTCTCAAACATTCTCATAATATAGAATATAAAGGCATCATTTACTATTTTGAAATGCTTAAGGCTTTGTTTTATCTCCAACTAAGGATAGTATTGGTACTACCAACCTAATCCCATAACACCAATCTACTCCGGTCCAACAAATTGTTTCCTTCTTGCCAAGGCATATACCAGATATGAAGTCATATAAAACTATTTAGATTGATTGACTTCACTTAGTTGCTTGTGGATATTATCACTTATAATTGTTTTCTAATCAATGAACTCTTTGCCAAAAATAACTTTAGAAATGAATTGAAACATCCATGGATAAAACACTTTTGCAATATCAAATCGTGTGACCCAATTTACAAGAGTAATTGCATATTAATTTCTTCTTTAAACTCACTATGAAACAACTTATTTGTCAACCTAGAAATTTTCACTCTTGGTTTGGCCAACTAATTATTATTAATGACATTTGTGCACTGGTTAGCATGAGCTTTGAAATATTCTCTACAAGATTCCATGGATAATTTGACAAAGGACTCTCTCATTGGAAGATTCAACATCTATCTAATGTAGGGTGGCTGAATTTGTATAATCACCTTGCCATCAATCATTGTATCCACCCTATCCTTTTTATTATAAAACCTTTCACATGTTAATACTAAATCTAAGGATTGGAGTGATACTGAAAATAAAGAAACCTCCATGAGTCCACTTAAATTGATTTTTTACATCTTGGTCTTCTTACTATATTGCAATCTTTTGTGGAACTCCTCTAATCCCACATGTCCAAAATCTGTGTCAAAGATATTGTCCAACTTAGATACCAATTTTGAAGGTGGTACCATGCCCTTGTATTCATACTACATTCTTGGTTGTGAAGATATTCTTGGTTATAGTTCCTTAATTAATTTAGGCCTTAGCATCAAAATAAATCAATATTTACCAGATACAATTAATGCCAACATTATCCATAAATTATTAAATTGCATCCAAAAATAGGTTGTCCATAATGAAAAATCCAATAAAATCCACTTTCCTCAAACTTGTGTACATTAAGAACCACCAGGAAGAGTTTCAAATTCTACCAGAAAAATGTAAGTTGCAAATGAAAGTTCGGTCTGCTTTATAATTTATAGTAAAGAGTTCAACTGCAAAACACAAATGAAGTGTCAACTATATCTGAAGTTCAAAATCTAGTTGTAATTATACAAAACTACAAATTACAAGTAAACTATGAAATGTGACCAGACTTTGGCTTTTGTTTGCAACAAGTAGTTACTTGCAAACTACAAAAAATTTTGGATTTATGAACTACAACCAAACTTTGGAGTTTGATTGTAGTTTACAACAAACTGCAAACTACAAAAAAATTTGAAATGTGAACTATGGTTAAAGTTTAGACTCTGGTTGTAGTTTGTAGAAAACTACAATTTGCAAGTAGAGTGCAAAATATGGTCTGACTTTGCAACCGACCTACAACATGTAAAAAATTGCAAACTGCAAGAAGTTTTGGGAATCTAAAAATCAACAAATCAAACCAAACTCCAAAAAATAATTAAAGAGACCATCAAAATGACAAAACCAAAGCATTAATCCAAAAAAAGACTTCAGGATGCAAGTCACTAAAGAAAAAATGAAATATTTACAAAAACACAAACTTACAAAACACTCTTACCCAAGGAGAAATAAAGGATTAAAATCCTAAAACATATCACACAGTCAAGCCTAAGAACAATCATGATCCTACATAGCAAAAATTTTAGGAAAACCGAACTCGCACAAGAAAAATGGCATGCGAAATGCCAAAATGAAGATCAAGGGGCAGGAAAACAAAATGACTTTGCTAAAAATAGAAAACACATGAAAAACATGCAAAGAAGGTAGAGTTGTAAACTAGAGTTTGGACTTTGTTTGAAACTTGCAAAAGAACAAAGCCCCTTGAAATTTTCAAAGAATTTCAACAAAGACAAAGACCCAAAAACTTCATGAATTATTTATTATGACACTTTGTCCCTCTAAAAGATGAATAACCTTAAAAAATCAATAAATCACAAAAATTGAAGTGCCATAAGAAGCAAAATATCTAAAGAAATAAAGGGTCCCCAAATTTTGATGATAAAACAAGGGTGTATTGTGATGAGTCACAACACTACTAAACATATATAGTTAGAGATTATCCAATAATAAACTTTATAAGACCTCTTGCATCATTATGAGGAAACTAAAATCTATATTATGTCTGGAGGTTTATCATGTAGTCTAGAATACATGATCTTCATATTGTTGTATGTTTAATCCTTGTGGCATGCTTGTCAAAGAAGTCATGCATTATTGAGTAGCTTTGTCTTTTATTTCTAAAATAAATTGATAGCATGAACCCCTATAAACATTAAGTGGGGGTGTTAGAGCATAATTTTTATTAGGAGATTACATTTAATGTAAGTGCTCCTAAGTAACATTTATAAGGCTCTAACTTATAAGGTTTTATCCTTATAAAATATTAATATGACATTAGTCATATTAAGTTAGGGGTAAATTTATAAAGTTTAACTTTATAAATAAATAATTTAATAACCAAAAGGTTATAAGGTGACAAGTTATGACCTAAACACCAACTCCTTGGTTACCTTAAATATAGGCAATGATTTTTTTTTAATATCACAACATGAATATATGGAATATACATTTGTATGTGCAAGAGGCAAAATTGCATGTGAGGTATATTTAAGAATGCATTGTATATTCATTAGAGGTCATTATGGAAAGAAGGAAGGGAGGAACATATTATAAAAATAAGGTTCTTGATTTTTTTTTATATTTAAGGTAATCTAAGGGGTTGGTGTTCAATTCATAACCTTTCACCTTATAACCTTTTGGTTATTAAATTAATTAATTATTCATAAAGTTAAACTTTTAAAATTTACCCCTAACTTAATATGACTAATGTCATATTAATATTTTATAAAGCTAAAACCTTATAAATTAGAGTCGTATAAACATTATTTAGGAGTACTTACATTAAATTCAACCCCCTAATAAACATTATGCTCTAACACCACCCTGTACTGTTGTAAAATTTGTTCAAACAAGAAGGATCTCATTTTAAAATGTCTTGTTTTACATCCCCTTATTTTGTTGAGACAAGTGTATTTCAAATTAGGGTAGAGTGTTAAAGATTTTAGGTTTAGTGATTTGTTTCCTAGTTCTTTAGATACTATAATATCCTTTTGGATTAGTCATGTTATTCTATCAACAAGATTTTTGTAAACTCCTCATTATATATTTTTTAAATATTATATAACACAAAGGGAGAGTGACCCACCTCCCTCACATATCAAAAAATAATATGTTCAAGGTTTTTGAAAGTGACACATTACCTAGACCAAAAAATTGAGACTTCAATCAAATGGGTATGATGTTACACTACAAGATCTAAGGCCTCAATGATAAAGAAAATTTGGATCTTGCAAAGTTGCTCAAAATAGGTAAAGTGTGATTCTTGAAGACAAAAGAGGCAACATGAATGGATGTGTGGTGCACTGATCTCAAGTTCCAAAAGATGTGTTATTTCAAAAAATGTTAATTTTTCAATGATTGTGACCATAGTCTTGAAGGTATGAGAGTTATGCCAAAAAATGTGGTTAAGTGTAACAATATTTCAGATAGAACATTAGAATATTTGTTTATATTGAAAAAAAAAAATCACTAAAAAAGGCTAGCAATCATACACCTTGTGATGCAAGAACATCCCAGGTTGCAGAGAAATCTTGCATCAACCAAAAATATTTGCTTTCTTTTCTTTTCTTGCACTTCAGCTACAGTTTAGTCATTTATAGTTCCAACATTTTCTATCGCATTCTACCACATCTTCATTTCAGAGCTCGCGGAGAAGGAGTTAGATCCTACACTATGTTAGCTACATCATATTCAGATTTCATGATATTTAGATTCATATATAGAGAGATATCACTATCAGAAGATGACCAGTTCTTAAAGAATAGAGCATTCATTAGTTAGCATAAGCAAACAAGGTTTGTGGAGCATTCCTATGACTTGTGGAGCCAAATGGAACATCACACAAGGCAATTTGGGACCAGGTAGACCTTCATTGAGATATACATCATGTTTCATTCATTTGCAGAGTATTACCAAGAGTTGTAGGCTGACCTACACATTTCCTACACATTACATCTTGCATTGGAGTTTGAGACCTCTTTAGGCCAACATGGAGGATTCTATGAGCTAAAAGATGATATATAAGCATTCATTAGATGCATTAGGAAGGAACTCATTCATATCTGATAGCAAAATAGAAAGATAGTTATTTTCTGGAGGCATTGCAATGCCATATCATTCATGTATGTTGTAACCCAGAAAGCGTGCCTATGAGCCCATGATTGTAGCTCGCATGTTGTTGGAATATAAGCATTGTAATTATCTGATATATTAAGCATATAAAATCTTCCATTACATTCTAGTCTTGTGTTTTTTCTATGTTGTTTTCATTGTGTTTACTCTAGCTACATGGTTGGATAGTTCATTCTCTAGACCCTCCATCCATGACTGCACTAAGTGGTATCAGAGTGAAGTTTATGAATCCTTTGGGAGAGAAGGCATTCCAAAAGATCTTGTGGTGAATAGAGCACTGACCTGAGGCAGTATACTTGTGTTTGTCAATAAAGCACTGATTGTGAGGCAGCTACAACCCTATAGTCAAATCGCTAAATTAAGGTAGCCGCATCAGATCCTAGGAAGAGATGCTGCCAAGGAGGATTCCTATTATGGCCAATGTTGCTAGAAGAATGGAAGAAATGATAGAGATGATGAGAACAATAAAAGTTAGATTGGATGTTGTAGAAGAAGATAGAAGAAGAGAACTTAATCCTAAACATGAGGATGAAAGTGATGAAGAGGAATTTCAATCAGTGGACCAAAATGAAGAATCCCTAGAAGGAGAAGAATCACATCAGGTAAAGATGTTGAAAGCTATTTCTAAGATTGGTAAAAGACCTAGAATTTAGATTGCAAACTATACCAAAAATTTGAACCCTGAGGAATTGATTGATTGGATAAATGACATGGAGGAATACTTTGAATATGAGGAAATTGAAGACTCGGAGAGAGTGAGATTTGCAAAAACTAAGTTGAAAGGACATGCTGCTATTTGGTGGAAAGAAGTTCAATTGGATAGAAATAGGAGAGGAAAAGAGAAAATCATAAAATGGGATAGAATTGTGCCAAAGTTAAAGAATCGGTTTATATATGCTGACTATGAGTAGGACTCTTGTTGAAAAGACTACAAAACCTAAAGTAAAAGGAGAAATATGTGAAGGAGTACACTGAAGAATTTAATAAGATGATTATTAGGATAGGACATAGTGAATAAAGCAAGGAAAAAGTGGTGTGGTACATAAATGGATTGAGGATAAACATTCAAGAAGAACTAAGTTTGGAGAGGATGACAATCATAGAAAAAGCATAACAGTTCGCGCTGAAAGTTGAAGATAAGTTGAATAAAAGACATGAGCAAAGGTAGAGAGGTAGAGAAGGAAAATTTCAAAGAGGTAGAACATATTCTAGATGAGAAAGACCATATGTGGATCAAAACAAGGAGAGTAGCCCATACCGGAAGGAAGACAAAGAAATCAAATCATACTAGAGAGATGATAGAAATTTCTACCACAATAGTAGAGGGAATCATAATTCTTACTGCAATGAAGGATACTAGAGAGATGAAAGAGGATTTGATTAGAGATCATTCAGAGGAACTTGTTTCAAGTGTGGAGGTGAAGGACATCGAGCATTTGAATGTCATCAAGGGAGTACAAGAAAAAGGATAGAGAATAGTACAAGAGCAGCTTATATGAAGGAAGAACCGGTTGGATCACCTAGTTCAGAGGGGAAATCTGGAGAAGGGGGAGTCATTAGTCATGAGGAGAGCTTTATTCCAAGAAGAAACAATTGAGGAACCATTGCAAAGGAAAACCTTATTGTAACATGCCACTTGTTCTACCACTACAACAAATCCCTGTGATTAGCTCCCTTTTTTGCTTCCACCCATTGTTTTAATGTATTTTTCTCCAATTTTTTGAAAAAGTCAGCGCTATTTATCAGGATGGCACTATTTTTAGCTTTTTTTGTGTTGATCAGATCAAGTAGATGCTAATTTAGGCGCTAATTAGAGCCTAATTTAGCACCTAAATTAGCACCAACTTTAATGCCAAATTTAGTGCCTAAATTAACACCTACTTTAACACCCAATTTGGTGCCTGCTTTAGCACCTACTTTAGTGCCTAATTTAGTGCTTAATTTAATGCCTGGTATAGTGCTTGATTCTTCGCCTAGCTTAGCACCTAATGTAGTGCCTAATTTATGTTTACTTGGGTTTAGGAGTATTATTTAGGGTTTAGGGTTTAGGGTTTTGGGGTTAGTGGTTAAGGTTTAGAGGTTTAGGGTTTAGGGTTTAGAGAGATATAGAGGACCAATAGGGAGATAGAGAGTGAGGGTTATGGCCAGAGAGATAGGGAGAGAGATTGAGAGGTAGAGGGACAAAGGTGATAGGGAGAGAGGGAAGAGATAGGGAGATAGAGGTTTACAGTTTCTTGGGTTTGAGGTTTAGGGGTTTAGGGGCTTAGGGTTTCTCATGTTTAGGGGTTAGGTTTAGGGGCATTATAATTTAGGGTTTAGGATTTATTGTTTAGGGGTTAGGGGTTTAGGTTTAGAGGTTTAGGGTTTAGGGTTTATAAAGAGAGAGGAATGATAGGGAGATATAGTGGAGATTGTGGAGAGAGATAGGGAGATAGAGAATGAGGCACATGGCCAGGGACATATGGAGAGAGATTATTGATAGGTAGAGGGATGATAGAGATAGGGAGATAGGGGAGAGATAGGGAGATAGAGGTTTAGAGTTGCTTGGAATTAGGGTTTAGGGGTTTGGGGTTTAGGGTTTCTTGGGTTTGAAGATAGCTAGATAGAGAGAGAGAGAGAGAGAGGAGACAAATAGTTAGAGATAAAGGAGACATAGAGGGGAGAGATAGGGAGATAAAGAGTGAGCGAGAGATATCCAAAGAGATAGGACAGAGAAAGATTGAGAGGTAGAGGGACGATAGAGATAGGGAGATAAGGGTTTAGGGTTAAGGGGTTAAGGTTTAGGACCATTATTTAGGGTTTATGATTAATTAGTGTTTAGAGGTTTAGGGTTTAGTGTTTAGAGAGAGAGGACCAATAGGGAGATATAGAGAGTGAGGTACATGGCCAGAGACAGCCGGAAGAGATAGGGATATGGAGAGTGAGGGACATGGCTAGAGACATAGGGAGAGATATTGAGAGGTAGAGGAATGATAGAGATAGGTAGATAGGGAGATAGAGGTTTAGGGTTGCTTGGGTTTAGTATTTAGGGTTTAGGGGTTTGCTTGGGTTTAGGATTTAGGGTTTCTCAAGTTTAGGGTTTAGGAGTTAGGGCTCAGGGCTTAGGGGCATTATTTAGGGTTTATATATGTTTTAGTGGTTAGGGGTTAGGGTTTAGGGTTTAGGGTTTAGGGGAATTATTTAAGGTTTAGAGGTTTAGGGTTTAGTGGCATTATTTAGGGTTTATAGTTGCATGTCAAAAGAAGTCTCTCTCTCTCTCTCTAAATCCCTCAACCTTAAATAATGCCCCTAATCCCTAACCCATAACCCCTAAACCTTAAACCTGAGCAACCCTAAACCTCTATCTCCCTATCTCTCCCTTATCTCCCTCGACTCTCTATCATCCCTCTACCTCTCAATCTCTCTAGACATCTCACTCACTCTCTATCTCCCTATCTCTCCCTCTGTCTCCTTTATCTCTCCCAATCTATCTCCTCTCTTTCTCTACCTATCTATCTCTCCCTATCTTTTGCCTCTCTCTCCCCTATCATTCCTCTATCTCCCTATCTCTCTAGACATCTCTCTAGACATCTCTCTAGTCACTCTCTATCTCCCTATCTCTCCCCTATGTCTCCTCTTATATCTCTCCCTATCTGTCTCCTCTCTATCTCTCTCTACCTAGCTATCTTTGCCTATCTCTCTATCTCTTGCCTCTCTCCCCCTATCATTCAATCTATATCTTCCAATCTCTCCCTTCTATTAATTCTCCCTCTCCCTTATTGATGAAGTAAATGAACAAGAAAACTAGGACTCTCTCTCTCTCTCTAGTCTCTTCCTCTTTGCCTCTATTTGTCTCCCTTATCAACAAAGCAAATGGAAAGAAGAAAACTAGGACATGAAAAGAGGGATGAGCATATAAATTGGTAGGATGAAATGGAAACAAGATAAAACTAAAGTTCATTGGATGGGAAGAATGATGAGAGGAGAGGTGGAAAATAGTAAAATAGGGAAAAATTGGTGGGATCTAAAGGGAAATTGGAAAGAAAAAGGAAAACTAGCGAGGAAAGCTAGCTGGAAAAGGATTTAACTAGGAGGTAGATAGGTCAGAGAGAGAGAGTTGCTTGGGGTTAGGGATCAGGGTTTAGGGGCATTAATTATTTAGCATTTACGAGTTTAGCATTTCTCAAGTTTAGGGGGAGAGAGATTGAGAGCGGTAGAGGGATGATAGAGATAGAGAGAGAGAGAGAGAAGTTATATCTCAAAAGATGTTTATATTATTTAAAAATAAAGGAAGGTGATTCTACTGTAGAACATTCTGACACCTTTAATATGATTTTGAGTCAAATAGGTTCAATAAATGTTAAAATTGATGAGGAAGACAAATGTATCTTCTCCCTTTTTTCTTTACCCAAAAATTAGGAGAACATAATGCTTGCTATAAATGGTAGTGTTGCAAAGGTGACTATGGAATCCTTTATTGTTACAATGCTCAATGGAGATATGAGGAGAAAGTTCAATGATGAAGGTTCTAAGGATGCCTTGCATGTTCCACAAAGGCCCAAGGACAAAAGTGGATCTAAAGGGGAATGGTATAAATATCAATCCAAGTCAAGAGGAAAATCTATAATCCATAGGAAGATAAGAGTAAAGTTTTGGAAATATGGAAAAAGAGGACAAGTGAAGAAGGAATGCAAAAAAATTAGTTAATCACTACCACAATCTCATGATCATTATTCTAGTAGAAAATCTCAGTTTTCATTCTTTTTTTCATAATGTATTAGTTAATCACACACTTCACATTTGACATCATGCTAAAAAGATCAAATAAGTTTTGTATTTCTTCTCAACTATTTCATTTCTCTAACTTAATTACTTAATATCTCAATATTTTATTCTACTCTCAACTCCTTGTACTTTAAAGTTTAATTAAATCTAGGATTGGACTTAAATCTTCTATTATAGGGTATGATTTATTTCCCTACATTTTTTTGAACTCGCAATTTCCATGCCTATGTTTAGGATAAAAAAAGATTGATTTTTTATTTTGAGATTTTTGTGGTTTGCATTTGTTGGAAACAACCCAATGCCTTTAATTTTGCATTCCTAAGAAACATCTAGGATCCTTATGTCCCTTTCAACAAAGTACTAGGTCAAACCCTCACCTTGCAAACATGACTACCTCTTTCTCCTACTTCCTATGATGATCACATGTTGCATTCTACTGATGAAGAAGAATATTATGATCATGATGTCTTTATTAAAAGTGTTGAAAATGAATAGAAACATGAGATCGTTGATAAATTGAAATATTTGTGCAATCAATTAGATAATATAGATGATAATATGTCCATTTCATTTTTCATTGATGTTCTTACTCAAGTACTTATCACAAGATAACATGACATAGATATAATTAAGGATATATATGAAAAATAATTAAAGATAAAAAAAACTCCTCATGTGGCAGGCACCGGTCATTCTCTTTTGAAAATCATTCCCTTGTTTATATTTTCAAAATCCAATTTTATTTTTCTATTTTAGGAGTAGGGTTTAAAGATTTATAGAAAACATTAATCCATTGTTATGTTCTTGTGTTGACCATTTGTTGCCGATTATCAATCCTTTAAGTCACAACCTTAAGTCTGATATATGTATTTGTGTAGTAAGATTCATGTCTTGCCTATCCATATGTGCAACATGTGCATCATGATGAAAAACATCTTCCCCATTAAAATATGTAGCAGTCATCAAATCCTCAATCATAACTTCCTCGCAACAAATCGAGGCCATTGTAGAGTTAAGCCTAAGGTTTCTTCTTAGTGCAAAATGAGGATTAGGTTGAGACCTTGACATTCAAGCAAAATATAAAGCAATGAAAAGGAAATTGCATCCAAGAAATCCTTATTTTTTTGCCAACAATTCATACCAAAGATTGAACAATTTAAGGATATTGCAATAGGTAATTTGTACCGACACAAATAATATTACTGAAGCATTTCAAAGTTTAGGCCATAAGAATCATCCTTTTTTAAACATGGATTGAAAATTCTAAAAATTTAGAAGTCTTGGTCATTAACATTATTTTCTGCTACAATGTCATCCAGTGTATCATCGTCAATGTTCATATGCTCTTTCAAGTATTTAATATTATCATCATCCTCATCTTGACCTGCATCATCTTCATCATCATTGAAATTTGACTGTAGACCATCTATATTGTTACCAGATGTATTTGGATCATCATTTTCTATACCATCCATATTGTTGTCTTCCATAACATCATCTAACTCTGGATTGTTGTTTTCTTGTGCCTGAACACAACCATCTTCAACATCATCATGGATGTCAATTTCTTTGATGTTCTCTAATCCCTCTCTCTCATTTTTTTGGCCATCATTATTTTTCTCAGTATCCACTAATGCATCATCAAATACATGCCTTAATCTTGGATCATAATGTATGACAAATATCCATTTCAGGTCCAAAATATCTTCATAGAAAAATACCTGCACATGAACGAAATACATATATTAGATGTATGGAATAACAATTTTATTGATTAATAAACACATATATATATATATTCGCAATAAACTATGAATTAATATATTAATGATCACTACCGCTTCTTGTTTGAGTTAAAGAAATACCTGCTCACAGTGAATTGGTAGAACATAAGGCTCCTTATCCTCCAGTAGGAAACATGAGGAATCTATAGAAAACAATCCACTATGGGTATCATGTCTTTGTGTCCTCTCAAATGTTTCATACCATCTACACTTAAAAATACAACATTTAAAAGAGCAGTAATCCAACTCAATAGTTTCTTGTATTTTCTAAACATGTTGTAGATTCTCTTCAATTATATTCTTATCTTTTGAGCTTGATCGACTGGATTGCTTGAAATCAACCATGATACCACAATTGAAGGATCATCTCTTTACATCTACCTTTTCTACATAATAATATCGACCATAGGCCCACATTGCTAGATATTTCCTCGCCTATGAAAAACCATTTATTTAAGTGAAAAAAAATATAATGACGAACATTAAAATAGTTAATAGTGTCAAAACTGTAAGGAAACAACATTTTGTAAAATTCCAACTGTACCTTTCTTTCACACCCTCTAGACATGTTGATTTCATCTTCTATTATGTTTGAATCTATACCTGCATCTTCTATTTGATTTTGAATTTGTTCAGTAACGCATTCTAGTATGCAATCTTTGCCTAATTCCCCAAGTAGATCAGTGGGAAGTGGAGTATTCCTTGGGTTTGATCTCTTAAACTGTCTCCTTGCTTCTAACACTTCTTCTCTCTTTTTGTCATACAGATCAATCCATTTGTTCATAAAGTCCATGTGGTATAGAATGAACTTGTTGAGTATAGCACTTTTGTCTACACCTATTACATGTCAACATGTTTATTTCAAACTCCAAATGTCATGTTGTTAATTTGACAAATAAATTACAAAGTAAATTAATGATTGCAAGAAAAACAACCACACTGATCATGAATTTACTTACTAATTTCTACTTGAACACCATTAGATTCTGGTTTTTCTCCATCAATAATATCTGATGCTTGTCCTTCATCCCAAAAGTGTGGCCCATCTTCAAAATCCTTACCAAGGAATTCACACACGAAGAAAAATGCTTCATTCAATACATACCCTTCAGCCATGCAACCCTCTGGATGTCCCTTTTGTCAGACATATCTTTTTAGAGTTTTCATATACCTCTCAAAGAAAAACATCCACCTCGTTGATAGGAGACCCGCCAATTCAATGTCATCGACTAGGTGTATAAGTAAATGGACTTGTAGGTCCATGAAACTTGTAGGGATCTCCTTCTCAAATACGCATACAATTTCTACAATTTCCTTCTTCCATTTTGGCACTTCACATTCGTGGATCTCCTTAGAGGTCACCCACCTAATGTAAGAATAGTAAATTAGTATGAATCTTTAGTCAAAAATTAAAATGCAATATAATATCGCTATGTCTCTCACACATGAATATTTCATATAACCACATACCTTGTAAATGCTAGCAATCGATTTATGGCATTCCTTAAGTCAACTGTAATACAAGCATCCCCCCTAACTGTCAATGGCATGATATGCTATCGAACACATTTATGAAAAGGTCATTAGTAATTTTTTCTCACACAACAAAATATCAAAATATATTTAGTACTTAATCAATGTTACTAGTAAATGTTAAATGATGATATATAATACCTTCATAAAATTATGAAAATTGTGTGTTTTAAATCCTGTGATATGTCCATCAACTATAAAAGCTTTAGCCAATGATGACCCATAGCCACTAGGTGTCCTTATTGAACATATGACATTTATTATTTGGTCTAGCTCTTTTCTTTTCAAAATCCATGGAGCTTCTGCATATGTTTCATTTTCCCTGTTTGGTCACAAATGTTTTCTATCAATTTTGGTACGTGAAAGAGCAATATCTCTCCTCAAAGACAAGGTGTCCTTCTCTTTGCCTAATATATGTCAAAATATAGAATCTAGGATATTTTTGAAGATGTGCATAGGATCTAATAGGTGAGATATTAATAGATCCTTCCAGTAAGGGAGCTCATAAAATATGGATTTCCTTTTCATTCCTTCTGGCATATTAACTACAACTTGTTTTGGTTCTTCAATTAAATAACCCCGATCAAAAAAATCGTCCCAAGCCTTCAATTCAGCATCTTCATACTTCTTAAGCCAATCACTTGGACCAATAATCATGGGAGGGCCTCTATTTTCAAATTTTCCATCAAATTGATTCTTCGGGCGATTTATAAACTTATGATCTAGTGGTAGAAAAACCATGTTCTTTGCGTAAATAAATTTATGTAGACCTTTAGAATACTACCCTTGAAATTGTTCTGCACATCTTGGACATGCAAATATCCCCTTTGTTTGAATCCCTGCAATTCAATAAGTAATGTTAATAACATAAAAAAAAAGTGTAAAACTAAGTATGAAAGTTGGGATGAAAATAAATTATGAGTGTAAATACGTAAATATTTTATCTTACTAGAACAAACACCAAGTCCTGGGAAATCATGAATAGTCCAACATAGCACACTGTTCAACATGAAGGACCTATTTGATGGGGGACGTGATATGTCAAACATTCTTATGCCTTTCCATAGTAGTTGCATCTCATCAATAAAAGGCGCAAGATACACATCCATGTTTTTAACTTGATGTTTTCCTGGAACAATGAGAGTTAGCATAAGGTGCTCCTTTCTAACACTCATCCATGGAGGAATATTGTATACTATCAATCCGACTGGCCAAACACTATAATTTGAGCTCAGGAAAGAGAATGGGTACACTCCATCAATTGTAAGACCAAACCTAATACTACGGGGTTCATCTTTGAATTTTCTTGGCCATTTTTCCTCTATGTGTTTCATTGCTTTGGAGTCGGCCAGAATTCGCATGAATCAATCTTTACTCTTGTTCTTTGCATGCCAGTCCATCAATTGTGCAAGTGATTTGCAACGAAACATTCGTTAAAGTCTAGGTATAATTGGCATGTGGCATAAAACCTTCTTTGGAACTGTAGGACCTTATACATCTATACGATATCTCTTCTCTTTACATACAGGGCATTCCACATTGTTTTGATATTCATCTCCATATAAAATACAATCATTTTTACATGAATGAATTTGCTTATATTCAATCCCCAACTCAACCAACAACAGACGCATCTCTCTGCAAGTTGATGGCAACACGTTCTCTTCAGGGAATATTTAGTTGTTAGTGCCCTGTAAGATTGCTAGAGATTAAATCAATTGAATGTTTGACTTATGATGAACATGTTTGATATGTCAATCTATACTAGGACTATTTATATACAATATATGGTTTTAAAATCCCCTTAAAGAAATATAAACGAAGTTGATGAATGTTTACGAATTATGTACACCAATTGACAATTGCAAAGTAAGAAATAGTTTTCAACTCACTTCAGTAGGGTAGTGAATCCTTTGTCTGACTAGCCAAATAGTGACTTGATTTCTAATAATATTAATGTGCATACTAGTTTTGAGGTTCTACTTGTACCTGATTTGAACACGGGTGTCTTAGCTGCTTGCTTGATGGAGTCTTTCAGATTGTTATCATCAACATTACCTTGGTGGTAATTACCCCTGCTATCATTACTGTCAACCATATGATCATTATTGTCATCATTGTTTTCATCCCCAAAGAAATCTATAAGCATTTCATTCAATCCTTCTTCATGCACTGCATTTTCACTATCATGATCATCATCATTAAGGCTAGGTGGCATGTCATCAGTGTATGTGGATCTCATCAGCTCTTCAAATTTCTTAGCTGGTAGTATTCTCTTTAATAATGCTCTTTTCACCCTGGTATTGTTTAAAGGATGGTTTGGATCATCCCATCCAAATCTTAATAACCCAGTTGGATCTTGGGTATTAGTATATGTTTCATCAACATCTTCTACCTATCAACAAACGTAAGCATTATTTAATGTTTGGCAACAATTGGATAAATCATAAATGTATCAATTTCAAAGAAATATAATCAAATATGGCTTAAGAAATAAAAATATAAATTGTATGAACATATATACATCAATTGAATAATGGAACATTATTTTATAGACTACCTTTTTAATACAATAATTTAAATAAAACACAATTTTGACAACATAGTTTATAAAACATCAGTCCACACTCATTTATTATTCTTTAGTTTTCTGCCCTTAAGAACATCCTTAGGGAGACCTTGTTCTTCCCTCTTCTTTCATGCAGGAGTGCATTTTAAGAAGGGGTAATCAATCAATAACTCATCCCCAATAGTAAGGTCCATAATAGCCTCAACCATTATCAATCTATCAACCTCTCTTTCCATATCTCCATCTTTATCATTTATAACCTCAACAAATTGACAATTTGGTCTTACAGTAGGGTCCCTTCCCTTACTACTATTTATAAATCCTGCAATATTTTTGTGTGTGTATGCACATCCATCTATATACATAAGATGACCTCTATTCATTTCTTTTCCACCTTCCAATTGGAGATGATGTGTATACATATTTGAATTTAGACCATATGCTGACATGCTAGGCTTATATTCTGCTAGTCTTCTCCATTCACCACTATAATATGATAGACCATAATATGGCATAAATCTCCTAGTGGTTTGTTCTGAATTGTTTCTATGTTTAGATCCCACATGTACATTTTGGACAATAAAGAGGTCTAGATTCTCTCCATGAATATTGGAGGGTCGTATCATGTAGGTGTATCCCCAAAATTGAAACACCTCATACACTCTTGGTAGTTGTTGATTACTAGGCCAAGTACAATATAGTCGACGATCAAATGTCTCTTTGTAAATTGATCTCAAACTTAGGGGCAAGTCATCATCTCCATCACATTCATTCTCATAGGGTATGTAGTCCACCTTCCCCTTGTCTTTAAGCAAATTATGCATCTTTAAACTGGTTCTTGTTTTGTTGCTTGTTTTCATCAATTCCTCATCTTTCGAACTGCTATATATTGGCACATATTTTTGTTAGATGTATCATCTGATAAATGATTAATTGCCCTCTAGGCTAGAAGTCAGTGATCCAGGAAACTTTAAACCAAGAACTTTATCTTTCAAGTATCCATTAAGAAAAAAATTAGTTATTTAAATAATATAAAACAATGTTTAAACGAAGTATACATGTTATTTATATCAATTTGGAAAATTCCTTACCACAATTCCTATTCAATTTGAATCGATTGTAGGAGGCATACTACTGACTGGAAGCTCATCATATATGTAATGTCTTTGTACAATCGCTCGTTTGAATTGTTTCTTTCCACGACATACAGAACATCCACAAACAACAATTTTCTCAAAGTATTCATCCCATGTACTATAGTCCTGACCAACCTCTTGTTCAGTGCAATCATTTGTTATGTCTGTAGGATCCATTGTCATATCCTCTTTCACCCACTGTCGTCTACGTGATTTAACGTTTTAGATCCACGTCCACGTACATATCTTTTTCATTTGCTAGTTGAACACTCAGGCTCTGCATTTGCTCCAATCTCCATCTAAAATAATCAACAACATGCATTAATTTACGTCAAGATTCGATAATACATTATAAATTTCAATAATACTGTGAAAAAAGATTGGCGTATCTCAAAATGCCATCAGATCATTTTTTCCTAAGGAAATTGGATTTGAGTACCTGATTTCCTACTTCATCCGTTGTGTCCTCATTTGATATGACATGATTTGTTGCCATGGCCTCATCTGGCCCCTATAATACACAACATAGTAAATAATGTTTAGTACACCAATTATATCATTTCAATAAATATGCTATCTAACACAAAACCTCACTTTAGTCATATATTTGACATATTGATATCATGTTTTGGCCATCCTAATTTTCAAACTTTTCCCTTGATCATAGAATTACATTTAATCACCATTCCTGTACATTTTCAACCAATAAGTTTGACCTCAGAGGCCTTGTGGACAAAAAAATGACTTTATCTCCTCTATGTTGTAGCATTTGTGAATTCATAAACACCTTCCTCCTTTGGTTGAGGTTTCTTTCTCTTCTTAACTCTATTGTATCTATAGATTCTGTTGTCATATCTATTTCCACCCACTTTCCTCTCTATGATTTAGTAGTTCTACGTCATCCATGTCCTCTCTCCATGGCCTCCTCTGGATCCTGTAATACACAAAAATGACAATAGTCACATAACAGTTGTGCACCAAGAGAATATTCTTGAATTTATCTTGTTAATACACTCACTTTTCATTAAGATGCACTATGAAAAACAAAATAGGACATTGCAACATTTTGCTCTTCAGAAAAAGTTTACACGCGGAATCTTGACAACTAGAGCTCAAATCTTATGATTACAAGATGACTACAAATTCACATCAAAAAATATTTATCTCATATTTGACTCTCCTTTTTCTTTTATGGGTCATTTTAAGGCAATCTCTATCTCTCCAAGTGGCCATAAAACCCTCAAAACTATCATAGAACCCTCAAAACAGTCTCAAAGAGTCTTTGGCACCAAAATTTTAAATTCTTGATGGAGGGAAGGATAATTTGGATGTTAATTTTGAAATCACGTCATTAGATCTTTGTTAGGTTAATCCTAGCCATTGGCTATTCTTTAATTATAGGGACTTTATGTTATATTTCACCATTACTTTTCACTCCAAAATTAATGGTTTCCTTTGAAAAGAAAACCCTCCATTAGCTATCATAACCCCAACCATCTGTTGAAGTGAACTTAAACATTATGTGCAATTGTCATTGCTCATATTAAGCACCTACCTCCCTTCTTAGTGGTCCCATATGTGTGATGTATGTGAATGAGTCATATGGTACCTGTGCTACATGTTTAAAGTTATAATTTTGCTCATATTGTTGGAAAAAGGCCCAAAAAGACCTTTGATTTTTGAGTTTTATACTCTATAACATGCATCTCCTCGATCTTTTCATCTAATCTATGACTGGTTTCTATTCTTTCAAACCATATATGCAATAAGTCATTAGTTTGAGAGAGGGAAGTTTTCAGTTACCATGAAATCCAACATTTATTCTAGTTTTTTTTTTCCCTCAAATGTGAGAGTTTTGTCACCTAGGGTTTGATATTTTGGAGTTTTAGTAGAGGGTTTGATGTTATAATTTATGTATAGATATCTTGAAAGAATTAATGATCCTTTCTTTTGCTTGTAGGGTTTGTAACAATTAAGAAGATAAAGGGCATGGTGTAAGAGAGAGGCAAAGATCCTTTGAGTACCAAGATTTGATTGCCTAATGGGCAATCCATCAAATCTTGGTAACATGCTTTCCTAGGTGATGAAATTTTGAGCCCTTGACATTGATGTGGCAAGCCTATGATCTATGTCACAAAGGATGAAGGAGGAGTATACAGTCTGTTGGTACATGAATCTGCAGGCACCTTCATAAAAATTCAAGCATTTAAAATATGCAAGCCCTTTCCCAAAAGTCCAAAAAATTCTAACACTTTTGGCCTCTGCAGTTGAAAAAATGCCAAAATCAGTTAAGGTGCAAGTGTCTTTGTATATACAAAGTGGTTTGTATATACATGCAGGTCAAAATATGCATTGGCAGGTGCAAAATCTCCATCACCCCTTGAAAAAATGAGTTGGATGCATTTCTGAATGCATATCAGGCTTGAAAAAGTGCATGTACAAGGGGGAATCCTTCACAGATTCCCGGGGATATTCGCTGCTTGTATATCGGCTCTACTTATGTATCGAGCTTGTATGTCTGAACATACATCGGCTACATCAAAGGTCTTTGTATCTCCAAGATACAAGCAAAATATACAAGGGTCCGCCTCATATGCAAAGTGAACAGTGTAGCGGAGGTGCATTAGGTGGGGCCCACGGGTATATGCAAGTGGAGTTGTAGATGTTCAACATACAAGGGGAATATGCATATCGAATATTCTAGTAAGATTCCCTATTTGTATGTTAGGGAGGTTTGTATGTTGGCCTTTGTATTTTTGACATACAAACAAAATATACATTCGCGAGATGCAAGCCAGATTCCAGGATGTTTCAAATTTGCCTTATGATGTGGCGAGATCCGCAATTTGCATGTATGTTGGGTTTGTATATGCAACATACAACCCGATATACAAAGAGGTGACATACAACCCAGACCCGATGGAGGAATGAAATGCAGTGAATGAAATTTGAGATCCGACTTGTATACAAAGTGCTTGTATATGCTTTTGCATGTACAAAGCGATAAGTGCAAAATGGACATGCAAGCCGGACCCGATTAAAATTCCAATTTGCTCCATAACAGTTTGGGGTCCACCTTGTATGATGAACAATTGTATATGCATTTAAGCATGCATATACAAGGGCAAAAAAGGCAAAATTGAAGGGAGAAAAGCTAGCGATAAAAAACATGAGGTGCCTACGTGGCACGATTTCACTGGCCGATGACTTTTCAACATTTTTTGGGTTCCGTTGATCACAACGACGGGAGGATGATCAACGGTCTTGTTTTGAACCTGCAGCAAAGGATTTTTTCCTGAGCGTGTGCGGCCATTTTTGAGCGGGAAACTTTCAGAGGTACGTCGTTGCTACATTTTAGAGAGGCTATGGGTAGCTGAGGCATTGATGGTGGTTTGCAGAGGATGATCGATGGAGTTGACCGGTCAACCACCTGATTGATGAAGAAAATCCTTGAGCAGCGGTGTAGATCCTGAACATACCTGCTCCCTCCTCTTTGTCTCTATGTGGCATTAACTGTTTTGAGCACCATTTCTCATGCATTGTATCTAGTAGATTTTGATTTGTCTTGTAATTATTTTTGCTGAGTCCACAGTCTTGGTATAAAAGCCAAACTGTGTTACTCATTGTGTGGTGGAAGACTTGGGCAATTTTGGGGGAAAAATAACGAAATATAGAACATTTCCTAGTTGTTGTATCTCTGGAGTTTATGAGTTACACCTTGAATGTACATTGCATACATTTTCAGTTTCAGTGTTGTTTTATATGAAAAATGCTTATAGTATGTGTCTAGTTGTCCCTCTCCACTTGTTGCATGCATTTCTTCTTCTAAATTTGGTTGCTAAGGGTTCCTCAAATTCTAGAATACAGATTTATGTATTGCATGCTTGATCTTTAGACCTCCATTCAAGGAATGGATTAAATTGTTTTAGGTTAAGTATGGAGAAGGTTGTATGTCAACTGGGATATCCGTAAGTAGAGGCAGTTAAATACCCATTCTTGGGTGATGTTTGTAAGGAAAGCATCAATCTAACCCCTTGAAACTTGAATCCAGAATGCAGTCCATTCTTGTGTATACATCTAGTTGACTCCTTGCCCTGGGATAGGCATCGGTCTGTTCTTGTGAAGTAGTTATGATCCAAAACCCCTGTCTTGCATCTAAACCATCAAATTCAAACCATTCCATTATTCCAACCTATTAGTTGTAGGAGTAGGATTAGGACCCCTGCATACTCTCATCCACAACAAGACAAATATGTCCAAGAACGTTGCCAACCTTGTGATTTGTCATACAAATCTTGGTCCACACATGAGAGTATTCTGCCTATTCTGAAAAGCTAAATCTTTCTGTCATTGGGTGAGTCAAAGTGTCAAATCTTTAGCTAATAGGGATACCCCACTTGGTGTGGCAAAACCAAAAGTGAAGGGGAGGCAGCTCACGCAACCTCCCATATCTGTTGGCTGAATCTGCCTGTGCATTGGAATTGGCAAACCCTCTACCGATTTGAGAAAAATTACCAACACAGTCATGGTAGGAAAGTGAAATTACAATGAAATTTTGATATGATTGAGATGTAGTTGGGGTATTTAGGGATGTTGTCATCATGCCTTAAGGATTGACAAAATCTAAGGAATAACTAGATGTATAAATAGGACTATCACTGGTATGTGAGGAAGTGGAAGGTTGTCAGATGGTGAAGGAGATAATTCATGGCCTCTTAAACTGGGCCTCAAGATTATGGTGAAGTCACATAATATAAACAAAGATTGTCATGACTTAGCTAAAATGTTGTCAATCTCCTATCACATATCTTAAGGTTGTCCTTAATCCCAAATCCAACTCTCAAATGTTAGATGGAAGGTCATGGCTCCAACTAAAATAATTGGTGTCAAAATGATAAGTCAGGGGACCATCATAGTGTTGATCTACTATTGTAGTGGGATCATGAGGATTCAAAGGTTGTCGTATCATTGCTATCATCCAAATACCACCTAATGCTGTACTAACAATGATTTAGAATCTTTATTAGCAAGTCAATGGACTGATATGGGAATAAAGGGCAGCCACCATATGATATAGGACTATGACTAACAAAAATAAGCAAAGGCATTGCTAACATTATAAGTTGGGTAATCATTTATTATTAAAAAATGCTCTTACAGCAACCACCTTAAAAATTTTCCTTGACTATTAATAGGGGTATCAAAGATCATCTTTCAACCATTAGGATTGTTATAACTTATATAATTGTTGGTATATGGTGGATTACTATCATTATAGGGGGATGATATCAAGGACCATCACTATGCCTTGTTATAGCTGATGGACAATCATCCTAAGTATTGTTACAACCCAAAAGGTCTATCACAACCCCAAAGGACTATCACAAATGTTATTAGGTCATTCAAACCATAGTTCCAATATTCACCATCATATGAATATCATAATTAACATTGTAGAGGTTGTCATACCATGAGGCATAGGTAACAACCATGGGAGGTTTAAAACCAACACTAGAAACATTAAATTATTGTAATAGTACACCTAGGATAGCTAGGTATGCATCCATAGAGTTATTACTATAAAATTGTCTCATTAATCTTGTGACCAGGTTAAGTCACTATCATAGTAACAATGTAGTTAGTCATCAATCAACATGTTGTCTTTGCATTTCAATGAGATCAATTCTTGAAAAATGACAATCCAGAGGTTAAAGAGACAAGTTGATACCTTACCTAAATTGTCATGTTCTTGAAACCTTGTCACTATAAAGAGGAGATATCTAGAGAGTAAGTCACAAGGACATAACCAAGGCATGCACTATCATGAGCCATAGGGACAACTTACTACACCATCCAAAACTCCATTTGAACTAGCTACTATCAATAATTCACATTATTGGGGACTATCATGAAGAAAACACCATGCATTGGACTTTCATAGTCAAAGTGGAGAGGATTGTTCAGTCATTGTATGACTGTCATAATAGCTAGTGGGTTAGTTACCATGCTTCAACCTAAAATAGGTTAATGAGAATATAGAAATGAAAATCACAATACCATAAGCACACTCCATAAGCTTCCAATTTAGTCCCAATATCATGTCATCATGATAGTAAGAGAAGAGTTGTTTGGTTTTTCCAAAGCCATATCACTTGCATAAGGATTGTCACCAAGCATCTGTGTAAGGTCGTGAAAGAGTGAGTCATTATTGAGCTAATCATAAGAGAAGCATGAAGTCAAAATACTATCATGGAAACAAGATATAGTTACTTATTATAAGGACAATCCAAATTTGGTGAGGTTACTTTTTTATCAACTTCCAAGCAAAATACATCATTTTGCACTGATTGGTGCTAAATTAGGCACACTTTGCGCCGCCTTTTGCACCCCAAAAAGATTACATTTAGGCCTAAAATTTGGTGCTAAAGTTGGCAGTAACTACTCCGACTATAGCGCCGACTACTGGATCAAAAAAAAATAAAAAAATTCCCACCTGTACATACCCCAAAACAAATATTTATTGATTTTTGGTGTTCATTTTTTGTTTGGAGATTGAGCATTTAGTGTGCAGAGATCGAGGAGCGTTTGGGTTTTTTGTGTTCGCCCTTATTTTGGCAATGGTGAGACCTATAAATTAAAAACAAAAAATAAAAAGTTCCCGCCTAAATTATATGAGAAATTTGATAATTACAGGAGAAAAACACCGCATGAATTAGAAGAGAAAAAAGTAGAAAAATGCCACGCAAAGAGAGGAGAAAAAAGGGAAAAACAAGCAAGTAGATGAGAAATTTAATTTAGTTTGTGACACCATAGGTAAGGTTACAATTACAATAAAAAAATTTCATTCCCAAAAATATTTTTGTTTTGATTAAATGGAGAGGATTGTGAAGAAAGGGTTGTGAATATTGTTTTGTTTACAGGCGAATCATTCAAGTCTCATCTGGTTGCAAAAGAGAAGGGTAAAATTGTATACATTGCATTATTTCCTCTGTATTCAAGAGTTGTGAACACATTTTTCAAACCCCAATGCCCAGGTTCACTTATCATTCCCATCAATACCTTTCTCTAAAGACAACTTTATCGCTTCCTTCCTAAAAAAGTAGTCGAGTACTTTAAGACAAGTCGATTGTGAGCAAACTAAAATTAGGGCTTTTAAGACAAGGGTGAGCAAACTAAAACAGAGGTTGGTCGAGACAATATGAGGAGATAGGGCTTTTGAGACGAGGGTTAGCAAACTAAAATTAGGCCCGGAACTATAGATTCCCTCCCAAGGCACCAATTGATTCATAGGAAAATAGTTTCATGATTTTCTCTACAAAGTAAAGGTCAAAAACCTTGAGGAATACAGAAAAACTAGACAAAAACTTTCATACCTAGCAGTGTGTACTTCATTTGTCTCCACAGACTGAATGAAAATAATTTGTCGTAGGTTGCCTCAAAATGTCAAGCAATAGAGGGAAGAGAGCAAAGGGAGCAGACTCTGGCCACAATGAGGTAATTCATTGTCAATTTATAGATTTGTAAATGTTTCCATTGTTTCTTTGATTTTTAGTTTTTAGTTTTTTATTTGTAAATTTAAAAGAAGAAATTTATTTTATATATATATAGGAACATGAGACTGACAAAGATAAAGAGGCATTGGCTTCTATATTGGGGGTAGAGGTAGTGAACAAATTGGATGGTGTGGACTTGACAATGCTTGCCATATACGCCGATAAGGGCGTGGTTCGATGGTTAAGTCGCTCAGTTGTAGTGGTGGCCACCAGAGTTCAAACCCCTGTTGGGCCAACGAGCTCGCAGGCTTTACACCTTCGCTGGGCCAATGAGCTCACGGGTTTAAAGTGTTCTTGCTAGGGGATGAGGTCCCCCGTGTTGTGGCCTCACCGGTTCATTGCTCTGGGAAAAAGCATTCATGTGGAGCCGGAGGGTGTGTCACACCAGCGTCGCCGGTCATGTTAAAAAGTTTACCAGGTGCATTTTTTTAAAAAAAATGCTTGCCATATACATAGAAAAATGATCTGGTAAAGCCCCTGAAACATTACAACCAAATCAACAGTGTCAAAGGGAATCAATTGATTCCCCAACCAGTCCTGGATCGAGCAAAAGGTCTAGGAGGAAATCAATAACAATAACCTCTAAGAATGTGGAACAAGCAATAGAGGCTTCATATGTCCCACCCACTCCTGGGACACAGACTTCTTCAACCACCATGCCATGTTTTGCATCTTGCATTGGTACCTACGATACCAAGATAGAATACGATGTGGTTTCAGGGGAAGTCCGAATGATAGATGCTGGAAAAACATTTGTGAATAGGTTGAAGGAATCATGCCTTCAATGGTTCAAAGACCATCTATATTTGCCATTCTCAAAGATACCCATGCACCTACAAAAAGCAGTTATCCATGACATGGAGACTGAATTTGGCACAGGTTGGTCTGTAAAGAAGATAAAGCTACGAATGTCTCAAAATTGCAAGAGATTTTGGTGCAACCAAACAAAGAAGATAAAAAAAACTCCCTCCTGAGCTAAGGCTCAAAAAAAGGCCAATTGATGTATGTGTGAAAGTATGGAAAGAGCTTGTAAAAGCATATGAGAAGTCCGATGCACGAAGGAAGTCTGGTGAGGAGAGTACACAGGTATTTAAATTTGGACATAAGATTATATCAAATTTATTAAACGATTTTTAAATTTTATTTGTGTATAGTTAAATTGAATTAGTATATGTTTCAGGACAAGGCCTCCAAGGCTAGGCTTGACAAACTTCGTGCCACGCATCACAATGTTCAGAAAGGTTTACAAGCCTTGATCTATACATTTGTAAGTATATTTAATATGTTAAATGATATTTTTTATTTCCTAGGAAAAAGTAAATGATTGCATATTAATTACTTTAACTAGTCCATGTGCCATGTTTTGACAGGAGGAGAAATATGGCCGGTATCCAATGCAATTTGAAAAGGATATGTTACAAAGCAAAAAGTGGACCGATTTTGTAATTTGGATGGAGAAGGAGGTATCAATAGTTGACTTTCAATAACTCAGTTGGATATTGTTGTGTTAATATGTCAATTTGCATTTCTTGTGTTGAGTTGTTTATTGATGCGTAGGATGAGTACTAAAGTGCTTCTATGTTGGCCCTACTTCCCTTAAATGTAAGATTTCTCTTAGATGACAAATGATTACTCTTATATCTTTGGGGATCCTTCTTTTTGCGATTAGGATCACAATGAGTATACTAGTCTTATGCTTGTTTACAAAAAGTGGTCGCAATTAACCTAATCTTGTGGTCATTATCCACAACATTTTGTGTGTGCCATGCTACCTCGTATGCTTAAGTTTAATGGGATAATAATGAACAAAAAACCCTTGTTTTCCTGTCTCCAACTAATGGACCTATTGGAACCTAAAATTTCCTACCATTTTTTGCAAAAATTTTAGGTTCCCATGATGAAAATTCTGACTGTAGCACTCAGAAATGCACCTGTACAATATACTCTAGTGGCCTACTTTGAAGGGTTATAATTCAAAGCCTATTCATTTTTATGCCAAACCACTTGGTAGACATACTTATATGTCATATGTGAGTGTACATGCTTGATTTCAACTTCCCATGATCATATTGGACAATGTTTTGCAGTGCCAAGTTAAAGGGTTCTGGTGGTATCTGGTGGTACCCACCTAGGGTTAGGGTTTTAAGTCAAGTCTGCAAACCTATAATTTTATTCCTTTAAACCCCTTAAGGCCTTAAGTTTTCTTTTCCTTTGGCCTCTTGCACTTTATCTTTTAAAACTGCATTGACTTCCTGTATTAAAGGGCAATTGTCTTGAGGTCTTCTTAGAGGGTTGATATGTGACTAGGGTATGAAGACTAGGACTTTGTATGTAATCTTAATCCCTCCTTTTGGATTTGTTTGAAGCCTTCTTCATTGATACATAAGGACTGTCAAGACTCCTATGATAGTGCATTAGAGAGGCATTGAAATCACAAAGGAGATAAATGTTATTAGGCCATCACCCAATGGAGAAGGGATTGTCATAAAGAGCATGACAGTGTTACCTTGTCATAGTCACAAAGGGGATAGTCTTTGTGGTGGTAATTAAAGTCACTAAGTTTACATCCACCTTCCTAGGGTCTACAGAAATGCTTGAAGTTGAATATGCCTATTTTAAAGATCTTGCCATGAGTATTTTCCATGTTCTTACAAATGGAGACCTCCCCAATCCTCATCTCAAGTTTCAAATGCACAATGAAATGATGGACAATCATAACTGTCATAATAGTACATTAGCATTTTTTGTCTCAAGGTGGCCCTTGAGACTACCAAGGGGATGGATATAGAGTTGGGATTATGGTTTTTGTTTAAAATCCTTGTGTCATTGACCTAATATTTATTTGTGGCAAGGATCCCAATAGTCTAAAGATTACAAATTGTTGTCAAGAAGGGACTGTCATAGTTAAGTGTGGTACAGTGATACAATTTCATCTTGGTTGAGTATTGTATAAATCTCAAGCTATTTAGAATGCATGGTGTATTAGAGTGTGGTATCACTATATAGGTAACCATCAAGTGATTTCTTCAACCCAATCTTGGCCTATATAGTACCCAATGTGAAGAGCAAGATAGTGTTGTCCAAGAACCTTGTTACGGTCACAAATGAGGGCAGTCTTAGCTATTGTAACCATATTTAGAATCCCTTGTTGTTACCATAACATACGTGACCTAAAACCATGACTCTATGAGTATGAGTTGTTTGAAAGCCAAATTCCACAACCTTTGCCAGCACCCTCCCTCCCTGTGTCAAAATGGGAGCTTTGGAATAGGGTATGGACATCCATAAATACATAAAGGATAGAGGAATTTTTTGAGATGTTGTAGTTGCAACTGCCCTTTTAGACATGTATGCAAAATGTGGAAGCATAGACAAGGCACGTGAACTATTTGACATAATGCCTCAAAGAAATGTTGTCTCATGGACTGCAATGACTGCAGGATATGCACAAAATGGATCTATTGAAAAGGCTTTAGAAATTTTAAAGCAAATGCAATTGGCTAGTGTAAAGCTAAATTCCACAACCTTTGCCACCATCCTACCTACTTGTGTCAAAATGGGAGCTTTGGAATAGGGTATGGACATCCATCAATACATAAAGGATGGAGAAATTTTATCAGAAGTTGTAGTTACAACTGCCATGTTAGACATGTATGCAAAATGTGGAAGCATAGACAAGGCACGTGAACTGTTTGACAAAATGCCTCAAAGAAATGTGGTCTCATGGACTACAATGACTGCATGATATGCACAAAATGGATTTGTTGAAAAGGCTTCAAAAATTTTAAAGCAAATGCAATTAGCTAGTGTAAAGCCAAATTCCACAACCTTTGCCACCATCCTCCCTGCCTGTGACAAAATGGGAGCTTTGGAATAGGGTATGGGCATCCATCAATACATAAAGGATAGAGGAATTTTGTTAGATGTTGTAGTTGCAACTTCCATGTTAGACATGTATGCAAAATGTGGAAACATAGACAAGGCACGTGAACTATTTGACAGAATGCCTCAAAGAATTGTGTTCTCATGGACTACAATGACTACAGGATATGCACAAAATGGATTTGTTGAAAAGGAAAGCAAATGCAATTGGGTGGTGTAAAGCCAAATTCCACAACCTTTGCTAGCATCCTCCCTGCCTGTGTCAAAATGGGAGCTTTGGAATAGGGTATGGACATCCATCGATACATAAAGGATAGAGGCATTTTGTCAAATGTTGTAGTTGCAACTGCCCTGTTAGACATGTCTGCAAAATGTGGAAGCATAGACAAGGCATGTGAACTGTTTGACATAATGCCTCAAAGAAATGTGGTCTCATGGACTGCAATGATTGCAGGATATGCACAAAATGGATTTGTTGAAAAGGCTTCAGAAAGTTTAAAGCAAATGCAATTAGCTGGTTTAAAGCCAAATTCCACAACCTTTGCCAGCATCCTCCCTACCTATGTCAAAATGGGAGCTTTGGAATAGGGTATGGACATCCATCAATACATAAAGGATAGAGGAATTTTGTCAAATGTTGTAGTTGCAACTGCCCTATTAGACATGTATGCAAAATGTGGAAGCATAGACAAGGCACATGAATTGTTTGATAGAATGCCTCAAAGAAATGTGGTCTCATGGACTGCATTGACTGCAGGATATGCACAAAATGGATTTGTTGAAAAGGATTTAGAAATTTTAAAGCAAATGCAATTGGTTGGTGTAAATCCAAATTCCACAACCTTTGCCACCATCCTCCCTACCTGTGTCAAAATGGGAGCTTTGGAATAGGGTATGGACATCCATCAATACATAAAGGATAGAGGAATTTTGTCAGATGTTGTAGTTACAACTGCCCTGTTAGACATGTATACAAAATGTGGAAGCATATACAAAGGCACGTGAATTGTTTGATAGAATGCCTCAAAGAAATGTGATCTCATGGACTGCAATGACTCCAGGATATGCACAAAATGGATTCGTTGAAAAGGCTTCAAAAATTTTAAAGCAACTACAATTGGCTGGTGTAAAGCTAAATTCCACAACCTTTGCCAGCATCCTCCCTACCTGTGTCAAAATGGGAGCTTTGGAATAGGGTATGGACATCCATCAATACATAAAGGATAGAGGAATTTTGTTAGATGTTGTAGTTGCAACTACCTTATTAGACATGTATGTAAAATGTGGAAGCATAGACAAGGCACGTGAACTGTTTAATAGAATGCCTCAAATAAATGTGGTCTCATGGACTGCAATGATTGCAGGATATGCAAAAAATGGATTTGTTGAAAAGGCTTCATAAATTTTAAAGCAAATGCAATTGGCTGGTGTAAAGCCAAATTCCACAACCTTTTCCACCATCCTCCCTGCCTATGTGAAAATGGGAGCTTTGGAATAGGGTATGGACATCCATCAATACATAAAGGATAGAGGAATTTTGTCAAATGTTGTAGTTGCAACTGCCATGTTAGACATGTATGCAAAATGTGGAAACATAGACAAGGCACATGAACTATTTGACAAAATGCCTCAAAGAAATGTGGTCTCATGGACTGCAATAACTGCAAGATATGCACAAAATGGATTTGTTGAAAAGGCTTCAGAAATTTTAAAGCAAATGCAATTAGCTAGTGTAAAGCCAAATTCCACAACCTTTGCCAGCATCCTCCCTGCCTGTGTCAAAATGGGAGCTTTGGAATAGGGTATGGACATCCATCAATACATAAAGGATAGAGGAATTTTCTCAGATGTTGTAGTTGCAACTGTCATGTTAGACATGTATGCAAAATGTGGAAGCATAGACAAGGCACGTGAATTGTTTGACAGAATGCCTTAAAGAAATATGGTTTCGTGGACTACAATGACTGCAGGATATGCACAAAATGGATTTGTTGAAAAGGCTTTAGAAATTTTAAAGCAAATGCAATTGGCTGGTGTAAAGCCAAATTCCACAACCTTTGCCAGCATCCTCCCTGCTTGTGTCAAAATGGGAGCTTTGGAATAGGCTATGGACATCCATCAATACATAAAGGATAGAGGAATTTTGTCAGATGTTGTAGTTGCAACTGTCCTGTTAGACGTGTATGCAAAATGTGGAATCATAGACAAGGCACGTGAACTGTTTGACAGAATACCTCAAAGAAATGTGGTCTCATGGACTCTAATGACTGCAAGATATACACAAAATGGATTTGTTGAAAAGGCTTCAGAAATTTTAAAGCAAATACAATTGGCTGGTGTAAAGCCTAATTCCACAACCTTTACCACCATCCTCCCTGCCTATGTCAAAATGGGAGCTTTGGAATAGGGTATGGACATCAATCAATACATAAAGGATAGAGGAATTTTGTCAGATGTTGTAGTTGCAACTTCCCTTTTAGACATGTATGCAAATATGGAAACATAGATAAGGCACGTGAACTGTTTGATAGAATGCCTCAAAGAAATGTGGTCTCATGGACTGCAATGATTGCAAGATATGTACAAAATGGATTTGTTGAAAAGGCTTTAGAAAATTTAAAACAAATGCAATTGGCTAGTGTAAATCCAAATTCCACAACCTTTGCCACCATCCTCCCTGCCTGTGTCAAAATGGGAGCTTTGGAATATGGTATAGACATCCATAAATACATAAAGGATAGAGGAATTTTGTCAGATGTTGTAGTTGCAACTACCCTATTAGACATGTATGTAAAATGTGGAAGCATAGACAAGGCACGTGAACTATTTGACAGAATGCCTCAAAGAAATGTGGTCTCATGGACTGCAATGACTGCTGGATATGCACAAAATGGATTTGTTGAAAAGGCTTCAGAAATTTTAAAGCAAATGCAATTGGCGAGTATAAAGATAAATTCCACAACCTTTGCCACCATCCTCCCTGCCTGTGTGAAAATGGGAGCTTTGGAATAGGGTATGGACATCCTGTTAGGTCTCAAAAATGCTAGTTATTAAACCATAAGAGGGTGCCAATCTCTTAATACGTTTTTTTGCTAACGAAACAGGGTTTATGTAATTGAAAACCCCTTACTCTTTAGGCTCTGCAAACCTAGGCAGGTGTACCTAAATGATAAAGCAAATTTTGAAAGCCTGAAAGTGATTCTGATTTTAAGCAATCTACTCACTATGGCACACATGTGTGAGGTAGATGCAGAGTTTTACCTATTAGTTCCTAATGAAAGTGTTTGAAGTTTGAAAATTATGAATAGGATTGTGAAATGATATTTGTGATGACCAGTGCTTTCATCTATTGGGCAATAGAGTCAAAAGTTAATGGTATATGGATCCCTATAATTTGTTTAACTCATATTACTGGGCACTTAGGTGAATCTACACCTTGTGTAGGTGTGCAAAGATGTTGAGTTGTAAGGTTCTTCTTACTGATCCCAATGATATTTTCTTAAATCGTTGTGATCGTAGGAAAGGATTTTTATTCAAGTGGAAAGGAAACCTATCAAGATGACTAGTCTTAAAGGATTTTTAACTCTTAGGGAGAGACCAATCAACACAAGTAGCTTTAGCTGGAATTAAATCAACTTTCCACAGAAAACAATCAAATTGATCACACAGAAACATCAATTGTGCTCTGACACATTAAACATACCCTTGATATATTAATTTGAACTGATTTAAGAAATCATTCTGGAGACAACCACATGGCTCATAAACATGAAATTCCACACAGCAATTGAAAACCAAAAATATAATCCACCAAATAAATTCTACTCCTTTGCATTAAATTATAAGTTCAAAGCACATGAGAATATTACATAACATAAGTATTGCAGGTTTTAGATTTGCATATATATATTAAAGAGTCTTGTAATTGTTCTCATAATTTGAAGCAGCCTTTGTATCCCTTATTTATGGGATATGAAACAAGCTTCAGGCCAAAGGACATGCCTTTTCATAAACATAATCCTAACTAATGCAATGATTAAGGAAATAAGAAAATAATTTGTAGATACGCAAGGCGAACAATACTGTGCTTGGTTATTCATTGGAGGTAGACTCGTGACCCATAGGTCTAGCAAATCCATCTCTTCAAGATCAGTTTTGACATGTCCAAGGTATCTACTTAAAAAATGTATCTCTGCACTCCTATATATTCACTGTGTCCTAGATATAAACATGTTTACTCTGGCCAGGTGATCAATGTACTCTTGTTCAACACATGTATCTGAAGCAATTATATCACTTATAGGAAATTCCAGGGCAAACAGCTTCTCGAGGCACTAATAGGTATTATCCAATACTTTTCTCCATCATTCACCTTATCCAAGAGTGGTTGCAGCATCTAGGTCATTTCCCTTACCCAGTCATCCTTATCTCGAAGATCACTTCCAAAAAAGAAGTCTGGAAATGTTAACTCAAGGTTTTGATCAAAATCATTTAGGTCATCAGTCAATGTAGTGTTATACTTTTCATGCTCGATAATTAAGTTGTTATATTCCTCAAGTATTTGACCCTGGAGACTTGACTTAGTGCTCAATTCTTCTTTCATTTCTAATAGCCTCAAATGAATCCTTTTATGCTCTTAATGTGCAAGATATGCCCTTTTATGCATACTCCAGGTTTGGTCACTGAACTTCATTATTTTATCAAATCTTCTTTTGATCAATGTTGAGGCCATGTTGTATTTAATTGATTGTATCTCGACCTCAAGCTATTCACTTTTCTTTTGAAACTTTTCTGCTTTGATCTTCCAGTAATTTGAATTGTCTTTTGCTTCAAGGATCTTTTGATCTTTTTCCAAGTAGGGTGAATAAGAACTTGAAGGCAATCTATCCTTGTAAGTGGCCACCTCTTGTCTTAGTTTTGCATTCTCAGCCATATAAGCATTGTTTTTCTGTTTCAACTGCTCAATCTGAGCCTTAGTAAATCTTGCCACATTGATATTGAGGTCAGCAATGTCAAGAGGGTCTGTGTCCTCAACTCTCTGGATCAACAAATGGCCAAATGCTTCATCAGGATTATTTATAACCTAAGGTTTCTTATGTGAAGGATAGAGGGACCATATTAGCAATATCTTTTTATCAGGGTCATAACCTAATCCATTCTTAATCTTATCCAATGCCTCAATACTAAGCTGCATTTTCTTTTCTTGATTCTTTCTAAAGGTATCAAAAATAATGGTTGAAGTCATGTCCCACCTAGGGACCAATACCACTCCTGCTTCTTTGAGAAATTGTCCACCTTTTTCTGGTGTCATGTCATTCATGGCATTGTCTATTTCTGACTGAAGTTCTCTTGTAGAACTTCCTCTTGAACTTCAAGAGTAATGTCCTTCATCCTTTCCCTGGCATGTTTTCCTTTGTACTCATAAAGGAATGCTTTGAATTCTGAGGTTTTAATGAAATTAGCATCTGCAATGAATTTCTGACTAGCCAAAATCTCACATCATCTGTTAATTCGTTAGAAGTTTCTATTCTGACTTCCTCTCTATCTACTAGGGGCTCATATTCCTCAATAAGTTAAGAGGATGCTCGCAAGTCTTTATTTTTCCCCTCTTCACTTTCTTCTTCAAAAGAAATTTCTAGAGTTTGTTGAGGAGATAATTAGCAAATAGGAATCTCATCTTCTGCTTGAGTTCCTTTAATAGCTTTTCCTTTTCTTTCAAAAACATAGGAAGGGACATTTTGAATCAAATATGCAGCATTTATTATCAATAAATCCAGCCTTTCAATAGGATCATTCACATCCATGAAGGCTTCGCTATAAGTGAGGTTTTTGGCTACCCTCCAAGCCTCAGCAAGTGTTATCTTATAATACAAATCTCTTCTTTCAATTACAGCTTGCTCATCATAGTTTCTAACCAGGTCATCATCGACAAATAAAACATGGTCATATCCTCTAAGCTTTTGTTTTATCTTGACACTGTTTATGAAACCTTTTGGATCAAAGCTTTCTCTGCAACTCCCTGATGGTAGCCTATAATGTTCCATTTTTTTGTCAATTAACTGGTACCCCTTGTCGGACATAACTATGAAATCACCAAAACATAAAGTGCCTGGCATAAAAGACTGCTTATTATGTCTTTTTAAGTGCATAAAATCAGAAAGACCAAGATGTCTTACAATCTCTAGATAAGCCACCCTATCAGGACAAGTTTTTGGTAGTAGAAGAGGAGACCCTTCAAACCCAAACACTCTTATTTTTGTGCAGTCAGTGTAAGAATACCAATCTCCCCAATTATGAGCAAATTTTCCAGTCTCATACTTGTCCTTTGGTCTCAAAAACTTCTAAATTTTAGGTGATAGGTTGTAATTATAAGGATGCCCTAAGTGTTTATACACTGGTTTCACGAAGTACTCTTCAAAATATATATAATGGGATTTGTCACACCTATTGTCCCATATGGCAGTCCATCTTTGGATGGGCTTCACATCTCCATTTATATCCAAGTCCCTTACTCCGAGGCATTTGTCCCACAATCCAAAGTTTTGGCCTTCATACAAAATGAGATGCATTAATAGGAAGTAATGTCTGAATTTACTACCTCCTCCCTTGATGGAAACCAGTTTGATGTGAAGGGTACTAGCTAAGAACTCAGCATAATCAAAATGCAGGGCATGTTGGCTTTGGATATCAGTTGTTAAAACCATGGGAGCTACTTCCATAAACATTGAGGCCTCCACTCCTAACATTGGCATACAGAGTAATAAGTATACTAAAAGTATTCTTCAAACAGTTCAATGGAAAATGGGGATCCTCTGCAACTAAAAAAACATTTAATTTGTTGTTTCCATCACAAGGTCGGTGCATAGGCAACCTCCATCTTTTGTAATTGTTACTCAAGTTATAATATTCACCAATTAAATCCCTAATTCTGAGTTTCACATCAAAGCTACTATCTAGTTGGAACACCATTGAAATGTAGTCCCACATGAAGGGGAAAATTGAATACCATCCTTCAATTCAATCATGCAGTTCTGTGAATTGTAGCTTTTAGCTAACATTTTTTGGAATTCCACATTCACAAAAACATTTGGCACTACCAACTTTCCTAAATTTAGCCACCATGGGTTTGACAGAGGGGAACGCCTATGCATTTTCTTGTAGTGGTAGATGAAAAGATCATACCCCCTTATGGGAGTCCACACAACTCCTACTTGTTTGTATTCATCCTCTAATTTCTCTGCGTTTGGATTTAATTAGGCATTCCTCTAGGATTTTTGCCCTGATTTTGGACATTGGTCTATTAAGTCCTTGTTCAGGTGTCTTTCGTTTAACTTTTGTCTTTTAGCCTTAGGGTTATCAGATGTTTCTTCCATGATGGAATGCAAGAGATTTTTATTAGATGCAATTCTGAATCAAAAAGCTTAAGCTTCAGAATACTTACTTGGAAAACCAAACTATATCAATTGCAGATGCTTTCCCTAGCTCCCGTGCTTGCATACTAAACCAAATATTTCAAGATTTCCCCTTTTACTCTACTCTGATCATTAATGACAGCTTTCAAATCATTGAGAAAACATTAAATTTTTGCAACATATCACCTCCTGTCACCTCGCCAAAATAATCATTTCGTTTGAAGGATTTATTTTTCTTTATTTATCAGGACCTTGTTATAGCTCAAATGGTGGTCTTCTTGAAATCCCCTCCTTTCGATATATGTGCCTTTCCTTAATGTTTTCTTAATTATCAGCGTGTTCATTTTTTCGGGGAGACTGAATATGGACTCCCTTCGACACTTTAAAATATCGGTCATTCGATAAGACATATCTCTAAGTCACCTCATCATGCCGAAATGGAATGTTACTTCTATATTTTGAAATCTCATTGATAGATTCCTTTCAGGCTAGAATGTCGAAGAGACCTCAGAAAGATTCATCCTGACAATCGATATCTTTGTCTCTTCGAACTCGAAATGTCAGCTCAAAATACTTGTCAAGTGTTCATGTATGCGGATATTGATTTAATTGATTTATCAATGTGACACATTTAAGGTGTCACACCAACCTTCCGATCACCTTTTAACATTTTTCGGGGTGTCGAAGTGATTTTTGAAGAAGTCTTGTCGCTATGTCAAAGGTTCGTCCATAAAGAGTAAGGCTTTGACACATCGTATATGAATTTTTTGTGGGTCGAAGGCGGATATGGTGGGGACACTGATTAAATAAATGAAAAGTACATGGAGGGAAATGGATCTTATGGTTGAATTCTTTAGGGTTCAAATTTTTGTCCCAACACATCCATCAATACATAAAGGATAGAGGAATTTTGTCAGATGTTGTAGTTGCAACTACCCTGTTACACATGTATGCAAAATGTGGAAGCATAGACAAGGCACATGAACTATTTGATAGAATGCCTCAAAGAAATGTGGTCTCATGGACTACAATGACTGCAGGATATGCACAAAATGGATTTGTTGAAAAGGCTTCAGAAATTTTAAAGCAAATGCAATTAGCTGGTTTAAAGCCAAATTCCACAACCTTTGCCAACATCCTCCTTGCCTATGTCAAAATGGGAGCTTTGGAATAGGGTATGGACATCCATCAATACATAAAGAATAGAGGAATTTTGTCAGATGTTGTAGTTGCAACTGCCTTGTTAGACATGTATGCAAAATGTGGAAGCATAGACAAGGCACATGAACTGTTTGACAGAATGCCTCAAAGAAATGTTTTTTTTGGTAAACACTACCAGATATGGGGGTAGCTCCCTATATTAAAATATCAAAAAAAAGTTACATAGAAAGCTAAGGCATTACATCTAGTGATATATATAACCTATGCCTTCAACAATATCCACCATCCTAGCTATTACATTTTCATCAATCAGACCCGAGTTGGCTTCCAGGAATTTCAAAAACTCTCCTATGTTATTTTCTTTCTCCACACCCTTTTTGTAGAGGGCCTAGGCTTTGTGCAGCTTCACCTTCTTCTTCTCCTCATTCAGGTTGAGGGTGGCAAGAGCAAATCCCTATTTGAGATCCATTGCCACACCATCCATGGCAGTCCTGACCATGTCCATCAGATCTTCCCTCACCAATATCATCGCAGCTCTTAGCCCCCAGAGCCTTGCTCCCACAGCCTGTACATAGTTCTAGAAAAAATGTTCTAGCACTTGTTCGTCATGTGTGTGCCCTCCTAACTAGAAACTAGCCCCAATCACTTTCGAGATGGCCACTTTTTCTTCATCAGAGGCTTTGTTGAACAGGTACGCAATCTATTTCCCTCCAGTTTCATCCTCCTCACAACGGAACTCCACTTTGAAATGTTGAGGTATCGCTTCATTTGGACCATTCATGAGAACAAATAGCATAATCTGCCTCAATCTCACCTTAGCTTAAAAAGAAGCCTGTGGGCAAGTTCTCCCCCGACCTCCAATCCTGAGGATCACCATTCCATGCACAGGATTTTGCCACCTATGGGAAGGTGGTAAATTCGCATCATTTGGACTACCTCCATTTGCAGGTTTGTTCTTAGAGTCTACCATTGTATCCTGCTTGAGGATTCTTCTGCTTCTCCTATGGTAGCCTCTTGTTTTATAGAAGTCCTGAGAGGCTTCATCAAAGCTTGCAGATCCCAAGGCTAGCAAATGAGCAGACGGACTATGTCGAGCCTACAACTGATTTGCACTTTAGCAGTACTTCTATGCTCATTCCGTCTGCCTCCATTCGAACTCACTTCCATCCTTGCCTTCAAGAAATTGATGTGTGACAAACTTTGCACTAGTAATTGATAGGAACATCCTTTCACTTTTGCAGTAGTGGACAATTTCATGAGTCTCATGACATATGGTGCAATTAGGTATCTATTGAGTAAGAGGGAAGTATATGGCATTAATAGCTTGATCTCCCACCACTAGATAGTTTGTAGTTGTATGGCCCTTAGTGTGGCACTTTGTTCATCATAAACAAAAAAGGATAGAGGAATTTTGTCAGATGTTGTAGTTGCAACTGCCCTGTTAGACATGTATGTAAAATGTTGAAACATAGACAAGGTACATGAATTGTTTGACAGAATGCCTCAAGGAAATGTGGTCTCATGGACTATAATGATTGCAGGATATGCACAAAATATGGAATCATAGACAAAAAGCGTGAACTGATTGACAGAATTCCTCAAAGAGATGTCATCTCATGGAATGTAATGACTGTAGGATATGCACAAAATGGATTTTGCAAGGACACTCTCAAAATCTTTGAATTAATTAAGCACTCTGGAACATATCCTAACATTGTAAGCTTTGCTTGTATTCTAGGTGCATGTAGCCATGCAGGTTCAGTGGATGAGAGTTGTACATACTTCAATCATATTTGTAACCCTTATTGCATTACACCTACAGTTGATCATTGTGTGTGCATGGTTGACCTCCTTACCTGTGCTAGCTATCTTGAAGACACCCTAAACTTTATCTTTCTTTCTAAATCCCAAAATTTTCCCTATTCCCGCTCACATTTGACAAGGGTCGTTGGTCCTTGGCATTTAATCATATTTTCATGTGTCAAATCTAGGGCTATGTCATTGGCTGTCTACAATTAGGAATCCTATAGTTGCTAGTTCATTTAACTAACTCTAATGATCTCTACTAATTGAAGAAACTAATGCTACTGATCTATCCGCTGTGAAAATAAATTATAGGAATATTGAAAACAAAGTTGAACAATGAATTGCTAATGTAGAGCTATACTATTCCATACAATTGAAACATACATTTATCTATGATAAAACAATAACTATCTCCTTAAACAAAATCTGAAACAGAATAACAAAATAAACAATACTAGCCTTCTGCCTTGGTCGTGGGAGTGGGCCCTTAGGGATGAAGACTAAAGCAATGAATCAGCACAAGAAGATAATATCACAATTTGCTTTTAGTCCAATTCCATTACTATCCTTTTTGTATTCAAAAAAGTATCTATAAAAAAATGAGATCACAATAATAATAATTCATCTGTTGTCTTCTTCTGCTGCTACTTTGTAAGTTTATATCTAATCCAATGATGACATATCACTTACCCTAACTACTAGTTCATCTATGATATAGTACCAATCTCTTATTCTACTAATTGTTTAACTACAGAGTAAAAATTCATGCAATTAAAATAGATTTAGTGGAACAGCAGTCTCACTAAATCTGAGTCTTAGTTTCAAACACAACTGGGCAGCAAGGTTCTAAAATATAGGTATTTAAATTAGTTTGTCAAGAACTCATGCAAAATCAAAAAGAGAGGTAAAACTTCTAACAGTTAACTAGGGCCTTCATTCGATTACTCAGGTGTTGATTGAGTAATATCTGGAGCACCCCAATTACCATTGGAAGTGTTGACTGGAAGCGGCGCTAGAAATTTGCATTTGTATTAAGGCAGCTTTGGAGGTATGCTCATGACTTCAGTCCAGCTCCAGAGATGATTCACCCCCTTATCTCAAAATCTCTCCAATCATATTGGAAAATATTGGAGACTGGTGCGGTATCCATATGTCAGCTCTAGAGATTATTAGGACCACCTCTAGAGATGACCAAAATTATCTTTTCTTGAACATCTGCACCTGAGATTCAAAAAGAGAGAATTTTTGCATATTTCCATTAATTTAATCCACATTAGTCCTGTTGAAAACAAGGCAAATAACTGAGAGGGGGGGTGAATCAGTTATCTCAAAATTTTCTTAATTTTGTTATCTCAAAATTCAGTGGTATATCAAAACATGAAAGCATAAGTAATCATAAGAATAGAAATAAAATCAACACATAGCACAAGGATTTTTACGTGGAAACCCTATTAAGGGAAAAACCACGGGGTGACTAACCCAAGATTGTATTCTTTGTTAAAAGAGTAAAGGAGTACAAAATGGCACTTGCCAATTAGGGGTCACTACCTGAGCACACTGCTCACAAGAGGCACACTGCCTACAAGAGACTCACTATCTACAAAACTTATAGAAGATAATCAAGTGTTTAAACTGATGAGAAGCATCTACAAATGCAAGAGTTCAGTTCCAGTTAGGCACAATATACTGATCTGACGCACTTCATTCTTTCTTTGTTTAATGTTGTTATTCAGTCACATACTAGACTTGAATTGTTGTTCTCACACTTATCCCTACTTTTCTTCGCACCTTATTTCTTCACATCTTCATCCCATGCCCTTATATGCTAGAATCCATCTGATATATATATCTGCATCAAGGATTTTCATCAACTATCTAGTCGGCAACAAGAACACTCAAGATATTTGCAAGTTATTGATCTATTGGCTGAATCCATGCTTGATTTGTGATTCATATCAAAAGCTTAAGCATAGAAGTCATTAATCATGTCAGCCAACAATGTATAATCCCACAAATTGCTTGGTCAACACCTTTTACTCATCCAGATTGAAGTCTGATACTCTGTCGGTCAGTTCTTCCTCTGTCTGCTCTGCTTGACTGGAACCCAACACTCAGATGCTCATATTTTTTTCTTGCTTTATCACCGGAGGCTAAATCTTTGGAATATAGTAGTCATAATACCCCTCTTGACTTGTCCAAGTTTGCAACTTACTGAGTTACACCATCTGAGATATCCAAACCTAATTGTCAGACCTTGTTACATACTCTATTCTTGTTCACCGGACCAAAATAATCTTCAATCTGACTTCCGGTAAAGGCATACTATGTATTGTGGATGTGTGGGATAGACTTTATTGCCATCAATGACAACACTTATGAAGCCACATAGTGTCTCTTGCCAACAATCTCCCCCTTTGGCATTAATGGCAACACTTAGTGAAAAATGGCTAAGTGTCACAGTAACTCCCCCTTGACTGATGCTCTGTCCCTTGCACTATTTTACTAGAGCTCCCCCTTAGCTGGACTTGACATTTTTCACTATTCTTCACTCCCCCTTTGACATCAATGGCAAAGGGTGGAATCTGCATACCAAAATTTTTCAAAAACTATTCTATACATGGCCGCATATGTACATACAAATCATAAGATAAACTTACATATACTTGAGTATGTCTGCAAAAGTAGTCTTCAGCTGTACAAACTCTGTGGCCCAGCTCCTCTTCATCCTATCCAAAATGGAGATGTGACCACTCAACAAAAATGCATATTCTTCTACCCTTCTTAAATCTACTGGATCACTAGTCTGGGCTATGGTCTGAGCATCTGTCAAGGCCTCATGCATTGCCTCTAACTTAGGGATAATTATCCCTCTGAGTTCACCCATTATGCTCATTATGTTCTTCTTTTCTTTGCCCAGCTTCTTTATTGCATTTATGATAACAATGGCCTGGCATTCTTGATTCATTAAAGAGGAGGAAAGAGGGTCAAATTTCTGAACTAGGCTTGACAGTTTTTCTTCTTGTTCTTTTACTTTCTCCTCAATGTCTTTTGTCACTTTAGGCCAAGTCAGACAAAATTTGAATAGGTCCCCAACATCTTTGAGAGCATTTTCAAGGCTCTTTATTCCAATATCTAGAGTCCTATCATTTGCAATAAGTCCTTGCACCTCAGTGAATCTTTTTCCTAGAAACTCCTTCCAGACCTTTGCTTCTACTGATTTCTCTAGAGATTCAAAATGAGTGTTAACAGAATTTACTAAGTTTTTCAAGTTACCGGATGGTGAGGCCGAAGGATCCTTTTAATAGGATGGCATGATCTTCTCCAGCATCCCAGATGCAATCTCCAATAGTTCACAGTCCTCCATGTGAGATTTCAAGAGTTTTTCTTTTTCTTTGGCTTGAGCAAAAGATGTTATTTTCATTGTCTGAACCAGGGAGAGAGAGTCAAAATTCAATGGTCCTTGAAATAGCTCAGGTTCATCCAGCTCCATCATTTCTCTGTCTAAGAAGTTCTTCACTATCTCTGCAGTGTCTCTTGCTAGTGACTGAGTCTTCTTTTCTTTTGGGATATCAGAACAGTCATCATTAGTCTTTTTTGCTTGTTCTTCTTCTTTTCCCTTAACCTTTTCTTCTTGAATCTTCTTCTCCTCTCATCTACCTTCTCCTTCAGCTTCAGAGTCTGGAATGTTTGTCATAGCTACAGTGGGATCCGAAGGAGAGATGTCACCTGTGTTTGTTGCTTCATAAAATTCCTCTTCCAGAACTGAGTATAAGTTCTCAGAGATTTCTTCATTTATTTTCTTTAATCCTTCAACATCCTTGTCAGAAAATTCTTCATTGATTACATTTAATCCTTCAACATCCATGGTAGAAGGTTCTTCATCTGTTTCCTCTACAATAGGGAGATTGAATCTCTTCAAGGCATTCTAGAGGATATCTTTTTTTTTCACTTGCTACTTGGTCTGTTTCTCCAAGCATGATTTTATTCATTCTCGCCTTACTCCGGAACTCATCCTTACAATCCTTGAAAATCATGTCCATTTGTTTTGGAGTGATAGAAGGGTAAAGCTGTATCATTATTTGCTCCTAGATTTCTAAGTCTTTAACCTTTACATTCTCTTTTCTCAACTCAAGTACCATTTCTAGGCTCTTAGGAATCAATGATATGATTTCAATGAAAGCTTTATTGTAAATGTTCAAGTACCTGATAGTAGCCTCTTCCAGAATTTGCTTGTCAACATCACTGTATGCATCATAGAACTTAGTCACTGGCTACAAGTTCCCATCCATAGTAATTGCCTTGATGATGTCATCAATGGAAAGAGTGTGCTTTTCAACAAATTCCTCTACCTTCTCTTCCTCATTTTTGCTAGCAGAGAACTTCTCGAATGTTCTCTTCTTCTTTATTTCCCTGATTTCTTCATCTGATTATGTTGCCTCATCACCTTTATGGCTTGTATATGTCCTTGAGGCTTTGGTCTTCATCCTCTTTTCTCCTTTTCTAGATGTCTTGACTTCTGGTTTGGTAGACTTTGAGCTTTTGAGAGCGACAGGAGCATAGCTCTTGGAGGATCTAGTCCTAGAGGAGGTTTGTGCAGGGGCACTTTCTTTCTTTGTTTCTTGTCTTTCTTTCTCTGCCTTCTCCATTTTCTCTCTATTAGCATCTAGAGCCTCCTTTGATATGCCAAATCTTTTAGCAATTTCTTCAACTTCCTTTCTTACTTTCCTCTTCATCTCCGGCTGTTTTAACTCAACATATATTTTTATACTTAGCTCTTCAAAGGTGCCAAACCTTTTTGCTTCAGTATCCTTAGGTTGCCTGAGCAGGTGTTGAATATGTAGCTCCAAGATTTTTTTCATCGACCTCATATCCCATAGGCATTATCCACACAGTTCTTGGCTCAACTACCTCCATTAGACATTGATCAGTGTCAACCATAAAGCAAATTGTGTCCTTGTCTTTCTCAACTATGGACTATGGTATTCTCTCTCTGGCTTGCATCATGCTTTGGAAATTCTTAAAGTAACCCCAGAGAGCTGTGTTTTGGGCTTGAGCATCACCAAGTACATACATATAATCTCTGATCTAAATTGCAACGGGTTTATCATTTTGCCAGACCCAACCATTTGATCCAGGTAGCTCATTCATATAATAGAAAAATAGACACGGTATTAGACTACCATATTTAAAGGAATTTTTCTTATCCTTTTTAATCTTCTACAAGTTCTCCAACAACTGATTTAGAAGAAGCTCACATAGATCATAATCTGCATCTTCCCTCAACATCTAATATGCAACATAGATTGTTGTTCCAGACACAGAATTTTCCCTGCTCGAATGATAGATTTTGTAGCCAATTATCATTGAGGCAAACTTGACATCTGAATCTGTGATGTCATCTAAGGTCATTGCTCTTTTGTCAAATTTTGATTCGATGGCTTCAGTTACCATTTGGTTCTTCACAGATTTGAGTGTGGGTAACCCACCGGCTAAATGCAAACCAGTCACTACCCTGATGGCATCTTTAGTTATCTTGAATGGGGTCATTAGCCACATAAAATTGTCATGCATCCTACTTAGAACATACCAGACCCAATCATCTTCTGCAAAACATGGAAAATGTATGCAATGTTCGAAATGTTTATCCCGGAGGGCCTTGAATTCAGGTTTGAGTTCAAAATTATCATCTATTAGTTGTTTGTGATAAATATCCATCAATTTTGAGTCTCCAAATTCTTCAATGTTTGCATGGTTATAAACCCTAACATCTTCTACATGCAAGACTCCGTGCGGAATGCTAGAAAACGCACCCAAGGGATCAACTTCTAGAGATTTGTAAGGGTGTATCTTGAATTTAGGTCTCAGCCTATCAAAAATATTGACAACCATTGGAGTAGCCATTTTGCAAGAGATTCAGAGTGAGATTTCAGAATGGAAGTACCTTTTTCATGCTTTAGGGTTTGAAGCAGGAGCCGGAACGAATCGCCAGTTGAATTTGATTTTCAGTTGAACTTGAGTGAATTGTAGAATCTTCTTCGCAGAGCTCTTCTTTTCTTCTTTGTGAGTGCAAGTGTGTAAATGATGAGTGAAAGAACCCTTTTATCCTTGTGCAAACCCTAATTTCTTTTTATGATAAATGCATAACTTAAGTTATCTGGTTGCCCTGTTTTGAGAGAGATTTTCTTGAATCACTGCGCGGAACTTAGAATCATTTTCTGTGAGGATTGACAATGTATCTTCTTTTCTTCAATCATGTCGTGGGTCCACAGATCAAAGCATTTAATTATTGAATCATACCAGATCTATCTGTAAAATTTTGCTTTACCGGATAGCTGTCAGAACGGATTAACTTGAGCTGTTATAAATCTTGCAAAACTCCATGTGGACCTTTCACATTTTGACTGAAGGTTATTTGGAGGTTTTTCTGAGAACCCTTTAATCTGTAGCGTCAAATGTTTACTCAATGTGTCAAATTTAGGCACTAGCTGACTGGCTGGGGGAAATTATTTTTCTCTTTGACTCCCCCTAAGCCAGAGCTCACCTTTTGAGTTTTCAGAAGGAATATCAACACCGGACTCCGATGCGAATCCATCCCCAATATTCATTGTACTTCTTTTTACCCAAATCTTGCTCATCTCCTTTTGAACTTCATCCGCATTTACTTTACCTTTGCCCTTATCTTGTTTCTAATTATGTTCCACTGGACCTTTTCTATCCTAATTTCTGCTTCTACATAATTCGGCAATATGACCGGATCTATTGCAATTGTAACATACAACATTTTTTTTCTTATTTGATTGATATCCTCTTGATCTGCATTGATTAGCCATATGTCCCATTCTATTTCATGCAAAGCATCTACCATTGAATGAATTGTTTATTTGCATATTTCTGCATTCATGAGATTTGTGACCATACCTCTTGCAATTAAAACAATGTCCAGAGAAGGATGGATTATTCTGATTCATTCTCCTCCTACACTGAGTTGCTTTATGACCAAAATTGTTGCAATTGAAGCAGTATCCATTAAAGGATGGATATATTTGAGCATTTGGTTGCCTTACCAGAGGTCTTCTAGGCATGTTCCTTTAATTTGCTAATCCAAAGTTCTTCTGACTGGATCCAGAGCTTTCACCTTTCTCATATCCTGGGCCATGCTTATCATCTACCCTCTTTTGGCTTTCAAAAAGAACTTCAAGTTGGGCTAAGCTTATCTTGATTTTTTCTTTGTATTCATTTGCAGTTTGAAGATCTTGTTTAAGAGTGTCTATCTAATTCTCAAGTTGTTCTTCATTGTCTCTAGCTTCTTCAAGATCAGATTCAAGATGCCTGATTATTCTGTCCATTTTGTGGCTGTCCTCTATTTTCTCCTTGAGGGATTGTTTTAGATTATCTTCAATCTTTCTTTTTTCTTCAATTTCTTGGGTGAATCTCATAACCCTTGATTCCATTTCATGCCTTACCATAATGACTTCTTTTGATAGCTTCTCACATAGCTTATTTTTCTCATTCAGATCTTCATTAGTATCATTGACTTCACTTTGATTGGCTAATTTTTGAAGTAGTTCCTTTCTCTTTTTCACAGAGATACTAAATTTTTCTTTTAGCTCATTTATGAAATCATCAGCTTGTTTGAGTCTTTCTCTTAAATTATTCACTTTAGAGTGGGATTGTTCAAGATCATCTAGGGCAAACTGAAGTTGTTCCTTCATACCATATGCATCCATTGAGATTCCCAGATCTTCCTCGAGCTGTTAGGATTTGCTCAGAGGAACCTTGGCTCTAATACCAATTGTTGAAAACAAGGTAGATAACTGAGAGGGGGGGTGAATCAATTATCTCAAAATTTCCTTAATTTTGTTATCTCAAAATTTAGTGTTATATCAAAATGTGAAAGCATAAGTAATCATAAGAATAGAAATAAAATCAACACACATAAAACAAGGATTTTTACATGGAAACCCTGTTAAGGGAAAAACCACAGGGTGAGTAACCCAAGATTGTATTCTCTATTAAAAGAATAAAGGAGTACAAAATGGCACTTGCCAATTAGGGCTCACTGCCCGAGCACACTACTCACAAGAGCACATTGCCTACAAGAGACTCACTGTCTATAGAACTTACAGAAGATAATCAAGTGTTTGAACTGATGAGAAGCATCTACAAATGCAAGAGTTTAGTTTTGGTTAGGCACAATATACTGATCTGACGTACTTCATTCTTTCTCTATTTAATGTTGTCATTCAGTCACATACCGGACTTGAATTGTTGTTCTCACACTTATCCCTCCTTTTCTTCGCACCTTATTTCTTCACATCTTCATCCCACACCCTTACATGCTAGAATCCATCTGGTATATATATCCACATCAAGGATTTTCAACAACTTTCTAGTTGGCAATAGGAACACTCAAGATATTTGCAAGTTATTGATCTGTCGGCTGAATCCATGCTTGATTTGTGATGCATATCAAAAGCTTAAGCATAGAAGTCATTAATCATGTCAGCCAACAATGTATAATCCCACAAATTGCTTGATCAACACCTTTTACTCATCTGGATTGAAATCTGATACTCTATCAGTCAGTTCTTCCTCTGTCTGCTCTACCTGACTGGAACCCAACACTCAGATGCTTATATCTTTTTCTTGCTTTATCACCGGAGGCTAAATCTTTGGAATATAGTAGTCATAATACCCCTCTTGACTTGTCCAAGTCTACAACTTACTAAGTTACACCATCTAAGAGATCCGGACCTGATTGTTAGACCTTGTTACATACTCTGTTCTTGTTCACCGAACCAAAATAATCTTCAATCTGACTTCCGGTAAAGGCATACTATGTACTACGGATGTGTGGGATAGACTTTGTTTCCATCAATGACAACACTTATGAAGCCACACAGTGTCTCTTGCCAACAAGTCCTTCAATCAACAATCATGATTTTAGGTAATTCATCTCTCATAAACATAATTAGAACAAATCTTGTCAATCTACTTTGGTGCAATCATCAGGACAATGGAATAAAAAGGAAGAAAAAGAGAGGTAAAAAGGTGTATTATCGTGGGTGCTACCTGGCACTCATCATGCCTCCATACTTAAAGGTTAGCGGGTCCTCCTACTATTCACAATCTAGACTTATTCAGGTGGAATATTCTATCAGTCAAGTTGTAGTCATTTGTATAAGTAGACCTAGTGGTGTGGTTTGTATTACCATTTCCTCTAAACTGATCAACCTGCTTCATCCATTCCTGAAATCTGTCATCTTCCATTTGTTCAACCCAGATAGGTAGTGGCTCAATGATGAGAGGAGGTTTGAAACGGCCACCTATCCACTCTAACTGGTATTTATCCATCATTTTGGGCACTATCCTGGCCTTCCTCATAAACAACTGTAGGTTGGCAGGGGACACCACTTCTCTCATCTTTTGTTTTGTAGTTAGTTAAAGTGTTCCACCTTTTCTTTTCCACTAGAAGCATTTGATTAGATAAACTATTTATGAGGAGACCAAAATCAATGGAACATTCTTGCAGATGTTTTAGATATAGAGGCAGAATCTTGGTCTTACCATTTGGGGAGTAAATGTGTGCCCTGAAATGGATCTTAAAAGCATTGGGATTTAGAGATTCTCTTCTGATAAAAAGGCTTGTTTTTGCATCCTTCTATATATAAGCCTCCATCTTTTCATTCCAAATCTAATGATTTCTCATCAGTGACATGAATGCCCCGAGTTGGCATTCTCCTATAAAATAGTTGATCACGAAGGTATGATCATCGATGCAGAAACCATGCAAATATAACTCACACAGAAAATCTTTATCCTCATCAGAACTTCTCATATATGCCTCCATGAACCCTATCCCTATCTCTATGTCCTCAGTAAAATCAGACAGAACCAAAGATATTTTTCTTTGTAGGATTCTTTCTTGTAGAAACATAGCATAACTTCCATTGGGGGGTTTGCAAGATAGGATCTTAGATGAAATGGAAGCTATTTGAAGGACCTTTTCTTCCAAAGTTTGTACCCTTTGTGACATGGCAGTTACTGTCGTTTGTAGTTGCAGCATGGGTTTAGAAGCCTCATATTCCCTACATCTTCTTTCCCAATGGAACAAGGCTTTAGGAATATCTATTGGAATTGGGCCTAAGTATGGATCTGTTTGTACCCCATGTTCCATCGTTGCCACTGGGCCAATCAACTCCTGAATGTACTCTTATTGATCATCTATCTTATTGTTGGCCCATGTTAATTATTTGGCTTGACTTTGTACTTTCTCAACAAGTGCTGCAATTATTGTGAGACTATTGTCTCGAGCCTTTGTAAGATCAAAAATATTTTGTGCTGCCTCTGCCTCATTTTCCTTGATGCTTTGGGCTGCGTCTGTTTCTTTGTCTCTCATTTCTGCCTCTTTCTCCTGAATTATTTTCTGTTTATTCTGGAGCTCTTCTTACAGTCCCTCAATCATTTGTTTTTGTTCCATTTATTTTTCTTTCATGACCTTCTTGAGGTCAGTAATAATTAAGTTCTTCCCCCATAATAATCTCTTCAGATTATCTATTTCCTCTAGCATCAATTGTTCCCTTGAAATCTCAACATCCTCTTGATCAGAGGGGTGAGAATATGTCCTTGTTTCTTCTTCTATTTGTTCCACTTCAGGGTTTTCCATAGCGCTTTGCCCTTCACTGTCAGCTGCATCCACTTGCCCCTTTTCAACTTCCCCTGCAATCTCCTTGTCCTGAGATTCCTCTTGATTTCTCTCTGCAATTATTGGTGTTGATGAAGGCCTAGCCTCATTTATAGAAGTCCTAAAACCCAAGAGAACTTTAGCCAGGAGAGCAATATCTCTTTCAACTTGGGTAATTTGCCTTTTTCTCTCGCTTCTCCGTAGCACAGGTGGAGTAGGTGCCTCGGTAGCAGGTATATTATCCTCAGAGTCTGAGGAAATAGTAAAAGTGTCTCTCTGTTATGTCTCCGGAGTAGGGGAATGTTGTGAAGTTGGACTATGGGAACTTGCATGAACAAATGGCTCTGGGGAAACTTCTCTTTGTTTCTTCTTTCTAACTAGAGGAATTTCATCTGAATCATGAGATGCTTCCTCAGCCCAGTAGTGTATGTTGGAATCAGTTTTCTTTGAAGTTCTTTTTGTTTTCTGACCCTACATTGTCTTCTCTTTTTGCTTCTTGGGGTCAGAAGTCTGGGTGGAGGCCTTCTCTATAACAATTGTTTCCCCTATTTGTTTAATTAGAATAGACTGATCCTCAGCCAAGGTCATTTTTCATTTTGCTGAGTGAGTCATATAGGGGTTTTGGTCTATAACATGTTCCTTTAGTTGTGCTGAGGCAGCTGAAGATTCATCCATTACTTCCTTCCCTTTCCTCTTTTTTCCAGTAACAAGGGAAGCAGATGAAGTTGCCTCCAGTGAGGGCTTTTGACCTTTATCTTTCTCAGTAGCTGGAGAGGAAGTTGAAGGATCTTCCTCCTCTTCCTGCTGGGTAGAGGAAGCCTCATCCATTCTTTGTGCCCTCTCTGGTGTTTTGTCCTATGGTTTATTGTCTAGAAATGTTTGCCATAAAGCCTCCCCATCAGCTTGAGACAGAAAGTGATATTTCACAATCAGAAAAATGAGGCCATGGTTTTTCATAGGACCTTTCCCTTGTTGATACTTGTTTACAGATGCTTTAATGGCAGAATGTAGAAAGTTTGGAATGTTTATGCTAAATTCTGGGTGAGCATTTCCATGCCTCAGAAAAATTAACATTTTCATTATTGGTCCTAAAACTATAGAAAATTGGCCATCACATGTAAAGTATTTCATCAACCATAATGCTACAGACTACCATGGGTGTGGAAGTGAAGACCTAACAATTCCTTTAACCTCATTTTTGCTTAAATGTAATTGTATTGCAGGTTCACCTTCTTCAAAGAAATTTTTAATTAAATCAGCATATAGGGTTTTCAAATGGTAAAACCTCTCACCTTGTTTTGGTAATCCTAAGATATGACTGATGATGGTGGAAGAGATATTGACTTGAACCCCTCTCACAATTGTTTGATTATCTTTCAGGTTACATAGGAAATCATCAACAATATCCTCCTGAAAACCTTCAAATTTCTCCAAGAACTCTAACAACCCTGCATTCCTTAGAATGTCTGCTACAACTTGATCCTACATAAGGCCTATTATATTCTCTAGCTCTGACTTCTTTTTAACTCCCATTTTTCGTCCTATTCCACCTCCTCTGGTAAAAATTCTTCCTGCTTCTCTCTGTGGTCTATTTTTTTCTCTTTTCACTCCGGAGGGCTGTGTCAGCAGACTTGAATTTTACACTCAAAGATTTTAGAGAAATTTGTAATCTTGAATGAGAGTTGATATGTCATTTTTTTTACTACTTAGATTATGGGAAAGAAGCTTGAGACTGGTTTAGTGTGTTTATACAGTCATAATTGCAGGAGAGTGATGGGACACTCCATAGATAGGTCGATAGTGTGGCAAATATGGCGGCATGAATGAGTTAAGAAGGGAAATAATGGCAAGGAGATGTGTCATGATAACGGCACCTAAAAATAGAATTGACAAGACAGTTACTAATTAAGTTTATTAAAAAGAATTACCTGAATCAATCTTAATGATGATGATCTGATGTACTTGGCTGCAACATCGTGGCTTTGATGAGATTTGATGTGACCCGGCACGTGAGCAGCTCCTACATGGCTTTGAACTACCGTCAGCATCCTTATTGTCACTTATTCTGCAATTATTCCAGCTAAGTGGTCTGGGAATGACATGTTGTCAAGTGACATCGGTACAGCAATTTGTGATGACTTGGGCATGTGAGAGTGATGGCTTTTTTATTGTTGATGATAGGCATGCTGACTTCATTATCATTTATGTCATAGAGTGGAGGATGTCATGCTAACCTCATCAAATGACATCTCCACTTTATTACCTTGAGAGGTGGGTCCCCTCATTATTTTTTATATATTTTAAAATGGCTCTTTATTGGTGGAGCGCCAGAGGTGCTCCTAGTTTGTGAAGCGTTTGAGGTGCTTCTGGTTTGTGAGCATCGGAGGTGCTCCTCATTTGTTACAAAGATGTGTTTTAGTAACTCTTGGCACCTAATTACCTCCATAGCTTGATTATTCCAATCCAGAAAGAAGAAGGGAACTGCCATTTATTAGTTTTCAATCCCCTTGGTGGAGAAAGACAGCCATTTACTGCTTTTCTATCTTTCTCTCTTTTTTTTTTTCAAGAAGGCCGCCATTTGCTAGTTTTCAACCTTCCTTTTTTTTCTTTTTTTTTTCAAGTCTAATCTGTGATAGAGGGTGTGTCCCCTGTAACCAAGCACAAATCCTTGATAAATTCCTCCTTAGTTGATGGCCTTTTATAGAGTCAAATTATGTGGCCATTCACTAAGAATGTATCTACTCTTCCATCAATGGGTTCTAGAAAAAAATTTCCATTCTCAAAAACTTCCTTTATTTGATAATGACCCATCCAATGAGTTTGTAGCTTCCCCTTGAACTCCTTGAACTTAGAATCATATAGCAGAACCCAATCACCCTGCTAAAATGTCCTCCTTTTGATGTGTTGGTCATGCCATTGTTTCATTTGATATTAAACAAGTTCTATTTGGTGTATGGCTTCTGTACGGATTTCATCTAACTCATTGAGCTGAAGAATCCTATTCTATTGTGCTATAGACAATGGTAGACCGATATCTAATGAAGTTTTGAGTGTTTGCAGTTCAAATTCTATAGACAGGATGGGTTTCTTTCCATAAACTAATTCATATGGTGAGAATTTGGTTGTGGACTTCCAAGTAGTATTGTAAGCCCAATCCTTTCTATTCATGGCCACTATCCTTGTCAGGATATTCTCTAGTTCCCTATTAGTCACCTCCACCTACCCATTGGCTTGGGGATGGTAGGGTGAAGATTTCCTATGCTTAACTTGATATAAGTCTATGAACACTCTGATTACCTATGAAGTGAATTGAGGTCCTCTGTCTGAAACTATTGATCTTGGGGCTCTAAACCTCAAGAAAATTCTGTTATAAAGGAAATCAACAACTTTCTCTTCTCTTGCAAATTGCAATGCCTGAACTTCAGCCCATTTAGTCACATAGTCTGTGCATACGAGAATGTACTCTTTGCCTGATGATGGTGGAGAAATTGGTCCCATAAAGTCTAGACTTCATTACTCAAATGGTTCCAACATTACTTGAGGATGAAGTGACATTTCCTGGGTGAAGGTTGGCTATCCCATCCTTTGGCACTGATCACACTATTGTACATACTTCTTGGTATCATTATGGATAGAGGGCCAGTAGTAACTAGCTCCCATAGTAACTAGCTCCCAGAATCTTGTGGATGGTTATGTGTGAAGAATAATGCCCACCAGATGGCTCATCATGACATGCCCTTAAGACATCAAAAAAATCATCAGCTTTTAGACACCTGCGTAAAATGAAATCAGTACCACATTTAAACAGTAAACCATTTAACCATTTGTAAGATAAGCTTTCCTTTAGTAAGCGCTTCTTTTGTTTTGAGGTAAAATGGGATGGAAAAAAGTTTGTAGCTAAGAGATTAGCTATGTCTGCAAACCATGGTGCAGTAGAGGAGATAGCAAAAAGATGTTCATCTAGAAATTTGTCCTCCACTGGTTGGTTCTCTCCACCTATATGCAATCTTGACAGAAAGTCAACAACCAAATTGAATTTGCCTGGGTTATCAACTATGGTAATGTCAAATTCCTGCAATAGCAATAACCACCTAATTATCCTTGCACCCACTATTGGCTTATTCATTAAGTATTTGATGGCTGCATGATCAGTATGTACAAATATTTTGTATCGAGTGATATAATGCCTGAATTTGTTTATAGCATATATGACTGCCAAGAATTCTTTTTCAGTTGTGGTATAATTTCTTTCTGTAGAGGTAAGGTTTTTACTAATGTAGTAGATGGCATGTATACCTTCTCCCTCCTCTTTCTATCCTAAGACTGCTCCAATAGACTCATTTGAAGCATCAGTTTGTATGTGAAATGGTAGAGTCCAATTGGGTCCTCTTAAAATAGGTGTGACAGTAAGTTTCTCCTTAAGGGTTCAAATGCTTATTGGCAATCCTCTGTCCATAAGAATTATGTGTCTTTGTTAAGCAGGGTAAATAGAGGAGCAGCTATTTTGCTGAAATTTTCTATAAATCTACTATAGTAGCCTGCATGACCTAGAAAACTTCTAACATCTATTTGCTTTTTAGGTGAAGGTAATTGTTTGATCACTTCTATTTTTTTTTGGTCCACTTTGATCCCATTTTCTGAAATGTGGTGCCCCAATACAATTCCTTCTTCTACCATCATGAAGCACTTTTCATGGCTCAAGGATAGTCAATTTTTTTCTCAGCATTTTAATACCTTCTCTAGGTTTATGAGAGCTTCTTCAAAGTTGTCCCCATACACAGTAAAGTCATCCATATAGACTTCCATGCACTCACTAGCTAGTTCAGTAAAAATGGCTAAAACAAGCCTATGAAATCTAATTGGAGCATTACATAGTCCAAATGGAAGAACTTTGTAGGCAAAAGTTTCCTAAGAACAAGTGAAAGTGGTTTTATCCTGATCTTCAGGTGCTACTTGGATTTGGTTATATCCACTGAACCCATCTAGGAAAGAAAAATACTTCCTCCCTGCAAGGTTGTCCAGCACTTGGTTAATGAATGGTAAGGGAAAGTAGTCCTTCTTTATGGCTTTGTTTAGCTCTCTATAGTCAATACACACTCTCCACTTCCCATTCTTTTTAGGCACTATGACCAAGTGTGAGACCCATTGACTGTCTGAGATTGGATATATAAACCCTGCTTGCAACATTTTTTCTATTTCAGTCTTAACAATGTCTTTTAAAGCAAGATTCAATCTTCTCTGGGGTTGTCTGATAGGTTTGACATCTTCAGTGTATGTATGATGAGTACAGATCTCAAGAGGGATGCCCTTCATATCTTGGTATTCCCAAGAAAACGTTGTTGAATGGAAAATTAGGAGTTTGAGAAGTGCTTCTTCCTATTTTTCTGCTAACTAGGTGTTGATATTCAGTGTTTTCCCACGTAAAATCATGACATGTTTTGTGATCTAATCCATAGATGTATTCAATCCATATCCTGGAGTCACGGTATTAAGGGGGCAAGAATGTGGAAGAAACATGTGGAATGTGGCTAATTCTCTGTAAAAGGTCTCTCCACAAGGAATTATATTTGCTAGGGTACAATGAGCAAAAGTGAGAAGTTCTCTCCTTGAATCTTGGGCTAGCTCCATTATATCCTCATTAATAAGAATGTGGGTGATATCTTTTATTTTATCATAGTAGATTTCTTCTTCCAACTCACCCAAATGTTCTTTGATGGTAACCATAGCTACTGAGGCACTATTTTCATGTTATCTGGCTCATCTACCCATACTCTTCCTTAATAATATATTGAGGGTTTAGCTGGAGGATACAAAGATATTTTCTTCAAATCTATTCCATTAGAAATGACCATATCCCCAGTTTGACAATCAATAGATGTTGCTGCAATAGCCAGCCATGGTCTTCCTAATATCAATAGATAAGCATGTCGCTGGTTTCTTGGTTCTAATATCAGGAAGTCTACTAGGAATTCCCATGATTCTATCACCACTAGAACATCAGTTATCACCCCTTTTGGAATAGCTACCGACTGGTCAGCGAGTTGAAGGATTGTGGATGTGGACTGGATACCTGTTAGGGCTAATTTGTCCATTATATAAAGTATCATTACATTTATTGCTTCTCCCGAATCAACCAAAACATTTGAAATTTCTACCCTTGAGATGTAAATAGTTATGCCAGGATTTCCAGGATCTCCATATTTTGGGAGGAGCATTTCTCCCATTAGGAGATCTACTACTTTTCATTTCTTCCTACTCTGGGTTTTAACACAATGTTGTTTGATGAATTGGTTCAGTTCAGACACATCCCTAATTTCTTGTGGGAGCAGAATTTCAATGTTTAATTGTCTAATTTCTTGTAAAAGTTCTAATTCCAAGGTAGATTGGACTTGTTTTTATAAGAGCTTTTTCTGGGGAACATGTTGTTTGAGTCATTCTGGGTATGGTGCTAGTTTTTCTATCTCCGGAGCATCTCCAAAGTTCTTATAAGAAATGTTTCCATGGGTGTTCTCTGGAGTCATTCTTTTAGGAGGAACTCCGGAGTTATCCAAGGATGATTCATTTAGCACTGTTTTGATAGTAATCTCCTCTGGAAGCTGAGCAGATGGATTTTCAAGTTCCTCATCATTGGTCACTTCGACTATAGTTGGAGGATATGGTCTTGGAAATGCTTTCCCAGAATGCAGCTGGAGGTTATTGGAATATATGGCATTAATACCAACCATGTTTTCTTGTTTTGTCATGTAAACAGATGCTCCCTGCTTATTCCATGGGTTTGGTATAAGTTGAGCTGGTAAGGGTGGTTGGCTAACTGGTTTGTTTTGTGACTGCCCTTGTGTGTTGGGGGGTCCAGTTAGCAATGCTTGTTGTTGAGGTTGGAAACATCAAGGTTGTCCCTAGTATTATTGATTATATCCTTGTTGAGAACCCCAATGAGGCTGCATGTTTTGTGATCCAAGTTGTTGTGGCCATTGTTGATTCCCCCAGGGTTGATTTTGCCAATGTTGGTTCTGCCATTGTTGGTTTGGCCAATCTTGTGGTCCCCAAGGAGGATTATTTTGAGGCCCATGCCAAGTTGGATTTCATTGATTATTTCCCCAATTAGAAGGACCCCTATAAGAGGCCTGGTTTGAATACTAATTATAAGGGAAATTCCCAGCTTGTTTTTGTCCTACATAGTTCAACTCCTCCTCTATAATGGCATTCTTTTTACTTAGCCTTTTTAAGGTTGGAAGCTTATCACACTGACCGATAGGATGTTCCTTATCATAGATCTGACACATCTCTAAATTATCCAAAGGGCATTATCTCAATAGATGTTTCTTTCTACACCTAGGACAATAGATGGAGAGTGGTTTAGTTGTTCTGTCTTGATCATTTGTTCTAGTTTTTGCCTGAATCCCATCTAATGTGGTATTCAGTTGGACTAGAATATATGTTTTGAGATTGGCAATTTCCTCCATTAACTGTCCTATTCCATTCTTCCATTTGAAAGATTTGGGTGTTCTCACTCCATCTTGGGTTTTGGAATAGTTCCTGTATAGTTCTTCTATAGCAAGCATATCCATTTTATTGATATTCCCTTTTCCCATTAGATCCAGTGCATGTTTTGATTCTTTGTCTAATCCTTTTACAAACAGGGTTCTGGCCAAAGAGTGATTTACAGGGTTTCCATACCTTCTCAAAGTGAAGTTGAACCTATCCACATAATCCTCTAAGGTCTCTTCCTCTCTCTATTTAATTTTGAATAATTCGTCATTTTTATCACTGACTCTACAGTAGTCCTGGTATTTTCCCAAGAATTTTGTCTCCATCTGATTCCAGGAATGGATGGAGTTTTGGGGAAAACCCATGAACCATCTCATTGCAAAGTCTTTCAGAGTTGAGGGGAATAGTTTGAGTTTTTGATTATCTAATCCATAATTGTAAGTCTGGCATACCACTTTGAATTCAAACAAAAACTGATCTGGATCCTCAGAAGCATGACCCCTAAAATTTGGTAGGTGTGTAGGTGAAATATTTTTCATAGGGGCATTATCTCCAGTAGCCAGAACAATTGGATATGAGAAGGTTCTTGGATCCTGATTTTCCTCCTCTTCATGATTATCATCCATGTCTAATATTGGTTCTTCTCCTTGAGATTTAGTGTGAGGTTTTGAGGAATTAGTTTCTATCAAAGGATCTACCTGAAATTTCTGTTGTAATTCCTGGATATATTCAGTGAGTGGAGGACTTGGATGGTTTAAGGGATTATTGATTTGAGGTGTAGTTTCCAAGGTAGGTTCTAGGTGTCTCTCTTCAACAAGATCTTGTGCCACCCCACTTCTTTCTCCTATAGTTCGTTGATGGGGTGTCTATTTTATGTATCTTCCTTTTTAATCCCTAGCTCTAACCATACAGATTCAATCTATCCTAAAAATGTTTAACTAAGTTTCCCTAATTAACATAGAGATCCCCAGCAACGGCGCTAAAAATGACAAGGGTCATTGGTCCTCGACATTTAATCATATTTTCATGTGTCAAATCTAGCGCTATGTCCTTAGCTATCTACAATTAGGAATCCTATAGTTTCCAGTTCATTTAACTAACTCTAATGATCTCTACTGATTGAAGAAACTAATGCTACTGATCTATCTACTATGAAAATAAAATCTAGGAATATTGAAAATAAAGCTGAACAATGAATTGCTAATGTAGATCTATACTATTCCATACAATTGAAACATACATTTATCTATGAGAAAATAGTAACTATCTCCTAAATAGAATCTGAAACAAAATAACAAAATAAACAATACTAGCCTTCTACCTTGGTGGTGGGAGTGGGCCCTTTCTCCACACCCTTAGGGCTGAAGACTAAAGCAATGAATCAGCACAAGAAGATAATATCACAATTCTCTTTCAGTCCAATTCCATCAGTATCCTTTTTGTATTCAGAAAAGTATCTATAAAAAATGAGATCACAATAATAATAATTCATCCGTTGTCTTCTTCTACTGCTACTTTGTAAGTTTATATCTAATCCAGTGATGAGATATCACTTACCCTAACTACTAGTTCATCTATGAGGTAGTACCAATCTCTTATTCTACTAACTATTTAACTATAGAGTAAAAATTCATGCAATTAAAATAGATTTAGTGGAACAACAGTCTCACTAAATTTGAGTCTTAGTTTCAAATACAATTGGGTAGCCCCTAAAATATAGGTATTTAAATCAGTTTGTCGAGAACTCATGCAAAATCAAAAAGAGAAAACTTCTAGCAGTTAACTAGGGCCTTCATTTGATTACTTAGGTGCTAATTGAGTAATATCTGGAGCACCCCAATTACCACTGGAAGTGTTGACTGGCAGCGGCGCTAGAAATCTACATTTGTATTAAGGCAGCTCTGGAGGTATGCTCATGACTTCAGTCCAGCTCTAGAGATGATTCACACCCTTATCTCAAAATCTCTCCAATCATATTGGAAAATATTGGAGACTGGTGCAATATCCATATGTCAACTCTGGAGATTATTAGGACCACCTCCAGAGATGACCAAAATTATCTTTTCTCGAACATCTACACCTATAGATTCAAAAGGAGAGAATTTCTACATATTTCCATTAATTTAATGCACATTAGTCCTTCAATCAACAATCATGATTTTAGGTAATTCATCTCTCATAAACATAATTAGAACAAATCTTGTCAATCTACTTTGGTGCAATCATCAGGACAATGGAATAAGAAGGAAGAAAAAGAGAGGTAAAAAGGTGTAATATCATGGGTGCTACCTGGCACTCATCAATATTGAAGACCTGTGAGCGGGAATAGGGCTAACATTTTTTCTTTCTAAAATCAGCTGGATAAAGCCATATTGCTAACTTCATTTTTTTTTCAAACAAAATAGACCTTTATCTTAAGGTTACTCATGAACCTTAAGATAAATAATTATTGAAAAAAAACTGTGCATTCATTAATGACATGTAAGAGAATTTAATCAACTGCTACTTAAAAACTCTTTAATGTTTCTGTCTAATGCAGGTTATTAGATTAATAGTGAAAAAGAACATACATGGACCAAGAAATTTGTGGCACTTAAGGTTATGTAATAGAATTTACAGTCGATAGTTAAATTTATAACAAATTTTTTTATGATCTTTACTAATGTTTATTAGAATTGTTGCATGTTTTACATCATTGGAATGACATATTAGTTGTAACTTTTTTGAAATTTTATTATGGTATGTGCACTTTGATATGATTTAATATGATTATGGTTTCATTTCATATGTTGTAATATTAGATATATAACAGAAAAATAAATTATTGCATGAAATAAATAATTTTTCATTTTAAATGTTTTTTTTTTTTCAGAACATGGGTCTTCCAGAAGATCAAGATGATCCTCATGATAGAAATCTAGATTATGTTGGTTCTGGTATAGATCACATGGCAGAGGATGGTGATGACATAGATACAGACGATACCGAGGCCGATGATGATGATGACGACGACGATGATGATCATGATGATGATGATCACGATAGTGATGATGATGATGATGAGGCAGTTGCTGGTAGTAGCCAGTGACCATCATGATCATATAGACTGCATCATGGATCATTGTTGATATATCGTTATGATGCCTCTTTTCATGGTCACTATCATATGTATCATTTTCACAGCCTACAGTACCATATTGATGAGTTGTAACATAAATTTATGTATCATTTTGACTTATATCATTTGGACATGTATCATCCTGACTTGTATCATTTTGAGTTACATAATTTATCATTTTTACTTATATCATTTGTACATATATCATTTTGACATGTTTTTGATCTACTGGCATATTTAACTTTCACTTGTTTTAGTTATATATGATGATGATCTTATTAGTATTGACTTGTCAATTTATATATATTGAAAGTGGTCGATGATTTTTGGATGGATATTTATTACGTATGATGATTTTAATTTACTGCTCAGGATGGATATTGTCAAATTCAATTAAATTATAGATATTTGACTCAGTTGTTTTAATTATAGATGATGATCATGTTATAATAATTATCTTGTTATTTAATCATATGAGTTAAATAACTAAATTACTTACTCTATTATCATATGAGTTATTTAAGAGGCATGATATATTTAACTAATTAAATTAGAAAAAAACATATTAAATTAATAAATGTAAGCAAAACAAGAAGTATTTTTAGAAGCAAAAAAGGAAGCAACAATGGAAGCCAAACTAGAAGCAAACCAGAAGCAATCTTGGAAGCAAAACTTGGCGTTATCTAGGAAGCAAAAATAGAAACAATTCAGGTAGCAAACAAAGAAGTAATAATGGAAGCAATTTTAGAAGCAACAAAAGATGCAAAAATGGAAGTAAAATTGGAAGCAGCAAGCGACGTTATATCGGAAGCAAAATCGGAAACAAAATTGGAAGCAAAATTGGAAGCAAAACCAGACACAAAATTGGAAGCCAAACTAGAAGTAAAACTGAAAGAAAAACCAAAAGCAAAATTGGAAGCGAAACTGGAAGCAAAATCGGAAGCAAAATTGGAAGTAAAAGTGGAAGCAAAACTGAAAGCAAAACCAGAAGCAAACCTGGAAGCAAAATTGGAAGCAAAACTGGAAGCAAAACCCGAAGCAAAATTGGAAGCAAAACTAGAAGAAAAATTGGAAGAAAAACTGGAAGCAAAATTTGAAGCAAAATTGGAAGCCAACCTGGAAGCAAAACTGGAAGCAAAATTGGAAGCAACAGTGGAAGCAAAACTAGAAGCAAACCTAGAAGCAAAATTGAAAACAAAACTGGAAGTAAAACTGAAAACAAAACTGGAAGCAAAACCAGAAGCAAAACTGGAAGCAAACTTGGAAGAAACACAAGAAGTAAAATCAAAAGCCAAACTGGAAGCAACAAAATCCGGCACTAAATCTGGTGCTAAACCTCGCACTAAAATCTAGCGCTAAATCCGGTGTTAAACCTGGTGTTATAACCGACGCTAAATCCGGTGCAAAAGTGAAATTCAATTGGGCACCGAGTTTGGCGCCGATAGAAGTGTCCAATTCATGGACTCAAATGCACTAAATGTCGGCGCTATTTTAGGTGCTAATTGCCTCTTTTGTTGTAGTGTACCAAATAGATTTAACTAAGTTTAAACTCAAAAGTGAGTAATCCATGAATACCAACAATGTGAATAATAAAAATTTTCCTTTCTTTATGAATGACATATGCACATTTGAAACATATTTCAAACTTTACCATTGCATAATCAAATTACATTCCAACATTACATGTATTGAATAATTCTCAATTACAAAATTTCACAAGATAGTTACATATAAGCTTCATAAAGCTAATTGACAATAGAGATACAATGGTTCCAATGTCTGTCTTCAAATCCTAGCCACCAACTACATTAGGAGAAGCATCACTCAAGCACTTTTCTATCAACCATAGACTAACTATGGTCCCTTGCACATTTACCAAACTGGTAAATAGCCCTACCCTTCAACGAAGGGATTGGTATGGTAACCTCAAAGAATAGCCTATACTGAGCAAGATGTTGTGTCCTACATATCTAGTACTGTCATACTATGGCTCCAACCTACAAGCATGATTGCCCTTCCTAATATGTAAACTTGGATCGCAATGAACTGACAATGTAAACAACGGCTACTTAAACTACTTTGGCCAAATTTTTCATAACCCCTAACTCAGAATGGATGTCACATGCTCACCCATCATTCTAGCTTGATTTCGTATGACATCAATCTCTATACAAAAGGTTATTCCCTTACCCATGGATCAACAAATCCCAGGATTAACCCCACTTAACAATTTCAAGTTTACTAAAACAAAGGTTATTCCCTTACCCATGAATCAACAAATCCCATGCTTAACCCCACTTAACAATTTCAAGTTTACTTATGACACTCTTATCAAAGTAATACAAGTGGTAATACATGGTTTTCCTAACTTGACCATTCATAATGTAGCAATACTATTCATACTTGACTTAATATAGTCCAAAATAGTTACTAATCTCTACTAAGGAGATTATTCAACAATCAATACATAATGTTCTCATACTATATACATATATATATTTCTCATTGATCAAATAAGAGAATACCCAATGCAATAAAGAAAGAAAAACAACTCATTTCCAAACAATACTCAAAGATAAACAATCTTTCAATAGAAATGACATAATGAAGAAGAGATTTAGCATGCCTGATAAATCTATGCTCCAAATAATCAATCAATTCCTTGCTCTTGATTCCTCGAACTGGCTAAGTATCTCCTCTAAAACCACTCAAATCCCTCTCTCTACTTACTAATTTTCCTCACAACTTAAGACCAAACTATAATGCATAAACAAGACAGAAGACTCAAAGAATAGTAGCAGCAACATATAAGCAACTTCAAAGGAAATTGTGTGTGTAAAAAGAATGAGGAAGCTCCTCTCTCTATATATATACAGAAATTTGAGCAATCTATGGCTACAAACTAGTTGGCAGAACCGCCACAACTCCTACTCCATATTTTAACTCAGCAAAACAAATTTGTGGTGGCAGCAGGAATCGATGCATAAGAAACACATATGAGGACAGCATGAAGCAAACTTAGAAATACAAGGTAACTGCTTAGATTACAAACTTCTATTAGGTTTGCATCTCTCCATCATGGTGCCACACAATCAATTATGCTCCCTTATTCTCTTATAGACGGTTTTCAAAGAATGGGTCAATGTTTTTGGCACGTTTGGGAAAACAGTTTTCAACGTTATATGCCAGCACTGTCAAATGTATGCATTTTTCATTTTACCCACTTTAAAACCTCCATACTATAGAAATGTATGCGCTTTATATTAGTTTTGTCCATTAAATATATTGCAATGCACTTTATGTGCTTTTGTTTCCCTTAGCAAATATAATGTATGCGTTGCATTTTCCAGCGCTATAGTTTACAAGTTGCACTCATAGTCCTATGCGCTTTCTTTTATCATTCACTTTGTTTTTAAAGGAAATCACTTATGAAATGATTACTAAATTTGCTTTTAAGTCTGTGCTTTATAACAGCACTAAGACTTTAAGTCATATACTATATATATATGAACTCTATAAAAATATCAATGATATAAATCCACATGTTCATATTACATATTTCACCAATCACATAAGTATACCATATATCGTAACGAATATATATATATATATGCAAATAGCTATATACACTATCATTACTTGAAAAACAACATAAAACTCATTAACCCACATATCCACTGACGACATGTATGAACTAAATACACATATATATGGATGTTCCTCATCCAATTGATACGCTCATGCTGATGAGCAATACGTTCATGAGCATGCATAGATACATCTACCTATGTATACTCATGCATGTATTGTCTCATATGTATAAGTTATTGTGGACATGCACTATCATCTGTGTATATATTCATTTCACATTTAAACATTGCCATATGTAATTCCAAACTATATCAAAGAAGACTTTCAATTGATACTCAGACAAGATCACATTCTTTATTCAAAACACTCATAAAATCATGTCCAAATAAGCACTCTAAATTACCATGGACTACTTACCTTTACCCACACTGACTTGACATAACCTAGACCAACTAGGATAGTGGTGTGTGCTTGCTCAGTTTAGGCTTTCTCTAACGTTTACCAAACCAGGTCCTTCTTCAGAGTGATACTTCTCATTTCCGGAGGAGTAACATGTTCCTGCATTCAACTTATATCACCACAATAGTAGTTAGTTGATCACAATATAATCATATTCTTCATACATTTCATAACAATAATCACTTACAATACATCACATTGCATCTTTAAATATATTCAATTCAAGATTCACAATACACATTAATGCGAAGATTCATAAACCATTCATTTATTCAAGCCAATTAACCAGTCAAGGTAAATAGTAAATAGTTAGAAACACACGGGGTGTAACATACTCCCCCCCTTGTGAATCATTATCCCCAGTGATTTTTAAGTATCAAGTATATCCATAACATAAACGAGACATAAAAAGTATCATATTACAAAACACATTGTTCTCAAGAGTTTTCAAAATTTAGAATAACTTGCGGAAACTTCTGCTTCATCTCAACATAATCTTCCCAAGTGGTAGAATCTTCTGCATACTAATCCCCTTGGACCTTGCATTGCAAAACCTCTCTGCTACGCAAGTGAAGCTTATGTGAGCATCCCTGTCAGAAATAATCTTTTTGGGAATTCCATGCAATCTAAAAATCTCTTGAATAAATTTCTAAGCTATTACAGGAGATCCATCCGTCATATTACCTAGTATGAAATGCACCATTTTTGTAATCTTGTCCACAATTACTAGAATGGTGTTGTCCTTATTCCTTGACATAGGAAGACCTTGCACAAAATCCACTCTAATAACTTGCCACTTACTTTCTGGTACATCATGGGGATATAGTAAACCTACAGGATGATGATGCTATGTCTTTCCCCTTTGACATTCTAAACAACTTGCCACAAATCTTGCGGCATCCCTTTTCATTCCCCTCCAGAAATATAATGGCTTCACATCTGCTAACATCTTAGTAACACCAGGATGTCTTGAGTATGGTGCATTATGTACTTCCTGCCATACCAAATTCCTTCACTTACCAATATAAGGTACATAAATTCTTTCTTTATACCTCAATAACCCATTGGGTTCAAAGTAAAAACCTTCATACCTTTTATCTTACAAATTATCTGAGAGTGCTTGCTTGACTTGTTCATAGAACTCATCACCCTTGGATCCTTGCAATACTTGAATTTTGAATAGATACCATTGAAGATATATGCCTTCTTTGGCTTAAAGCATCAGCAACTCTGTTCTCTTTTCCCTTAATATAGCTAATGTTGAAATCATAGTTCGATATCAATTCTAAACACCTCCTTTGTCTTGCATTCAGATTGGGTTGAGTAAATAGATACTTCAAACCATGATGGTCTATTTTTAATTCAAAGGGCTTTCCCAATAGATAGTGTCTCCACATCTGTAATGCATGAACCACTGTTGCTAACTCCAAATCATGTGAAGCATAATTTTGTTCATAAGGTGTTAACTTTCTTGAATCATAGGCTATGACTTGCCCTTCCTGCATTAACACTCAACCTAAACCTTCACCTGATGCATCTATGATAACAACAAAGTTACCATCTGGATCTATCACTTTCAAAATTGGAGTCGTGGTCAACTTCTCTTTTAGGAGATCAAATGCCTCTTGACATTTTTTAGACCATTCAAACTTTTTTCCCTTTCCTCTGCAAAGAAGTGATAGGAAAAGAAATTCTAGAAAAGTTTTCTACAAACTTACGATAATACCCAGCCAAACCTATGAAACTTCTAACTTCTGCAACATTCTTTGGCATTAGCCACTCAAGTACTACTTTTATCTTAGCTGGATCAACCGCAATTCCTTCTATTGAAATCACATGACCTAGATACTGTACTTCCTTTCTGAAAGAAGGTATACTTGGAAAGTTTTCCATACAACTTATACTCTTTTAACCGTTGAAGTACCATTTCTAGGTATTGAAGATGCTCCTCTTTGATCTTGGAATAAATTAGAATATCATCCAAGAAGACCATAACAAATTTATCCAAGTAGTATCTAAACACACTATTCATAAGGTTCATGAATGCTACAGGTGCATTCACTAACCCAAATGGTAAGACTGTGAATTCATAATGACTGTACCTAGTTCTGAAAGTAGTTTTGGAAATGTCTTCCTCCTTGATCCTTAACTAGTGATAACCTGACCTTAGATCAATCTTTGAAAACATTGTTGCACCCCGCATCTGATCAAAGAGATCATTGATACGTGGCAATGGATACTTATTCTTTATTGTCCCTTTGTTGAGAAACTGATAATCTATAATCTTTCTTCTTTATGAATATCATTGGCGCTCCCCAAGGTGAAACACTAGGTCTTATTAATTCCTTGGACAACATTTTCTTCAAGCTGTGATTTTAACTCCAATTCTATTGTTGTCATCCTATATGACACTTTGGATATAGATTCTGACCCTAGAAATATGTCAATGGAGAAGTTGAACACTCTCTTGGGAGGCAATCCAAGTAGTTCTTTTGGGAATACATCCACAAAATTTCTTAGGATAGGGTATTTCTCCATATCTGTCTTTTCTGCATCTTCCATCTCTCCATCCTCAGCTTCTTGGAGATCTTGTGCTCTATAATATGCCACATCATATTGATTGATAAACTCTTTGTGTTCCTCTAGTTTTTCTAATTTAACTGCAAAGAGTTGACAACCCTTCTTCTTTGCTCTATGCATTTGTATAGCTGATATTTGTCGTAGCTTAACTTCTCTAGGTGTTCCTTGCAAAGATACCTAGTTCCTAAGATCATCTAGGCATTCTACTATTTTAGCTTAATTTGAGACATAGGATGCCCTACTGGATGCTTATATCCTGACGCTCTGGCTACAAATCTTGCAGCATCACTCTTAATTCTTTTCTAGAAATAAAGAGATTTCACATCGATTAGGAGTTTAGTTACTCCTGGATGACTTCTTAATGGTATGGAATGAATTTCCTTCCACACAAGGTTTCTTAATTCTAAAGGGTTAGAGACATTCCAAGTGCATTCTCTATAATTTACTCTCCTACACAATCCACCAGAGGCCCATCCAGGACATGATAGTGGTAAACATTGCATAAAACATAGTGAACAACTAAAATGTTCTAGTATAGCCACCACAATAATTTAATTCGATATCAAAGTATAAGCAATTTAATTTTCAACAATAAGTCAAAAGAATGAGCTCAATTTCAACAATAAATCAAATTTTGACCAACTTTGATGCAAGACAAGACTGCCTCTTGCTGCACCCACACAACTTCACCACAAAATAGAGACCTTACAATAGAAACTTCCTCCTCATGAATTCAAAACACAAACCCACACAACTCATAGATACAACTTTTCCTCATACACATTTATGAAATCAAATTAAATATTCAAAACTTGGCACCATAGAAGCCAATAGATACATACACAACTTAATTGGATTTATTAAATTCAAAATTGATTACAATATGCTCTACCTTGAACAAAATCACAGTCCCTCATTCTTCAATCATACCCTTTCCACTTCTTTGTACTCTCCTTTTCAGCATTTGTTGTGTCTTGTGTCATTATCCTCTAATCTACAATGTTCTTCTTCATTTGTCTCATCTCTATTTGCTTCAAGTTTTTATCTCAAGCTGGGTGACTTCTTCTTCCATGGCATTTACCTATTATCTTTCCTCATTTCCCTATCTTTCATATCTTTTCCCTTATCCCACATCCCTCCTTTCCTTAGGGCGACTCCTTATGCCTTTATTACTAGTCGAATCCCATCCAATTTTGTCCTCTTTTCAATCCACTAGCAGCGTATTCATTCTGAAATTTCCATTGCTTATATCAAGTGCACCTCCTCATAGAGCTTCTTTCTCATATCTTTGGTTCGCCTTCCTTTACACTTTTAATCTCCCAACCATAGAATTCTAACTACCACAATGGTATTTTTGGAGGCATCACCAAAACAGAGAACAAAATTAAAAGAGTTTTGATTCATCAAATATAAGGGATCAAATTTTCCCTTTTGACCTTAACACTTGAATTCCTTTAAATTCTCTTCAATGTAGCATGGAGACATCTCTGTTGTCGTGGTGTTTTCTATTCCTTCATGTGCTGCAAAATCCTATCGCCTTGCAAAATGAAAACAAAATGTTCTTGCATTTCTCCCAAGTTGTCAATATGAATAATTATTTAGCAGCATTTGGCTTTTGTGATGAGTAAATGTGAGCAATAAAGAATCACGCTACCAAGAACTCCCACATTGCCTCCAAACCATACGTTGATTGAAGCATTGAAACAAATCTGAACGTTGGAGATGTATGCAAATTTGGTAATATGTTGAAAATTCCTCCAACAGTTTAAAATGCCACTCCTTATAAACATTCATATAATCACCAAACTACAAATCATGGCTACCATTGACACTGCAATGGTCTTCGAATTCCATTATGGAGATTTTTTTTTTCAAGATTGGATCAAATAGATGGTTGTCGAGGCTTTCAAATTATATATCAATCCATATTACATTAGCTATAATCAAGGACACTCTACATGGCATCACAAATGTGTTGGAATTCAAAAGCATGGAACAAGCTATGCAACAAAATTGTAGAAATATGTTGATCAACATTATGCAAGGACTTAGAGAGAACCAAATGGCTATCATAGGTTGAATTATTATCAAAATGTAAACGTCAAGCTATTGGGAGAAAATTTATCAGAGTGTACTTAGTTGTACTAAGGCCATTGAGCATCTGCTAAGCAGTGACAAGGTAAGCAGATAAATCTCCACTGTTTTCCAACACAACCAAAGCCAAAGGGCTACCATGCTCAGGTCCATTGTGGTCTAAAAATGATGAATTCCCTAAGAACGTAATTACACACGCTATTTCTACACATCTTGATGCTAATGATGGAGACCAAATTGATCCAAGGCAACTACCAAAATAAAGATTAAACAAAACCAAAATGCTAAATATTTTGGATGATGCAGAATCACGTATTCACCCAGGATGCTCCTGCATCAGACACGCCGGGTAGAAATTTTGTGAGCATAGGCTCACAAGTGGAGTTGAGTGATAGAATCACCCTTTCAGGTTGCAATCAACCTACAATGAACTCCATTGCTAGGATATGTGCACAATATCACTTCTTCTTTCTCTTTTTCCAACACTTTGTTGGCACAAGCACAATCCTTCTCCCACAACTCCATTCACCAGTCTTCTCTCCACTCGTGGATTTGCATCCACCATATGTCATCCTCCTCTGACAAAATCTCTCTACTCTCCTCTCCTCCTTCATGGGATTATACCTACCACAAACCATCCACCTCCACCAAAATCCTACAGGATCCTTTTCACTTTCTACAAGCAAACATACAACATCTACATACAAATCTAAAACTACAACCATTCTCTCTCCATCTACTTGCACTAACTCCTTAGGAAATTTCATATCATCTCCTCCATCACTAAATTCAAAACAATTAAAAATTACCTCTCCTTTTACTTCTGTAACATCCATTTGCTCATCCTCACTGACAAACTGCTTAAACCACTCTTCTTCCACCACCAAAATCTGCAACATCAAATCATCTTTCTCTTCATCCTTCGCTACAACCTCTTCACATTCTATCACTACACCTTCAATCTCTTCATCCTTGCTACCCACCTCTTCATATTCAACGTTGCAACTTGTTCTACTATAATCTCTTTTCTTTCTCCATCTTTTTCTTCATCTCTTCCTTCATTTCTTGCACACACAAATCCACCTGCATACAAAACATCATTAGAAGAAACATGGGACTTCTCCTCACCCATTTTCTTTTGCATCTTAATCTCTGCTATAGTTAGTCTTAGAATATGTCATGTCTCTTGTCACAAATCTTGTAGTTGATTATCCAACTCTGCCATCATCACTCTCTCTCTCTTCTCACAAGGAATGAAATTCCAAAGGTCTTCTCAAGACCAACCTCATACTTTTCCTCTTTGACATTTTAACAAACACTTACCACACACTATGCAACCTGCATTCACAACTTTCTCCATGGCTTCCTAGCTCTCACTTGCTTAGGACTCCTCTCTATCTGTAACAATCATTTAAGCTCTTCACAACTGCTTCACTCTCCACCCCAGGTCCTGACATAGGCTGCCTCACATTCGGTGCTTTGCCTATGCACTCAAGACGCAACTTCACCACAAAATAGTGACCTTACATCAGAAACTTCCTCCTCATGAATTCAAAACACAAACCCACACAACTCAGAAATATAATTTTTCCTCATACACATTTATGAAATCAAATTAAATATTCAAAACTTGGCACCATGGAAGCTAATAGATACATACGCAACTTAATTGGATTATTAAATTCAAAATTGATTACAATATACTCTACCTTGAACAAAATCACGGTCCCTCATTCCTCAATCATACCCCTACCACTTCTTTGTACTCTCCTTTTCAACATTTGTTGTGTCTTGTGTCATTATCCTTTGTTCTGCAATTTTCTTCTTCATTTGTCTCATCTCTATTTGCTTCAAGTTTTATCTCAGGTTGGGCATCTTCTCCTTCCATGGAATTTACCTATTCTCTTTCCTAGTTTCCCTATCTTTCATCTCTTTTCCCTTATCCCACATCCCTCCTTTCCTCAGGGTGACTCCTTCTGCCTTTATTAGTAGCTGAATCACATCCAATTTCATCCTCTTTTCAATCCACTAGTAGCGTATTCATTCTGAATTTTACATTGCTTATATCAAGTGCACCTCTATTGTTATATGGAGGCTAATCAAACTTGGAGGTTAAATTTTCCCCACTTTTATCAGTGTGGTTTCCCCCCAAATTATTTAACGAGGGTTTGGAGGTAGTGCCCCCAAGACGGGGTCAAGGGGCAGCGCCCCTTGCGCGGTCTAGGGGCAGTGTCCCTAGCGCGCTCCCTGTCGCGATACAAGGTGAGGTCAAGGGGCAGCGCCCCTGAAACCTCAAACAAATTTAATTATTTTATAAAGGCATCAGGAGTTATTTTTCTATTGGCTGACATAAAAAAAAACCCTATTTTGTAACTAACATAAGTCTTAATAAAAATGGCTAAGGGTTAGGGTTTCCATTGATATTGTATTGTAGCATTTGCAGTGGTATTGAGTTGCAAGGATTGTTGGTTGTAATCGGTTTGATTTGCTAGATAATAATATTAGACTCTCTATTGGTGGATGTAGCCTAAATTTGGGTGAACCACGTTAAAAATTGTCTCTCGTTGTTATTATTTCTGTGTATTTTTCATTCCTCTGTTTAATATTTATTTGCATTTAATTGATATCTTCTGTATGCAATTCCTAACAACCTCCCCATAGAGTTGCTTTCTCATATCTTCAGATCACCTTCATTTACACTTTTAATCTCCCAACCATAGAATTATAACCACCACAATGGTATTTTTGGAGGCGTCACAAAAACAGAGAACAAAATTAAAAGAGTTTTGATTCATCGAATATAAGGTGTCAGATTTTCCCTTTTGACCTTAACACTTGAATTCCTTTAAATTCTCTTCAGCGTAGCATGGATACATCTCTGTTGTCATGGTGTTTTCTATTCCTTCATTTGCTTCACAGTCCTATCTTCTTGCAGAATGAAAACAAAATGTTCTTGCATTTCTGCCAAGTTATCAATATGAATAATTCTTTAGCAGCATTTGGCTTTTGTGATGAGTAAATGTGAGCAATGAAGAGTCACGCTGCCAAGAACTCCCACGTTGCCTCCAAACCATATGCGGATTGAAGAGTTGAAACAAATCTGAGTGTTGGAGATGTATGCAGATTTGGTAATATGTTGAAAATTCCTCCAACAGTTTAAAACGTCACTCCTTATAAACAGTCATATAATCACCAAACTACAAATCATGGTTTCCACTGACACTGCAATGGTCTTCAAATTCCATTATGGAGAGTTTCTTTTTCAAGATTGGATAAAATAGATGGTTGTCGAGGCTTTCAAATGATATATCAATCCATATTACATTGGCTATAATCAAGGACACTCTACATGGAGTCACAAATGTGATGGAATTCAAAATCATGGAACAGGCTATGCAATAGAATTGTAGAAATATGTTGATCAACATTATGCAAGGACTTAGAGAGAACCAAATGGCTATCATAGGTTGAATGATTATCAAAATGTAAACATCAAACTGTTGGGAGAAAATTTATCAGAGTGTACTTAATTGTACTGAGTCCATTGAGCATCTGCTAAGCAGTGACAAGGTAAGAAGATAAGTCTCCACTACTATCCAATACAACCAAAGCCAAAGGGCTACCATACTCAGGTCCATTCTGGTCTAAAAATGATGAATTCCCCAAGAACGCAATTACACACGTTATTTCTGCACATCTTGATGCTAATGATGGAGACCAAATCGATCCAAGATAATTGTCAAAATAGATATTAAACAAAACCAAAATGCTAAATCTTGTTGGACGATGCAGGATGGTCCTACATCAAACTGGTCTTAAAATAAACAATTTTTCAAAATTCAGTGGCTAGACCATTCCAGAATAAAGGAATAAACCAATGTCAATCTTAATAAGAATTAAAAGAGATTTTAATAAAATCCAAAGAAGTGTCAAAATCCAGAGGAACACTTACTATGCACTACGTGACTAACTGAGTCACTAATAAGGGAGTAGATTGTTGCAGTGCACTCGGGTTTTTTAAAAATTTACAGTGGGTTAGTGATCATGTTACAAGCACAATAATTAGATAATCCCCTTAAGGATTTCATCTTGTTCAAAAATTTTGCAAATCAAAGGGTTATAACACATCCACTCCTATTTTCTAGAGTATCTATCATTCATCACTCAGATGATATTATTAGATGATGTTATAACAACACACCAGGACTATAGTTGGAACAGAAACTTCTTCTCTTCATTCCTTTTAACAAAACTCTATTCCCTTCCTCACTGAATAGGTTGTTCAAAACTTGACTAAATATCTCAGTAATAATTACATTCACCAATGTAGTCATACTTTCTATCTTAACCAAGAGGTAAGGTACAGAGTTCTCAACCATTTTTCTCAGCATTCTATGCTAATATTTCACTACTTGTCTTTAATGATCCTTTTATTCCACTTGGTTCATTCCAAGCCATCTAAGAGTTAGACAAGAACCCATCTTATCTACGTATCATTGACACAATTCTAGGATCTTCAATACTCAGTTGCTCTTGCACCTGGTTGATTACTTCTGGATCTTCCATCTCTAAGTTCTTGAGAAATAAGAGTGATCATGACTTCATACAGACATTGCTCTACCTGAGCTCTTAGTTTGATTAGCAATTGACCAAGGTTTTACCTTTCTAGTCAAAGTCTCAGAATCTTTTCTTTATTCATCCCCAATAGAGTTAAATTGACTCTTGGAGTTTTAACTCCTCAGTTGGTTCTCTCTTAACCACTGACTTGGTTAAGTGCTGGAAAATAGTCTTCCTAAAAATTTTCTTGGTTATTCATCTATGCCATTCTAGCATAAAACCAATTTCAAACATTAGACTCCCATAATGTTGAATTGAAAAGCATAGTGAGCACACAAGTTCCAGAGCTGAACCCGGTAGCTCTGATACCACGTGTAACATGCCACTTGTTCTACCAAATAGATTTAACTAAGTTTAAACTCAAAAGTGAGTAATCCATGAATACCAACAATGTGAATAATAAAAATTTTCCTTTCTTTATAAATGACATATGCACATTTGAAACATATTTCAAACTTTACCATTGCATAATCAAATTACATTCCAACATTACATGTATTGAATAATTCTCAATTACAAAATTTCACAAGATAGTTAAATAGAAGCTTCATAAAGATAATTAACAATAGAGATACAATGGTTCTAATGTTTGTCTTCAAATCCTGGCCACCAACTGCATGAGGAGAAGCATCACTCAAGCACTTTTCTGCCAACCACAGACTAACTGCGGTCCCCCACACATTTACCAAACTAGTAAACGGCCCTACCCTTCGACGAAGGGATTGGTACTGTAACCTCAAAGAATAGCCTATACTAAGAAAGATGTTGTCCTACATATCTAGTACTGTCATATGGCTCCAATCTACAAGCATGATTGCCTTTCCTAGTATGTAAACCTAGATCACAATGAACTAACAGTGTAAACAGTGGCTACTTACACTACTTTGGCCAAAGTTTTCATCACCCCTAACTTAGAATGGATGTCACACGCTCACCCATCATTCTAGATTAAATTGGTATGACATCAATCTCTATACAAAAGGTTATTCCCTTACCCATGGATCAACAAATCCCAAGATTAAACCCACTTAACAATTTCAAGTTTACTAAAACAAAGGTTATTCCCTTACCCATGGATCAACAAATCCTAGGCTTAACCCCACTTAACTATTTCAAGTTTACTTATAACACTCTTATCAAAGTAATACAAATGGTAATACATAGTTTTCCTAACTTGACCATTCATAATGTAGCAATACTATTCATACTTGACTTAATATAGTCCAAAATAGTTACTAATCTCTACTAAGGAGATTATTCAACAATCAATACATAATGTTCTCATACTATATATATATATATATATATATATATATATATATATATATATATATATATATATATATATATATATATATATATATATATATATATATATATATTTCTCATTGATCAAATAAGAGAATACCCAATGCAATAAAGAAAGAAAAATAACTCATTTCCAAACAATACTCAAAGACATACAATCTTTCAACAGAAATGACATAATGAAGAAGAGATTCAGCATGCCTGATAAAGCTATGCTCCAAATAATCAACCGGATCCTTGCTCTTGATTCCTCGAACTGGCTAAGTATCTCCTCCACAACAACTCAAATCCCTCTCTCTACTTACTATTTTTCCTCACAACTCAAGACCAAAATACAATGCATAAACAGGACAGAAGACTCAGAGAATAGTAGAAACAATGTATAAGCAACTTCAAAGGAAATTGTGTGTGTAAAAAGAATGAGGAATCTCCTCTATATATATACAGAAATTTGAGCAAACTATGGCTAGAAACTAGCTGGCAGAACCACCACAACTCCTACTCCATACTTTGACTCAGCAAAACAAATTTGTCGTGGCAGCAAGAATCGATGCATAAGAAACACATATGAGGACAGCATGAAGTAAACTCAGAAATACAAGGTAACTACTCAGATTACAAACTTCTATTAGGTTTGCATCTCTCCATCATGGCACCACAAAATCAACCATGCTCTCTGTTTAGTAGAAAATTGGATTTGATAATGTTTTAGTGTTTTGATGTTTAAATCTGCCTTTCCACTTAACATTCAAGGATTTAGGGTCGAGTGGCGAGCACTATCATACCCTAGGTCGCTATGAGATGTAGGGAAACTTGGATTAGGGAATTTAATTATCAATTTTCCTTCTCCTATGCTCAATTGACCATTAAAACCCTAATTATGCAAATACGGGAACAAATTGACGAATAACAGAAAAAAGCTCTTGTAGATGGGAGTAAAATACCAAATCATAGAGTACCTATTTTTGGGGTTCCAAAGCGGAACAGTTGGGGACACTGGAGTGGGTGCCCAAGTCCAAGGTACATGTTTCTTCGCAGGATCTAGACCTCCTTCTGACACTGATCAGCTCTATAACTTTTGTTTCCAGAAATTTATCTGCGGAGGACACTAGAGCGAGCGCCCAAGTCTTGAAAATGCTCCGATGTCCTGCTTTTCTTCAGATCTTGAATCCTTGATGCCTGCCAATCCTTCCTGCAACTCCACTTTTTCTGAATGCGACACCTATAACCTGCAATCACAAGACTTGGTTTGGGGTTTGTGGTGTTTAGAGGCTTGCCTCAGTCAAGCCCCGGAGGACACTTAAGTCACCGAACACCATTGTCAAATAAAGAGTGTGTGCCCTTGTGAGGCAGAGGCAAAAACCAAAGGAAATGATGATGAAAACACAATATAATGTCACCTTGTAGTGAAGATATCATGGGAGGAAGATGCTCTTCATTCCATGATGAAATGGATGCCCAAATCTGCAAACACAAACACATAAACTACACAAATCTACTCTTGCAACACAATGAAAGCCTTGAATCATCTTTGAGAACACTTGAACATCACAATTGCCATCTAATTGAAAATCTCATTTACAAATGAATGCCTAAGCTTGCTTTTATATGCAACCACAAACACTCCTGCCAAGATTTTCATAATTCAAACTTACCATGTCAGCAAAGGACCCAAATAACATTCATAAACTGACACTTAGAAATTAGGGCTGTCCCAAAATAGGGCAAGACTAGGGCACGGGCGCCCAAGTCCTCCCCCTATTTTGGCCAGGGTACAGCTCAAGGGGTCCTCCTAGGTCCACTTTGTCATGGAACCTAGGCCTCATTCCATCGGGATGCCAAAATATGAACTAAGATGTCCTAAATGCATGCTAAAGACCTAGGAGCTAAACCTTATGAGGGAAAAGCCCCCAAGGGGACATTTTCTGATGTTACATTTAGCCCCCACTTTAATGTATGTATAAACGCAAGACCAATACATGCATTAAAGTAAGGTCACAAACACAGCAAACATGTCAAGCACAGAGAAGACATGCCAATCACATAGAAAATAGTAACAGGCACGCAAAACACGAAGAAGACAGTTACAGTCACACAGAACATGGAGAATACAGTCAATGCGTAGAAGACACATTAATGCATCGAAGATAGGCATGATTTTCTTTTCTTTTATTTTTCTCATATATATGAAATGCAAATGTAGGTACTGGAAAGTAAACAAACCTCCCATAATATAGGATGCACTACCTTAGGGCGCAGGTCTCTGTATATATGGGGAAACACACATGCAAGACATACAAAACCTCCCAAAATACAGGAAGCACTACTCGAGGGCGCTGGTCTCTACATATGGGGCAACAAACACACCACACAAAACAAGCATGCCAAAACACACACACTTGAAGACACAGAGAAAACACGGCAGACAAGCGATGGAGTGTACCTATTTATAGGTCCAACACCATCTCAGGCACATTACAGGCACACACTGACAATTGGGCTTTGCCACAACAATCACCGAAAACACACTTAAGGGTTGAGTTAGTCACAGAACCGATCCCCGCCTCCGCAAAGGACTTTTGAAAATGACAGGATGATGCAATCTACTCTGAGAAATACACCATCCCCACCTCCACAAAGGGCTTAAGATAAAAAGGATATACACGATATCTCGTCTCCGTAGAGGGCTTACATGATTGATTGATTGATTGATTGCAAACAAACTCAGGATGCACGATGCACTTCTCTGGGGCACAAATCTCTGCATCTGAGGTCAAACACATTGCTAACATCTATAACAAATAGCTTACCTTATATATGCCACCACCTTAAGGTGGTTGATATCAGGTATCGATATCAAGCATGTTAAGGTAGGAATAAAACACACAAGGGCACACTGACTTTCACAAAGCCCATCCCCCCAGAGGTGACATGTACTTTACGATCGTGAAATGTTCCCACAAATGCAGGAAATGTTCCCACAAATGCATCCTGCAAGAAACATGTTAGTGTCTACAAGATCATGATAAACAACAACATCAATGCATATGATTAACCACACAAAGAGCCAAGGTTATACAATGACTTCAGAGTTCAAGGATAACCATGGGGCTATATCACGAAGCTCTCTAAATCGAGTACTACCAAGGCCAGATTCAAAGACAAACAAAGGTGCATAGAGCAGCAGTATTGTTAAGGTTTGTAAATACAAAAGAAACATCATCAAATTCACTACGCGGAAAGCATGAGTACTTCCACTAGCCAAGCGTCAGATAAAATATACAACCCCATCGTCATATTAGGAACTAAGTACATTTTTTGATTGCTCTCGAAAGGGACACTAGGTCTGCATCAGTATAAATTTTTGTTGTCATCTGCTAGCTAAGTGGAAACACTAGAGGAAGGGAAACAATAAATAAGAGAGGAGAAACAAGTGTCTTGGGGATAGTCACGTAGGAGGGTGCCTCCAGGTCACCAACCGCAACGCTTTGTCCGTAAGACACAACACACAACAATGAAATTAGAGAGAGACAATTTAGAAGAATGATGATACAAATAGAAGGTCACAACAAAGGTGGTCTCCTAGTATCCCGGACCTTACGGGAGAATCAGGGGTCATCCCAGGAGGCCTAAATGACACATAACACATCAAGGGGGAAGCACATCATGAGAGAGATAAAGAGTTAGAGATACTTACCTATAGGGTCTTCGTGCTAGAAGTCATCAAAAATCATTCTCTTTCCAATTGTAAACATAAGGTACCATTACCAAGTTTTTGTAATTATTCTTTTGTTCATTCTTAAATGCTTCTTGCTTTGACTCAATGTTAGGTGGAATGTTTTCTTGTTGAAGTTCATTATTACACATACTCACTATTCTCTTAGGTGGTGGGAGAAGCAAATTATTTTGAGTGATCTCAACATCCATCCTTGAAGGATTTAATGTGAGAGACTTTTCCCTATCCACTAGTGCTACATCCTTAGTGATGTCCAAATGACTTGAATAATCAAACAAAGGAGGGACATCAAAGTTCTTCTCTTCCTTAGTGAAATCCAAGGTATGTGGACAATCAACTAAAGGAAGAAGGTTGGTTGGATGATCCACAGAGGTAGGAATTTGATTATTGTTAAATAAATGCTCATATTCTACCCATGGAATGCTCTTTGTTAGAGGGAGCTCTTCATTCACTAATGCTTCATCTTGGCCAGGGAGAGCAATGGAATTACTAAATCTATCCCTAGTCTTCTTGTTTAAGGTTCTGGAATGCTCTATGGAATCATTATCAACATTTTCATGAGTATTCCTAGAGATGAATTTAGTTAAATCTTCTAGGATCAAAGGATATGCTCCTATGAATAGTGTGAAGATATTAAAATCATGCATATAACAAAGTAATTGCATCTCATATGTAGGACATATAGAAGTATCAATACCACTTGCAAAAGCTATGTGCTCTAGAACATGAGGATTCTCATTAGTGAAATTAGAGAAATTTTCAAAATTTAGGATATACTCATGCAAAGATTTCAGAGATGAATAATATGAAGATGCCATAATGAGATGCAAAATCATATTTTAAGATCTTTTCAAAGTTGGTGCAAAGGACAAGTGCACAACTATAAAAATGGCTTTAAATGTTTGATTTTTTGTACTTTTTCAATGCAAATGAATGAAATAAAGAATGTTTTAAGGATTTTATTCAAGGGAAGCAAATTATATGTCTGATATCAGTCCCAAACAGAAAAAATATCCTTCTCAACACACTCTTGATGTGATTTCTAGATAATACCAAGTCGAAATATAGTGAAAATATGTCAAGATAGGCACTTTTTTCAACAAAACTCACTGCAAAAGGGCATATCAAAGGATGTTGTGAGGAAAATGATGATGGAAAGAAAATAATATCAGTTATAACAGCCACTTAGTGCCAAAATATCCAACACAACATGCTTTTAGTGCCTCTTAAGGTCAAACCCTAGTGAAAATATAGCAAAAATGAGCTATTTTTCACGGTTTTTCAATTCCAAGACCTAGAAAAGGAGGTGTTGTAATGAATATCAGGAGTTAAAGAAAATAATATCAATGATATCAGTCACATAAATCCATAAAATTGATCACAACACGCTTGGAGTGCAAACTAGGTCAAACCCTAGGGCAAAAATAGTCAAAATGTGTAGTTTTTTGTAAAATTTTCACTACAAGAGCCCGATAAAAGGGTGTTATGGAGGTTTTTATGAGGGGAATAAAATTATTACCTTTATAAAATAAAATTAATGCCAAGATACCTTTCACAACACGCCTATGGTGCAAGTTTATAGAGTCGATAAGGCCAAATTTAGTGAAAATTGTTGTTTTTGAAGCCCTAGGTTTGAGATCTTGGGACAAAATGCTATGTGAATGTTTTAAAGTCTTATTTATGATAAAAATTAAATACTCTCAGATCTGAAAATTATTTTCAAGCTTGAACATGCAAAATGCCCATGCAAATTTAATGAAAATGCATCAAAATTGCTAGTTTTTGTTGAAATTTTCTATGCAAAATTGTAAATATTTTAAATCTAGATGCAAATTTACACTAAAATGCAAGACTACAAACAAATGATAATTTTAATGAGCCTCTAAAATTAGTATAAAAATCTGAGAAAAGATTTTGCCTACTAACCTTAGATTTTGGAATTACTAGGTTATATAAAATTGTGAAAATTTTCCACAAAACCCTAGCAAATTAATAATGAAAATGCAATGCAAATTTCTAAATTTTTGGAGTTTTTCTATATTTTATATCAGATCTGATGTAAAAATCATGAATTAGGAAAGTTTAGAAAGAATTGATGCAATTTAGTAAGCCAAACAATGCAATTTTTTTCAATTTTTCCAATTTTTCAATTTTTTTGAATTTTTCTCAATGCAATAAAATGAATGACTATATGAATGAATGAAATCAATCCAAATTTGAAGACACACACTCAAAAAGTTGCAATTTAAGTCTAAAAACATGGGTTCACCAAAATGTTTAGTGGAAAATTGGATTTGTTAATGTTTTAGTGTTTTGATGTTTAAATCTGCCTTTCCACTTAACATTCAAGGATCTAGGGTCGAGTGGTGAGCACTATCATACCCTAGGTCACTGTGAGATGTAGGGAAACTTGGATTAGGGAATTTAATTATCAATTTTCCTTCTCTTATGCTCAATTGACCATTAAAACCCTAATTATGCAAATACGGCAACAAATTGACGAATAATGGAAAAAACTCTTGCAGACGAGAGTAAAATACCAAATCATAGAGTACCTATTTTCTGGGTTACAAAGCGGAACAGTCGGGGACACTGGAATGGGTACCCAAGTCCAAGGTACCTATTTCTTCGTGGGATCCGGACCTCCTTCCGACACTGATTAGCCCTGTAACTTTTGTTTCTATAAATTTATTTGCGGAGGACACTAGAGCGAGTGCACAAGTTGTGGAAATGCTCCAGTGTCCTGCTTTTCTTTAGATCCTGAATCCTTGATGCCTACCAATCCTTCCTACAACTCCACTTTTCCTGAATGCAACACCTGTAACCTGCAATCACAAGACTTGGTTTGGGGGTTGTGGTGTTTAGAGGCTTGCCTCAATCAAGCCCTGGAGGACACTTAAGTCTCCGAACACTGTTGTCAGATAAAGAGTGTGTGCCCTTGTGAGGTAGAGGCAAAAACCAAAGGAAATGATGATGAAAACACAATATAATGTCACCTTGTAGTGAAGATATCATGGGAGGAAGATGTTCTTCATTTCATGATGAAATGGATGCTCAAATCTACAAACACAAACACATAAACCACACAAATCTGCTCTTTCAACACAATGAAAGCCTTGAATCACCTTTGAGAACACTTGAACATCACAATTGCCATCTAATTGAAAATCTTGTTTACAAATGAATGCCTAAGCATACTTTTATATGCAACTACAAACACTCCTGCCAAGATTTTCATAATTCAAACTTATTGTGTCGGCAAAGGACCCAAATAACGGTCATAAACCGACACCCGAAATTAGGGCTGCCCCAAAATAGGGCAGGACTAGGGCGCGAGCACCCAAGTTCTCCCCCTATTTTGGGTAGGGTACAACTCAAGGGGTCCTCCTGATGGTGTTAGGTTGTCATTGATGTCAAAAGTGTTCAGGAGATGGTTAATGAGGTATTCGTCATGATATCTTCATATGGAAGAGGTAATGGAGTTTATTATTTTGCTAACATGTGTTGATCAAGTTAGGTTGTCCACATGGGTCCAATGCACATATCATTTTGGGGTCATCAGGGCATTAAAAGTGTGGTTGATCATGATGGAAATGTTCACATGTATTCATGGGTTCAAGTTGATAGGTTCAAAGCCATATTGATTAGTGATGGTAATCATCAGGTGATGATGGGTTCACAGTCTTATGTTTTCAGGATGCCTTCTCAATAGTCTTGTTCAAGATAAGAGGTTCAAGAAGTTACAATCTCAAAAATGGTGATGTTTCTTAAGAGTAGAAGGAGAAATGCAAAAGAATCATTAGATGGTCCATTGATGTCAAAGGCATATGATATAATTTGATCTTGCAAAGAAATATGTGGCAGAGTTATCAAATTTGTGATGAGGCTCATAATGATTTTGGTCTTCACTGGAACATCTAATATCTATTCTCTGTCATAAATATGGGAAAGCATGATATTTGATATTAGGGTTTGAAAATTCCTAAAAATCTAGTTTTTTATCTCCTAAAATCATAAACTATTTCCCTAAGTTTAAGTCATATTTATGGCTTTTCTTTTAAATTTAAAAACTTCATGTTTATCTCCTTATTTTATGGCCCACCAAATAAAAGTGGATTTTATATGGGGTGAGGAGGCAGATTTATTTTATTTAGTCTTTGTTTTTAAAGACTAATTTCAGGTATTCTTAAAAGGGGGCAGATTTTGAGGAGATAAAAAGTTAAAAAAGAAAAGAGTTTTCCTAATTTAAAAAAAACTCTCACGTGGAAAGAAAGTAATAAAGAGGGAGTTTAAGGAATTTCTTTTTAAGGACAGATTTTTTAGTATTTAAAAGAGTTTTTTTTTAATGAAGATTTTTCTATATTTAAAATGCAAGTGGGCCTCCTTCATGTAGTTTAAAGGTTTTAAAAAAAGGAAAGTTTCTTTTGGAAAGAAGATATATTTTTTGAGAAGATTTTTTTTAAGACTATTTTCCTTTATTCATGAAGAAGTTTTTTTTTTAAAATGGGAAATGAAGATATTTTTTTATGAAAGAAGAAAATTGCAGAGAGATGAAAGTCTTTTATTTTTGAAGATATTTGACACATGAATAGTTTGAAGATGAAGGTGAATGATTTTTTTTGAATCAGGAGTTGAAGATTTTCTTTTGGAAAGAAATTGGAAGATCAAGAGTTTTGTAAGGATCTAATGAAAGATTTTTTTTTGAATTTGAAGTATTTCTTTGTGAAGTTTTTATTTGCAGATTGAGGAAGTGGTGTCTTTACAGCTTGGAGAAGATGAATGATATTTTTGAAGAATATCAATGATGCAGAGAAGAAAATATATTTGCATATTTTTTTTATTTTTGCAGGTTAAAGAATATTTTATGATGGGATTGGAAATGTATTTTCTTCAAAAGGAATATGAAGGATCATGCAAAGTTTGAAGAAGAATTTGAAGAGAATTGAAATGAAAAGTCTCAAATATGAAAAGATATTCTTTCATCTCTAAGAGGAAATATTAATGGGATTTTGGTTTCGTGAATTTGGAGAATGTGAAAGGTTTTGAGGATTAGATATTATGTTCTTTTATTTTTGCAGATGACAAGATAAGATGCATTGTTTTTGAAGACATTAAAAAAAGAGAAGATGAAAGGACAAAATGATCTTCAGTGAGAGCAAATGACTAGTAAGACAGAGAAGAAACATACAGAGTATGCAGTACACAAGGTTGATTTTGAATATCTGAGTTTGTATATGATTTGGGTTGATAAAAAGAATGGCCATTTGACAGATACATGAGAGAGAAGAAATGTTTTGTATTGAAACAGAGAAACCCTCTGAATTCGTGTTTTCAGTTTGTTCTGTAATAGGGGTTGGTACTCCTTGAAGCTAGTGCTTCTAAACATTGTTGCCAGTGAGGCACAGTATGCCAGTGAGGCTTGAAGGTCAGTAAGACCGTTCAATTGTCAGTGAGACATAATATTTAGCCAGTGAGGCTTTGTAAGAAGTTTTTAAAGTTAAGCCAGTGAGGCACTTCATGAGTGGTTTTTCTACCCTGAGAGGGTTTTCCACTCTAGAAATTTCTGTGTCATAATTTGTCTCTATGTGTGCATATTTGTGTTTTGTTGTTAAGTTTTTGGTTCACATCTTTCACTATCAGTCTTGTGCATATGAGCTCAACAGATCATTAATGTCTTTCTTTCTACTTGTCTTGTAAAGTTTGCAAAAAGTTAAGAATTTACACAACACTGATTCACCCCCCCTCTCAGTGTTGTTATTGACTCCTACAATTGGTATCACAGCCAGTTTCCCTTTTGTAGCTTAATCAGCTTGGGTAGGTCTTGTGTGTGGAGTTCAATGGGTAAGTGCAGAAGAAATAAGAGCAAGAAAATTGTCAAGCTTCATTCTGGTCAAAAGACACAGAAGACATCATTCATATCAAATCTAGATGTTGATATAAAGTTAGTTGATAAAGATATTCTCCAAGTTGAATCTTATATTGTCCTAGAAGAAAATATTTCAGATGTTCCTCAGTTTGATGGTTCAAATTTTTCAGTTTGGTATGTTAGAATGCAAGTGTATTTATCCTCCTTAGGATATGATGTTTTAATGTCAGTTGAAAATGGTATTTCTGCAAATAACAAAGAGGCTCTTAAATGGAATCATATAGCCAAGAAGGTTATTTTATCTAGTTTATCTAATGATATTTCTTGTAAGGTTGTGCAGTGTGAAACAGCTCAGGATATCTGGAAAGAACTAATAAGAATTTATCAAGATAATGATAAAGAAGAGGACACTCTGGTGTTTGAGGAATGTGGCAATGAAGGAGTCGAAGTTCAAACTCAATCGGATTCAGAAGAAGCTAGCATCACAAGTGATGATGATCAGGATTGTGAGATTGATATGGAAGGAGAGCTTATATATGCTCTGAGTGAGCTCAAGAAGTATAAAAAAGAGAATCATAAACTAAACTTGCAGCTGCAACAAGAAAGAGAATCTAAAGTCAACGCACTTTCAGAACTTGAAATTGTATCTACAGATCTTGAAGAGGCCAGATGTCAGATTATTAGTTTAAAGACATATATTGATGATTCTGACAAACTAATTGCTAGATTGAAGATAGAAGTTGAAGAAGCTAAGAGGATAGCTAATGTCTCAATATCTGACCTTGAAGTTAGAAGGAGTGAGAATCTAAAACTAGAGGGTGAAATTATCAAACTCAGAAAAGATTATGATGGTCTCAAGACTTTATCTAAGAAGTATCAGGAGTTTGAAGAAAGCACAAGCAAGTTACATGTGTTGTTGGGCAAACAGAAGCAGCATAATGACACAATTGGATTAGGATTTGAAGAAGGAGAATGTTCAAAAGTCAGAGAGACTCCCAGAAAGAAGATTGATTTGAATACTGCCACTGAAAACAAAATGCATAATCAAAGAAGAAGAAATTTCAGAAGAAGTGCTCCTATTAGACAAGCATACATGTACAGGTATAACTATTCATTTAATGGTTTTTGTTATACTTGTAATCAATTTGGGCACAAATCAGTTAATTGCAGAAGGAACACTAATATTGTTTGTTACAAGTGCAATAATGTTGGACACATACAAAGAAATTGCAAAGTGTATAGAAGGTATAATCCTACAAAGAAGCTTAAAATCAGTGCTCAAAGGTATTATCAGTCAATTGATTTTGATTACAACATAATTTGTTATAATTGCAACTCTCTTGGTCATAAGGCACATAGTTGTAGGAGAGCATCACCTAATTTGAAAGGTTGGGAAAAGAAAAAGGTTGAAAAAGTTTGGAGAAAGAAAGCACCTGTGAAAATTTGGAAGCAGAAAGAAAGTAAAGAGAAGTCAGAATCTAAGCTTGTGCATCTTGCACAAGTCATTACATCTATTGCATAACATAGCATGAAGTAAGGGGGAGGTATCAAATGTTCTATCAGTTAACCCCAAGAAGTTTTAGGAAGAAGATCATTTGATATGATGATCTTGTCTGTCTATCATTCTTACCATGCTTTGAAATTATTGATGATGATGTTGCTAACAATGTTGATTTTCAGTATGTGACAATGATATAGGTGATCATCTTTAGTTCTGTATGCATACAAGATGTTAAAAGGATGGTCAGGGGTTCAAAGCAAAGAGTTTGATAGTGTTGAGAGTTTTGGTTTATAAATGATCCTATTCATATTTTGTTCATAGCATGTTGTTACTGACAATGGTTGAGTTGGTATGATGTTGCAGTTCAATGAGATCTTGATATGGTGAAGTGTTTGTTGTCATTAAGATATTTCCAAAAGGTCTTATCAGATATTAGCATGTGTTGGCTAAGGTGGCTGAAAATGAAAAATTCAATTCATAGCACTTATCTATGTTTTTGATTTGTGCAAAGTGTTGTTGCAAGCAGAATTTGTTGATGCAATTTGTTTGTTGTTGTTTGAATGACAAAGTCAAGAGGCAGAAGTTCTTCTTGGTTGCAGGATGTAGTTATGTATATATCAGATTTGACAGTATGTTGTGAAAAGTGTCTTGTGCAGAATAGGAGGATAGTTCAGATGGTCTTCAGTCTTTGTCATGTCAGAAAAGGTGTCAGAATAGTTTGGTTACAGGATGATAGTTCATATCAAAGAATTCAATTTGATATTCATATCAACTACCTTGTTGTGTAATGTTTTTATGGCATATGTTTGCATAAGTATTGAAACTTTCAAATGATTTGAAGATAGTGTTTCACTTGTTTCATTGATGATCTTCCATGTTTCAAATAGAGTTCTTCAAGCTATGACATTGTTGGTGATATCCTGCATTTCATCAGAGGAAGTTAAAATCAGCAATAGCAGATGGTAATGTTCAAAAAGGTTTGTCATATGTTGGCTTCAGGATTGTTATCATCATAAATCATTACTTGTTCAAAGGTTAACAGGAGTTTATGCCTTCAAAGTGTTCATAATTCAATATGATTATAATGGTTATGATCATGCTATAACAACTTTAAGTGGAGTTGTTCTCAGGGGGAGTTAATCAGAGGATTGAGTTGTCACTATCATGGGAGATTTGAAAAAGTCTTATCAAAAGTGATCATCATGTCATCTTGAGTTGGGAACTGTGTGTTAAGGAATCTTCATGATTTTTGTCTTCAAAAATTGTTCATCAAAGGGTATTGGTGTGTTTATGATTTCTTTGCAAAGTGTTCAAGAAGTTGGTATTTGGTTGCAGAGATATGTTTTCTTCATCCTCATATTGGTATTGTGTCAAGAAGTAATGGTTATTATTGTCATGACAATTGCCAGTGACATTTATGAATAATGATTTGTTTGTGTATTTCAACACAGGGGGAGCAATTTGTTTTGAGGCTTTGTCATCTGATGTCAAAAAGGGGGAGAACGAAAAATTGCATCAGGTGGTTTTGCCATCAATGACAAAGGGGGAGATTGGTGGTGTTAGGTTGTCATTGATGTCAAAAGTGTTCAGGAGATGGTTAATGAGGTATTCATCATGATATCTTCATATGGAAGAGGTAATGGAGTTTATTATTTTGCTAACATGTGTTGATCAAGTTAGGTTGTCCACATGGGGTCATCAGGGCATTAAAAGTGTGGTTGATCATGATGGAAATGTTCACATGTATTCATGGGTTCAAGTTGATAGGTTCAAAGCCATATTGATTAGTGATGGTAATCATCAGGTGATGATGGGTTCACAGTCTTATGTTTTCAGGATGCCTTCTCAATAGTCTTGTTCAAGATAAGAGGTTCAAGAAGTTACAATCTCAAAAATGGTGATGTTTCTTAAGAGTAGAAGGAGAAATGCAAAAGAATCATTAGATGGTCCATTGATGTCAAAGGCATATGATATAATTTGATCTTGCAAAGAAATATGTGGCAGAGTTATCAAATTTGTGATGAGGCTCATAATGATTTTGGTCTTCACTGGAACATCTAATATTTATTCTCTGTCATAAATATGGGAAAGCATGATATTTGATATTAGGATTTGAAAATTCCTAAAAATCTAGTTTTCTATCTCCTAAAATCATAAACTATTTCCCTAAGTTTAAGTCATATTTATGGCTTTTCTTTTAAATTTAAAAACTTCATGTTTATCTCCTTATTTTATGGCCCACCAAATAAAAGTGGATTTTATATGGGGTGAGGAGGCAGATTTATTTTATTTAGTCTTTGTTTTTAAAGACTAATTTCAGGTATTCTTAAAAGGGGGCAGATTTTGAGGAGATAAAAAGTTAAAAAAGAAAAGAGTTTTCCTAATTTAAAAAAAACTCTCTCACGTGGAAAGAAAGTAATAAAGAGAGAGTTTAAGGAATTTCTTTTTAAGGACAGATTTTTTAGTATTTAAAAGAGTTTTTTTTAATGAAGATTTTTCTATATTTAAAATGCAAGTGGGCCTCCTTCATGTAGTTTAAAGGTTTTAAAAAAAGGAAAGTTTCTTTTGGAAAGAAGATATATTTTTTGAGAAGATTTTTTTTAAGACTATTTTCCTATATTCATGAAGAAGTTTTTTTTTTAAAATGGGAAATGAAGATATTTTTTTATGAAAGAAGAAAATTGCAGAGAGATGAAAGTCTTTTATTTTTTGAAGATATTTGACACATGAACAGTTTGAAGATGAAGGTGAATGATTTTTTTTGAATCAGGAGTTGAAGATTTTCTTTTGGAAAGAAATTGGAAGATCAAGAGTTTTGTAAGGATCCAATGAAAGATTTTTTTTTGAATTTGAAGTATTTCTTTGTGAAGTTTTTATTTGCAGATTGAGGAAGTGGTATCTTTACAGCTTGGAGAAGATGAATGATATTTTTGAAGAATATCAATGATGCAGAGAAGAAAATATATTTGCATATTTTTTTTATTCTTGCAGGTTAAAGAATATTTTATGATGGGATTGGAAATGTATTTTCTTCAAAAGGAATATGAAGGATCGTGCAAAGTTTGAAGAAGAATTTGAAGAGAATTGAAATGAAAAGTCTCAAATATGAAAAGATATTCTTTCATCTCTAAGAGGAAATATTAATGGGATTTTGGTTTCGTGAATTTGGAGAATGTGAAAGGTTTTGAGGATTAGATATTATGTTCTTTTATTTTTGCAGATGACAAGATAAGATGCATTATTTTTGAAGACATTAAAAAAAGAGAAGATGAAAGGACAAAATGATCTTCAGTGAGAGCAAATGACTAGTAAGATAGAGAAGAAACATACAGAGTATGCAGTACACAGGGTTGATTTTGAATATCTGAGTTTGTATATGATTTGGGTTGATAAAAAGAATGGCCATTTGACAGATACATGAGAGAGAAGAAATGTTTTGTATTGAAACAGAGAAACCCTCTGAATTCGTGTTTTCAGTTTGTTCTGTAATAGGGGTTGGTGCTCCTTGAAGCTAGTGCTTCTAAACATTGTTGCCAGTGAGGCACAGTATGCCAGTGAGGCACAGTATGCCAGTGAGGCTTGAAGGTCAGTAAGACCTTTCAATTGTCAGTGAGACATAATATTCAGCCAGTGAGGCTTTGTAAGAAGTTTTTAAAGTTAAGCCAGTGAGGCACTTCATGAGTGGTTTTTCTACCCTGAGAGGGTTTTCCACTCCAGAAATTTCTGTGTCATAATTTGTCTCTATGTGTGCATATTTGTGTTTTGTTGTTAAGTTTTTGGTTCACATCTTTCACTATCAGTCTTGTGCATATGAGCTCAACAGATCATTAATGTCTTTCTTTCTACTTGTCTTGTAAAGTTTGCAAAAAGTTAAGAATTTACACAACACTGATTCACCCCCCCTCTCAGTGTTGTTATTGACTTCTACACCTCCTAGGTCCACTTTGTCATGGAACCTAGGCCTCATTCCATCGGGATGCCAAAATATGAACTAAGATATCCTGAATGCATGCTAAAGACCCAAGAGCTAAACTTGATGAGGGAAAAGCCCCCAAGGGGACATTTTCTGATGTTACACTCTCATATTCTCTTGCAAGCAGTTTTCAAAGAATGGGTCAATGTTTTGGCATGTTTGGGAAAATAGTTTTCAGCATTACATTCTAGCGCTGTCAAATGTACATGTTTTGCATTTTACCCACTTTAATACCTCCATACTACATAAATGTATGTGCTTTATATTAGCGTTGCCCATTAAATATATTACAATGCACTTTATGTGCTTTTGTTTCCCTTAGAAAATATAATGTATGCGCTGCATTTTCCAGCACTATAGTTTACAAGTTGCACTCATAGTCCTATGCACTTTGTTTTATCATTCACTTTGTTTTCAAAGCTAAGTGCTTATGAAATGATTACTAATTTTGTTTTAAGGTTGCACTTTAAAATAGTGCTACGACTTTAAGTCATATATATATATATATATGAACTCTATAAAAATATCAATGATAATAAAATCCACATGTTCATATTTACATATTTCACCAATCACATAAGTATACCATATATCGTAACGAATATATATATCTATATATATATGCAAATAGCTATATATATATATATATATATATATATATATATATATATATATATATATATATATATATATATATATATACTATCGTTACTTGAAAAATAACATAAAACTCATTAACCCACATATCCACTGACGATGTGTATGAACTAAATACACATATATATGGATGTCCTTCGTCTAATAAATACGCTTATGCCGATGAGCAATATGTTCATGAGCATGTGTAGATATGTCTACCTACATATACTCATGCACGTATTGTCTCATACGTATAAGTTATTGTGGACATGAACTATCATATGTGTATACATTCATTTCACATTTAAACCTTGCCATATGCAATTCCAAACCATATCAAAGAAGACTTTCAATCGATACTCAGACAAGACCACATTCCTTATTCAAAACACTCATAAAATCATATCCAAATAAGCACTCTAGATTACCATGGACTACTTACCTTTACCCACACTGACTTGACATAACCTAGACCAACTAGAATAGTAGTGTGTGCTTGCTCAATTTAGGCTTTCTCTAATGTTTACCAAACCAAGTCCTTCTCTTGAGTGATACTTCTCCTTATTTTTGGAGGAGTAACCTGTTCCTGCATTCAACTTATATCACCACAATAGTAGTTAGCTGATCACAATATATTCATATGCTTCATACATTTCATAACAATAATCACTTATAATACATCACATTGCATCTTTAAATATATTCAATTCAAGATTCATAATACACATTAATGCAAATATTCATAAACCATTCATTTGTTCAAGCCTATTAACGAGTCAAGGTAAATAGTAAATAGTTAGAAACACACGGGGTGTAACATTTGTTTCGGACAAGATGCAAATCAGGAGGTAAATGTTGTAAGGTTATCATTGATAGTGGTAGTACAGATAATTTGGTTTCAGAAGAGATGGTGATGAAGCTTAATTTGGAGAGATTGAAACATCTAAAGCGCTACAAGATAGCATGGATTCAAGATGAACACAAGGTACTAGTAAGTGAACAGTGTTTGGTGAAATTTCATATAGGATCTTATGTTGATGAGGTAATGTGTGATATTATGCTGATGGATTTATGTCATATATTGTTGGTAAGACCATGGAAGTATGATAGAAAGGCAATACATGATGGAAGGAAGAACACTTATACTATAACATCAAATGGGAAGAAACATATTTTGGTACCTTTGGAAGATTAGCTTAAAAGTGAAGTATGTCGAAATGCTAGAATCTGTTTAGTAGATGGAAGGAAATTATTGGATGGATTGCAACATGAGAACATGTGTTTTTCATTGATTCCAAAGAAGTGTGGATCCCTAAGTGTAGAAACCGCCATAGTAAAAGAGGAAGAACCACCACCAGAGGAGATAACTGAACTGTTGATAGAGTATCAAGATATCATATCAGAGAATGTACCTGAAGGATTGCCACCAATCTAGAGTATCATTCATCATATGGACCTTATACCTGGAGCTAGTTTACAAAACAAAGTGACACACCGGATGACACTAGCAGAAAATGTAGAGCTGAATAGGCAGATATACAAACTTTTGAGGAAAGGATTGATTAGAGAAAGTTTAAGCCCATGTACGGTACCTGCAGTGCTAGCACCGAAGAAAAATAGAGAATGGAGGATGTGTATAGACTCTAGAGCAATCAATAAGATCACTGTCAAGTATAGATTCCCATTGCCAAGGATGGACAACATCATGGATTGTTTGAGTGGAGCAAAATATTTCACAAAGTTGACCTAAAGAGCAGATACCATCATATTAGAATCAAAGAACGAGATGAGTGGAAGATTGCATTCAAGACAAATGAAGGATTGTATGAGTGGTTAGTGATGCCTTTTGGATTAACTAGTACACCAAGTACTTTCATGAGATTAATGAATGAGATTTTGAAGAAATTCTTAGGTAAGTTTGTTATTGTATACTTGGATGATATTTTGATTTTTAGTAGAACAAGAGAAGAACATTTGCAAGATATTAGACAAGTATTTCAGAGGCTAAGAGAGGAGAAATTGTTGATAAATATCAAGAAATGTACTTTCATGAAGGAAGAATTGGTATATTTGGGATTTGTGATTTCTATGAAAGGATTGAAGATGGATCCTGAGAAGGTTAGAGCAATTGTTGATTGGCCAACACCTATGAACATTGGAAAGGTAAGATCATTTCATGGACTATCAAGTTTCTATAAAAGGTTCATTAGAAATTTCAATACTGTTTGCACACTAATGACAGAGACAATGAGGGGTGATAGGAAAGATTTTAAGTGGACATATGGAGCACATAAGAGTTTTGAATTGTTAAAGCAAAAGGTGATAGAGAAACCAGTGTTAGCATTATCAAATTTTGACAAAGTATTTCAAGTAGATTGTGATGCTAGTGGAAATGCAATAGGAGCAGTGTTAAGTCAAGAAGGAAGACCAGTAGCATATTTAAGTGAGAAGTTGAATGATGCAAGGAGGAGATATTTAGTTTATGATTAGGAGTTCTATGCCATAATTCAAGCCTTGAAGAAGTGGAGACATTACGTGTTGCCAAAGAAATTTGTGTTGTATGTTGATCATCAAGCTTTGCAGTATTTGAACAGTCAAGGTAAGTTGAATAAGAGACACATGAGATGGGTAGATTTCATGCAAAGTCACACATTTGTATTGAAGTACCAAAGTGGAAAGTCAAAGAAAGTTGCATATGCATTGAGTAGAAGAAGGAACCTGTTGACAGAGATGAAGGTCAAGGTACTAGGTTTTGAAGAACTTAAGCATATGTATCAGGATGATCTTGATTTTGCGGAAGCATGGAAAGCATGTAAGGAACCTGTTGTAAGAGATAGAAGCAAATGGTTGCATTATTTCATTCAGGAGGATATGTTGTTCAAAGGGAATCATTTGTGTATACCTAGGAGTTTGATGAGAGAGAATTTGATCAAAGAGAAGCATAGTGGTGGATTGGTAGGACATTTTGGTATTGATAAGACAGTAGCCTTGGTAAGTGAACATTATTTTTAGCCTCAGATATATAAGGGTGTAAGGAAGTGTTGATGGTTGTTTTGACACATCAACTCAAGTAGAACAAAAGGTTCACTCTACTTCTAAAAGGTAAACAAATGTAAAGGTTTTACCCCAAGGTCCCTGTTTCACTAGGTCACAGCAGTGTTAGAATAGCAAAGTGGACAATGTGAATACTTGTTCAAGGGGCCTGCGCTGGTAATAACAATCTGGAAAACCAATGACTCCTCTAATAGGTAGATTTTCAATGGAGTGAGAGAAGCTAATATAATCCTAGGTTATGTAAAAAAAAGGAAAAAAGAGGGTTTAGGGTTTAAAGAAAGAAAATAAAAGAGCTTGGAAAGCCTCTGAACCTTGTTTTTCACTTCATATAATGAGCATTAGTAGGATTGATTAAACAAGCACTGGGTGACCAATATTCCACACAAACATAACCAATGCAAGTGCAAGATTATAAGGAAAATAGCAAGAGAACAAGGAACTTAGAGACATCATTTCATTTGCGCAGAATCCAAAACCCTTATTCGCTTACCACACTTAAGATTTATCAAATTAAGCACAGCATCCACTAACACAAAATCATAGGCAAGGAAAAGAAATGCAAGTACATTACCACCATAGGGCAGAAACACAAGAATGATTCCCAAAAAATAGTCTTCTCATTGATAGGCAAAATGATGGCAGATTACAAAAGAGCAATATTCACACACTATGTATGCAAATGAGATATGCCACTTACAAGATGAAATACAAGCATAACTTGTGCTCATACAAGTTCTTTATGTTTCCCTTGAATTGTAGCAGGGTCAATTTGTTCAATAGCTAGAGCAACAAGTACTAGCTTTTCTTTCTTTTTTCCTTTCTGCCTGGCTCCCTTAGAGCTTTTTGCCTCCTTGGTTGGCCTGGGATTAAGCATAGGATATGGTTTTTTCATCCAAGCCTTAGTTATCTTTGGCACCTCCTTAGCCATGTTGTTTACTAACGTGTCTTTAGTTTGAACCCATCTAATTAGAGCTTGTTTGGGGTAAAAAAGGGGGGAGATGTTTTGGTTTAAGTTTCAAAGGCAAATCCTCCCTTCTCACCAAACATTCAAGGGCATATCAACCGAGTTGAATCTCCACTAAGTGAGAGCAATCACCTATCAAGTTGCCCTGCCACTTAGAACGATGCAAAAGTTCAGATGTATCAAACAATATCTCAATTTAATGCTCAATTACTCTTAAAACCCTAAATATGCAAAACAGTAAGCAAATTGATGAATTATGACAAATCCTTTCAGACTAAGGTGAAGGACAGAGATTGTTAACTCACTATTTTTAAGAATCTGGAATGTGGAATAGTCGGGACACTGGCACTAGTGCCTCTGTCCAAGGTACAATTTTCGTCACAGAATATGAATCTCCTTCCGACACTGATATGCACTGTATCTTCCATTTCTGCCCTGGCAAAGATGGAGGACACTACCACTAGCGCCCTTGTCCCGAAATGTTCACCTTTGTCCTCTTTCTTTCAGATCCCAAATCCTTGTTGTCTACAATCTCCTTTCTACAACTCCACTCCGTGAAACTTAGTACCTATAACCTACAATCACAAAGGAGTGTGGGAGTGGGTTGTGGTCTTTAGAGGCTTGCCTTGGTCAAGCCCCGGAGAGACATTCAAGTCTTTCGAACACCGTTGTCAAATAAGAGTGTGTGTGGGATAGAGGCAAAAATCAAAATGATAAATGATTGAAAGCACAATAGATATCACCTTGAAGTGTAGATCTCATGGAAGGAAGATGCTCTTCATGCCATGAGGAGATGGAGTCAAATTTGCAAATACAAACACAATAACAACAAAGTACTGCTCTGCAACACAATGAATGCCTTGAATCAAAATCACCAGTTCACAATGTTCATCCAATTTTCATCTCTAGTTTGCAAATGAAATACTAAACATGCTTATGTATGCAACTACAAAGATTCCCGCTGAGAATTTCATAATTCAAACTTGAGATGTATCTTCCATTTCATATGCACTGTATCTTCCATTTCTGCCCCAAAAAAGATGGAGGACACTGGCACTAGCGCTCTTGTCCCAAAATGTTCACCTATGTCCTCTTTCTTTCAGATCTTGAATCCTTGTTGTTTGCAACCTCCTTTCTACAACTCCACTCTGCGAAACTTAGTACCTGTAACATGCAATCACAAAGGAGTGTGGGAGGGGGTTGTGGTGTTTAGAGGCTTGCCTCGGTCAAGCCCCAGAGAGACATTCAAGTCTTCCGAACACCGTTGTTAGATAAGAGTGTGTATCCCTACGAGATAGAGGCAAAAATCTAAATGATAAATGATTGAAAACACAATAGATATCACCTTGAAGTGTAGATCTCATGGAAGGAAGATGCTCTTCATGCCATGAGGAGATGGAGTCAAATCTACAAATACAAACATAATAACAACAAAGCACTGCTTTACAACACAATGAATGCCTTGAATCAAAATCACCAATTCACAATGTTCATCTAATTTTTATCTCCAATTTGCAAATGAAATGCTAAACATGCTTAAATATGCAACTACAAAGATTCCCGCTAAGAATTTCATAATTCAAACTTGAGATGTCGGCATAGGACCTAAATAACAGTCATAAAACTGACATTTAAAATTTAGGGCAAACCCAAAATAGGGTAGGACTAGGGTGCTAGCGCCCAAGTCCACCCTGCTATTTTTGTTCAGGGATCATCAAAATAGCACCCCCTAGGTCCTACTTGCCATTAGACTTTAGGGTTTTCTCATCAGGAGTCAAAATTATCATGCAAGATGCTCTAAATGCATTCTAAAGACCCAGGGGCTAAACCTTAAGAGGGAAAAGCCCCCAAGGGGACATTTTCTGACATAACATTTAGCCCCCACTTTAATGTATGTATAAACACAAGGCTAATACATGCATTAAAGTACGGTCAACAAACATGCCAAGCATGGTGAAGACACGCCAAACACATTGCAGACAATAACAAACATGTAAAACATAGAGAAGACAGTTACAGTCATGCAAAACATGGAGAAGATAGCATTGAAGACATGCAAAACACAGTGAATGCAGTGATTATTTTCTTTTTCTTTTTCTCATATATATGAAATGTAGATGCAAGTACAAGGAAAGTAAACACACAACCGAAATGCAGGAGGAGCTCATTGCCATCAGTCTTGAAACTACACTTGAGAACAAACACACCAAACAAATCCTAAAGCATAGGAGGAGCCCATCACCACCGGTCTTGAAACTATGCTTGGGAACAAACACGCCATACACACACACATGGAAGACACAGAGAAAACATGGCAAACAAGCGATGGAAGAAACCTATTTCTAGGTTCGCAGCCATCTCAGACACATTACATGCACACACCGATGATTGCGCTTCACCACAACAATCATCGAAGACACACTTAAGGGTTAGGATAGTCTCAGATCCACTCCCTGCCTACTCGGAGGACTTTTAGAAAATGACAAGATGTGCAATCTCCTCAAGAAATACAGCATCCCCACCTCCGCATAGGCTTAAATGATTGCAATAGATTTCAAGCTTTACAAACACACTTTGCTAATATCTAAATCAGATAGCTTACCTTATATATGCCCCCACCTTAAGGTGGTTGATATCGTGTACCAATATCAAGCACTTTAAGGTAGGAAGAAAACACACAAGGGAACATGAGCTCTCACAAAGCCTATGCCCCCAAAGATGACATGTACTTTACAATCGCCAAATGTTCCCAAAAACACACAATTTCCTACAAGAAAAGGTATTAGCATCCATATAATCATGATAAACCATAATGCATGTAAAAGAGTCAAGGAAAGCAAGATCCAAGATAAACAAAGTGCACGAAGTAGCAGTATTGTTATGTTTTGTAAGTGCGATAAGAGAACATCAAGATAGCACATGGAGTGATTCTACTAGCCAAGCATCAGATAATATGTATCAACCCCGTCGTCATATATGGACTAGGTACATTTTTTTTATTTTTCACTAAAGGGACACTAGGTCTGTATCAGTATAATATGTTTTTCATCATCCTCCAGCTAGATAGAACCACTAGAAGAAGGTAAACAATAAATCAAGAGACGAGAATCAAGTGCCTTAGGGACAGTCATGTAGGAGGGTGCCCCCAAGTCACCAACCGCAACACTATGTCCTTAAGACACAACACACAATAATGAAAATAGAGGAGAAGCAATATATAAGAATGATGATACAAATAGAAGGTCACAACAGAGGTGGTCTCCTGGTATCCTTGACCTTACGAGGGTATCAAGGGTCATCCTAGGAGGCATAAACAACACATAACAAATCACAAGGGAAAAACAACATGGAGGTAAAGGGTTAGAAATACTTACCTGATAGAATCCAATGTTAAGAACATACATATCTAGGAAGAGGCCACCCTTGAGAGCAACTATAATATTTTCTACAACGAGTGTGGCCTATCAGCTCAGGATATCTCGCATGTTGATTTGGTCTTGTTGACATTGCATTAACATTGAGTTTAGGATGGTGAGAGGCTTTCTTTTATTTAAAAGGATTTAATCCAATTTCACTTGATTAATGTCTTGAAGCCGATTCTATAAGTACTTGAATCCCTTGTTGATTTACACCACAACCCTTACCTACATAGTCGCAATTGCTATAAAGGATTTTAAATCCTTGACCATAGAGGGATGACATTTCTTAAGAAGATGTTGAAGTCTCATAGGTCTCATAATTTGTAGTATAAGTAAAAGTGTTGTCATTGTTTTCTACCAAGGAGGCTTTGGGTTTCTTAGGTGTCTCCAAAGTTTTCTTAGATGAGATCGATGTGACTTTTGATATGTTAGGGTTATTAAGTTTATATTCCCCTACACTGCAAGGATTAAAATCTAATGAACCCCAATCGTCACCAAAAAATGCATTCGATGGTGTAGAGTCTTGTACAACATTATTCGTGGCAAGAGGCATTGATGAATTGACTTGTAGGTTCTTTAAACTTGAATGATTGCTAACTTGTTTTTGCATTTCAATATGTAAACAATTATCCGGTTCAAGATCAGTGTGTATTGTGCAAGTTTGTCTTGATAAATAAACTTTATTGATCTATGAAGGGTAGACGGGACTGCCCCCATGGCATGAATCCACAATCTATCGAGAATAATATTATATGAAAGCAAATCAAGCATGACATGGAAAAGGTTAGGTAAAATCACATGACCAACCTTTATAGGTAAGGTTATAGTACCTACAGATTGTCTACCAACATTATCAAAGTCATGAATGCTAATCCTATCTGGTTTGATTAAAGAGGTGTCAATTTTGATTTTGTGTAACAAATCCATACCACAAACATTTAGAGATGATCCATTATCAATCATAATGCACTTGATCAATTTATTTTCTACTTGGACAAATATTATAAGAGGATCATATTGGTTTTGGACTTCAATTGACGGTAATTCATATGGTTGAAAGAGAATATCTATTTTTGTCACATGCATAGAATCTAACAGGGCTACTACATCATTTGGCTTAACAGTAGGTGGTTCAATCACCTTTTGTAAAGCTTCTTGGAGCATTCAATGGTATGTAGGTGATGTGTGTATTAAATCCCAAAGAGAGATCTTAGTTGGAATAGCGCGAAGTTGTTAAACAAGATCATATTCTTGACCACTTTAATGAGTAAGATGAGGCGGTGGAGGGAGCATAGGTTGAGAACATGTAAGAGAGACAGGCACATGAACTGCTTACTTACTTTTCTTGTTATTACGGGTGTTGTATGTGTGAGAAATCATGGGATGTTGCAACACATTTGAATACCTTGATTTCTTTGAGTGATTTGTCTTGCATAGTTTAGAAAGTAATCCAGGGGTCGAGATGGTTTTTGATTTCCTTGAACCATAATCACTGGTTTGAAGCAAGAAGGTGTATTAGGTTCTCCCTGCACAACCATCTTAGGAACATTGCTACAAAGTCTATTTGTGAATATTGAATTAACATTGTTTCCCACTTTATTATACCCAACATCTATCCCTAAATGATTTAATGTGAGACCTTTTCTCAGCCACTAATGTTATATCTTTGCCAGGGAGAGCATTGGAATGAGAAAAAGGTAAGGTGTTGTTAGAAAGGTTAGGTGTTGTATCATTAATAGGGCTATCCATAGTCTTCTCATCTAAGGTTCTTGTTAGAAATGAAAGCAACACTACTTCAATGAAATCTGATTTAAGATAAATTTCAGCAATCTTTAACTGTGTGTTATTAATGGAGATTGTAACACAGAAACAAAACTATGCTTCACAGAAATGCAAAATCAGAAATATGAACACATAACACAATGTTTGACGTGGAGAAAACCCTTTCGGGTAAAAAACTCCACACATTAAAGAGGCCCAATGTTTGTATTAATCTAAAAATGATTTACAATACAACACTTCAACTCTCTCCACCAGTCTTCAATCTGACAGCATTCCGGCAACACCTGAGTACCTAAAATCTATATTGCAGCAACTAATACATGGAAAATACTTATAGAAACCTTTTCTAACTCATCTTTGGCATTCACCTTCTCTCTCCTAAGATTCTCCAACTCGTAAACATTAATTACCATTTTACAAGCATCTTACACTTGTCCAAAAATAGCCATGCAAAGGTTGGGCTCCCAAGACTAAATTTGGCCTTTTACAGCATCTTATGATGCGTCATAACCGTCATAGATTCTAGCAAAAGAGTATATTTCCAAGATAGGAACCTTGGGTTAAATATAGCAAATATACAACTAACATATCTGTCATATGCGTCATAGAATCTCAGAATCTTATGACAACTTGCAGTTGTCATAGATTCACTCACCAAACATTATGACAGTTGTCATACATGCTAAAAATAGTATATTCCTCAAGGGAGCATGCTTTTCCTCATTTACCATGAGTTTTTACATTTTCCAATAGTAAAAGTCACTCCGTAATTGCCACCGGTAACTCTGAAATTACAATTGTTAATGAGACTACCTCATTCCCTTATGGGTAAATACAAATAACAAATAATAAATGGAATAAAATACAATATTAGAATTTACAAGGTTAATGGCACCTTATTCCAACATTCTCCCACTTGGCATTATACATTGTAAATCAACCCATAGGAAAACAAATGAAAAATAATCAGGCACTAGAAATAAGGCCCATGGCCTCTCTGCACCATACAAACTTCTTTGTGCTCACAGGCTTGGTCAATGAATCTGTAACATTCTCCTAATTGTCTATCTTCTTTAGCTCAATCTCTCCATTTGCAACCAATTCTCGAACAAAGTGATACTAAACATCAACATGCTTAGTCCGAGCATGATACATGGGATTCTTGGCCAAACAGATAGCACTCTGGCTGTCACAACCAATCTGAATGATCCTACAATCAAAACCAATACCTGTACATAGTCTCCTCAACCAAACTGCCTCCTTAGAGACATGAGTAGCAGCCATATACTCTGCTTCTATGGTGGACAAAGCAACTGTGGGCTGCCTCTTACTCATCCAACTCACTACACCTCTAAACAGAGTAAACACATAGCCACTAGTGGACCTTCGACTATCCAAGTCACTTGCCCAATCTGCATCAACAAAACCATGTATGTCCAAAGATTTATCAGCACTATCAGTACTAGAATAAACCAAACAATGATCAGGAGTGCCTACAAGATATTTAAATACCCTCTTCACCTAGTTCCAATGTTGTCTACCAGGGTTAGACATAAATCTGCTCGAAACTCCCACTGCTTGGGCAATATCTGGTCTAGTGCAAACCATTGCATACATCAAACTCCCTACAGCACTAGCATATGACATATTAGACATCCTTAAGATCATCTTCAGTCTTTGGACACATATCTAATGAAAGCTTAGTACCAATGGGTAAAGGAACTCTAACTGGGTTACAGTCCTGCAAACTAAACCTCTGCACAATAGTATTCACAACAAACAAAGCTTTCTGTTAACTCTGTCCCTCCTAATCTCCATTCCCAAAATATACCTTGCAACACCAAGATCCTTCATCTCAAATGCACCTAAAAGTTGGGCTTTAAGCTCACTGACCATACCCTTAGTATTGCTGAAAAACAACATGTCATCAACATACAAAGCAATAACCAGTATAGAATCATCAACACAATGAATGTAAACACAATGATCCTCCTCGCTTCTAACAAAACCCAATTTCAAAACAAATGAATCAAACTTTTGATACCATATTTTGGGGGACTGTTTTAGACCATAAAGAGACCTCTTTAACCTGCAAACCCAATGTTCTTTTCCTTTTACCTCAAAACCTGTAGGTTGTTGCATATAAATTTCTTCTTCAAGATCTCCATGCAAGAACGTAGTCTTAACATCCATTTGCTCAATCTCCCAATCATAAGCTGCAGCAATGGATAAGTGAAATATAATAGAAGTCAATTTAGCAACATGAGAGAATATCTCACCAAAATCAACTCCCTCTCTCTGGGAGTAGCCCTTGGCTACCAGTCTAGCCTTGTACTTCTCCAATGACCCATCTGCTCCAAACTTCTTCTTGAAGACCCACTTACATCCTATGGCCTTTCTTCCTTTAGGCAAACGAACAAGATCCCAAGTGCTACAAGAGTCTAAAGCCATCATCTCCTCCTGCATGGCTAGTTGCCAAGACTCACTATCATCTGTAGAAATAGCTTCCCTGTAGGATCTAGGTTCATCGTTAGCACTCAATAAATCATATACACAATGGAAATCTGGTGGGCTATACCTGTCAAGTGGATTTCGTTGTCTTGTGGATATCCTCAAGGGTGGAGTAAGAGACTCTACTCGTTCTTCTGCATGATCATTTGCAACAACTTGTTCTATAACAACAGACTCATTTTCATCAGAACTACTTGAATCTTCTTCTTCTTCTTCACCCCCTAATCCATCATTATGTTCTTCCTGAGGTGCATCTTACTGCTCTAAATCAAAGTGCACCTTCTTTACCTTTTCATCTTTTTCTTTTGGCTACTTAGGTTCAGAAATAGCTCTAAGTTCCCTGAAAATAACATCTCTAGAAAAGATAATCTTGCGGGTTAGTGGATTCCAAAGCTTATCACATTATCACCATATCCAATGAATGTACACTTTTCAGCCTTTGGATCCAACTTAGATCACTTTTCCTTAGGCACATAAATAAAATCCTCACAGCCAAAAACCCTTAAATGTGAAACAAAAGGTTTCTTACCTGTCCACACCTCATAAGGTGTCGAATCAAGAGCCTTACAAGGAGATCTATTTATCAAGTAGAAAGCAGTACACATAGCCTCTTCCCAAAAGCATTTATCCAACTGTGCATCACTAAGCATACTTCTGGCCCTTTACATAATTGTTTAGTTCATCCTTTCTGCAACACCATTCTGCTGTGGTGTATACAGAGTTGTCTTTTGTCTGATTATATTTGCATGCTTGCAAAACTCATCAAATTCCTTAGAGCAATATTCCCCTCCATTGTCAAATCTTAATATTTTTATCTTTAAACCTGATTGGTTCTCTACTAAGACTTTGAATTCCTTGAACTTAGTGAAAACTTCAGATTTATGCTTCATAAAATAAATCCATGTAAATCTGGATACATCATCAATGAAGGTTACAAAATAATGAGATTTTCTGATAGATTCATTATCCATAGGTCCAAACACATCTGTATGAATAATTTATAACTTCTCTTTTGCTCTATTTCTTCCTGAAGGAAATGATTTTCTGTTTTGTTTACTAAACACACAAGGCTCATAGAAATCAAAGTGCTCATCAGAATAGGAGAAACCATCCAACAAATTTTTATTCTTAATAATTTTTAATACATTATTGCTTGTGTGGCCCAATCTACGGTGCCACAACATACATGTATTTTCAGTATTAGCCTCAGATACATAAGAGGCATTATAAACTGTAGCGGCTTCAAGCTTGAGCAGGCTTCTGAATCTCTTCCCCTTCACTACCGCCAAGTTCCCTCTCACTAATCTGCAGCCATGCTTGTCAAATGTCACATGCATTCCCAAATCATTCAACTTCGAAACTAAAATTAGATTTCTAGCTAATCCAAGAACATGCAAAACACCAGGGAGGGTTTTAATCCTCCCATCACTGAAACACAACAATACCTTTCCTTTCTCGACAATCGGATATGTAGAGTTGTCACTAAGGTAGATATTACCTCCATCATATTCTTCATATGTGGAGAACCATTCCTTATGCGGGGTCATATGAAATGAGCATCCTGAGTCAACCAACCAATTTTCATCAGAAACAACATTACATGCAAAAAGTAAAACTTCTTCACCTGCATTCGAGGACTTATCCAAAGCACTCTCCCACTATTTCTTGGGGTTTCTGCACTCCTTCTTCACATGTCCCCTTTTACCACAGTTCCAACACTTAACTCTATTCTTTTTACCAGGAGTCTTAGACCGGCCCTTGGACTTGTCCTTAGCCCCTTTCAATCTCATTTAGGTCCCCTTTCCTTAGACCTTCCCCTGACACTAAGAGCATCCCCTGAACTATCCAAACTCTTCATCCTCAATTCCTGTGACAGTAGCACTAAAACAAGAGCATCCAACTTCAGATCCACAAGGTTAACAGTGATAGAAAGGATAAAATTCTCCCAAGACTCAGGTAAAGAACAAAGAAATAAGATACATTTGTCTTCCTCACTAACCTCAACATCTACTGAATCAAGCTAACTCACTAACAAATTAAAAGAATTTAAATGCTCTGCAACTAATTCACCTTCTCGCATTTTCATGGAAAATAATTTTCTTTTTAAATAAAGTTTATTTACCATACTCTTGGCTTGATAAATCTCACCCAACCGTTTCCACAACTTGTATGCAGTCTCTTCCTTTGTGACATTTAATAGGACAGAGTCTAAAAGACACAACCGGATGGTTCCCCGTGCCTTCTTATCCAGTCTATCCCACTCATCTTGAGAGACATGGTCAGGTTTCTTCTCTTTTTAGATAGCCAACCATTGGTTTCTTTCTTCCAACAAATCTTCCATTTTTAGCTTCCACAACTCATACCCCGTTTTGTTGAACTTCTCAATGTCCAATCAAGAGTTGATGCAATGGTGGATGCAGCCATAATAACAACACAAGATCTGCAAAACAAACACAACCAAATCTCCCACTGCAGTTACAGCTTCCACACTACCACCCAAGAGTCAAAGTTGGCCAAGCTCTAATACCAAATGTTAGAAATGAAAGCAACACTACTTCAATGGAAATATGATTCAAGATAAATTTTAGAAATCTTTAACTGTGTGTTATTAATGGAGATTGTAACATAGAAACAAAACTATGCTTCACAAAAATGCAAAATCAGAAATATGAACACATAACACAATGTTTAACGTGGAGAAAACCCTTTTGGGTAAAAAACTCCACACAGGAAAGAGGCCCAATGTTTATATTAATCTGAAAATGATTTACAATACAACAACACTTCAACTCTCTCCACCAGTCTTCAATCTGACAGCATTCCAGCAGCACCTGAGTACCTAAAATCTATATTGCAGCAACTAATACATGGAAAATACTTATAGAAACCTTTTCTAACTCATATGAGGCATTCACTTTCTCTCTCCTAAGATTTTCCAACCCGTAAACATTAATTACCATCTTACAAGCATCTTACACTTGTCCAAAAATAGCCATGCAAAGGTTGGGCTCCCAAGACTAAATCTGGCCTCTTACATCATATTATGATGCATCATAACTATCATAGATTCCATCAAAAGAGTATCTTTCCAAGATAGGAACCTTGGGCTAAATATAGCAAATATACAACTAACATATCGGTCATATGCGTCATAGAATCTTAGAATCTTATGACAACTTGCAACTATCATAGATTCACTCACCAAATATTATGATAGTTGTCATACATGCCAAAAATAGTATATTCCTCAAGGGAGCACACCTATCCTCATTTACCATGAGTTTTTACATTTGCCAATAGTAAAAGTCACTCTGTAACTGCCGTCGATAACTCTAAAATTACAACTGTCAATGAGACTACCTCATTCCCTTATGGTTAATTACAAATAACAAATAATAAATGGAATAAAATACAATATTAGAATTTACAAGGTTAATGGCACCTTATTCCAACAATTCTTAGACATTCAACTATAGGAGAAGTAGGATAACTTATGGAATCATCATCATCATTATCCTCATATATTTTAGCTATTAGTTCCAAAGCATTAAGAGAACTTTCACACTCATCATTCTCAATGTGTTTTGTCAAATCTTCTACTACCGAAGGGTATATATTTGTGAGAGATGTGAAGTTGTCAAAATCAGATACATAGTCAAGGATTTCAAATGAAGAGCATTTAAATATATCCTTGTTATACGTAGCTTGTATATAAGTGAGAACATGAGGATTCATATTAAGAAATTTGTAGAAATTCTCAAAGTTTTTGATATATGCATGAAATATATTAAAGAGCAATGAGATAGAGATGCCATAATGAAATGTCTTGTAACATCAATGTCCAATACGATCTAGTAATACAAGGCATGCAAAGTTTTATGTTACTTGATACACCCTAGGTGATGGACTATGTCACTCCTAAGCACTTGTTTGAAGGAAAGGGCTAAATGGACACAGCAAGTTCACAACAAACACAATGGATAGGAGGAATAGAGTACAGCACAGAAAGTCCCAATTGATGATTTTATGTATTTATATTAAATGCAATGAAACAACACCAATTATGCTTGTTTGTGCACCTAAAATATTCACGTTTTCACCTTTTTTCAATGCAAATGACTAAAGGAAGAGGTGTTGTAAGGAAATTGATGAGGGGAAGAAAATAATATGGCTAATAACATTCCAATGATGCAACAATATCCTTCACAATGCATCAAAACTATGTGTGAATATGACCTAAAAATGCTTGATTTTTAAACTTTTTTCCCAATTTTTCAATGCAAAGCATTAACAAAAGACCTGTGTTGTAAGGACTTTAAAGAGGGGAAGAAAATAATATGCCTAATAACATCCCAATGATGCAACAATATCCTTCACAACATGCCTTTGATGCAAATCTAGAGTGATGATAAGTCAAAACCTAGAGAAAATTCACCTAAAATATGCAAATTTTCACCAATTTTCAATGTAAATGCCTAGCAGAAATGGTGTTGTAAGGAATTTGAGGAGGAGAAGAAGATAATAACCCTGATATCAGTCAAATAATGCAGCAAAATCCCTCACAACATGCTTGTAATGCAATTCTAGAAAGACGATAAGGCCAAATATAGTGAAAATGCAAGGTTTTCAAACCCTAGACATGAAATTTTGCAAGAATGGCGCTATGATGCAACACTACAATTATAAATCAGTCCTAATGAGTGTTTTGGAAGGGTAGTAAAATCTGAAACAAGATTTTGACTACAAACCCTAGCTAATGCAAAAATAGGTTTTTATGAAAACTGCACAATTTCAAGCAATTTTTGACAAATTAAGCATGAAAATGCAATGCAAATAAATACTAAATGATTAATTTCTGCAATTAAAATCATATCTAATGAAAATAATAGAAATTTAAATCAAATTAAATGCCAATTAATTCAAATTATGCTAAAATTCAAGCTTAAGATGCCAATTTTTTCAAATTTTGCAAAAAAAAATTGTAATTTTTCAAATGCAATAAATGTATGACGAAAAATAAATTTTAGACTTAATGCAAAAATTAGAAATTAAATAAAATGCTACTAAATTAATGCAAATTGTGTGAAAATTCAAACCCTAGAATGCAAACTTTTTGAAAATTTTCAAAAAATTTCAATTTTTTTGTAGATTTTTTGAATGCAATGAAATGAATGAATGCAAATCTATCACACAACACTCAACAAGATGCAAAATTCATTAAAAAAATAGGTTCGCTAAAATGTTTAGGGTGAAAAAGGGGGGAAATGTTTTGGTTTGGGTTGCAAAGGCAAATCCTCCCTTCTCACCAAACATTCAAGGGCATATCAACCGAATTGAATATCCACTAAGCAAGAGTAATCACCTATCAGGTTGGGCTACCACTTGCAACGATGCAGAAGTTCAAATGTATCAAACAATATCTGAATTTAATGCTCAATTACTCTTAAAACCCTAAATATGCAAAACAATAAACAAATTGATGAATTATGACAAATCCTTTTAGACTAAGGTGAAGGACAGAGATTGTTAACTTGGTATTTTTCAAAATCTAGACTGCAGAATAGTTAGGGACACTGGCACTAGCGCCCCAGTCCAAGGTATAGTTTTCGTCACAGAATCTGAATCTCCTTCTGACGTTGATATGCACTGTATCTTCCATTTATGTCCTGGAAAAGATGGAGGACACTGGCACTAGCGCCCTTGTCTCAAAATGTTCACCTTTGTCCTCTTTCTTTCAGATCATGAATCCTTGTTGTCTGCAACTCCACTCCATGAAACTTGGTACTTGTAACATGCAATCACAAAGGAGTGTGGGAGGGGGTTGTGGTGTTTAGAGGCTTGCCTCGGTCAAGCCCCGGAGAAACATTCAAGTCTTCCGAACACCGTTGTTAGATAAGAGTGCGTATCCCTATGGGATAGAGGTAAAAATCCAAATGATAAATGATTGAAAACATAATAGATATCACCTTGAAGTGTAGATTTCATGGAAGGAAGATGCTCTTCATGCCATGAGGAGATGGAGTCAAATCTGCAAATACAAACACAATAACAACAAAATACTGCTCTACAACACAATGAATGCCTTGAATCAAAATCACCAGTTCACAATGTTCATCTAATTTCCATCTCTAGTTTGCAAATGAAATGCTAAACATGCTTATATATGCAACTACAAAGATTCTAGCTAAGAATTTCATAATTCAAACTTGAGATGTCAGCATAGGACCTAAATAACGGTCATAAAACTGACATTTAAAATTTAGGGCAAACCCAAAATAGGGCAAGACTAGGGCGCTAGCGCCCAAGTCCACCCTACTATTTTTGTTTAGGGATCATCAAAATAGCACCCCCTAGGTCTTATTTGCCATCAGACTTCAGGGTTTTCTCATTGGGAGTCAAAATTATCATGCAAGATGCTCTAAATGCATTCTAAAGACTCGATAGCTAAACCTTAAGAGAGGAAAGCCCCCAAGGGGACATTTTCTGACATAACAGGGCTAAGGGAAGGTTATACACCTTTTGGTTCTCATATGAGGGGTCTAATACTACACCATTTTCTTTCATCCCCTTGGGAACTTTGGGTAGTCCAAGGTAGTCTTGCCTTTTCAGCAGATGGAGGCTAAGTTTGTGGTAGTCCATCTTTCTGACCTCATGGTCATAGGCACAATTCTCCCAATGATCCTCAATAACATATTCATGTACATACCAACTCCCTATTAAGGGGTTGACCCACCCAATTGGGTCAAATCTACTTTTGATGTTATCAAAGGAACTCAAAGATAAGAAGGCCAAATCTGCCTTTGTGTTCTTTACATTTATCATGTTTTGGCAGTTGTACTCTCCTATCTTGATTGGAAATTTGAAGTTGGACTTGTTCTTGCCAGCAATCAATTTGTATACTTCAGAAACTTGCCTACATACCTCTAATAGGATGGCCTTATCACTAGGGTATCTTGGCAGCTTGTAGGGGGCCTTATCAAACCCCATGATTCTAATGTATGTGAAGGTTTGAAACTGAATATATTAGCTTCCCTAGTTTACCAGCTCTTTTATTGCCTCAAGAGATAGCCTCTTTGCATAGTCATTCTCCAATCCTCTAATCACTGCATACACAAAGGCATCATTAACAACACAGTAGATTTTCAAGTTAGTCATCAATTCTAGATGGGGAAAGTGGTTGTAGATAAGGACTTCTCTCTGTTGGAGGGAGCCCACCTATAGTAGCCCTGGGAAACTGGCCTGATAGGCCAACAGATAGACTAGGTAAGAGGTCATGTAGAACTCCTTTATTTCAGTGACCTGATAAAGTTGCTCATCCATCTTGTCACTTATAAATGATCCCTAGTCAATCCTCTTACCATCTATGATTTTGATGCAGAAGTGGCACATCCATGGATACCACTTCTCCACAGCAGGCAACCCAAATACTCTGCTCAAGAGGGCAATAAATCTCCTCCCATCTTGTTTAAATTCAATGTATGGTTGCACCGAAGCCATCTTCAATGGATGTTTCCTTTGTGTAATTAGAAGATGTTGATTCATGTAACATGTGGCTATGGTAATCTTATTGTTGTAGAAGGTCAATGTTGAGTTCTCTGTAATTTTGTCATAGTCTGCATATGTGGGTAGACCAAATACTCTATCAACCATGTCAAAAGAAATATCCAAAACTATGTTTCCTACTGGTCCAATCACCTTTTTGCTGCTAGCTTTATACTCTAGGGAACATGCCAATACTAGTTCAAGTACATGTACAGAAACTGGAAATGCGGCTGCCTGAATTAATCCAAAGTTATCCATGCACTGTGTCTGAAAAGACTTGTTGTCTTCATTCCTTAGTTGCTACCAGTAGCCCCAAGGGTCTGGGTGTCCAATGTTTGTGTCTCCAATCTTTGGATAAGGGTTAGACAACTTAGAGGTGAGCAGATATCCCTTGAATTCTAGCTTCTTCTCTACTACCAGAGGTGGTGGTGGTGCCTTAGCTATTTTCCCTGCATTCATACACACGACCAATCACTAGTGTTGCAAGCTTATTCCATAGTTAGCCATTATCGAATCATTATAAACATTATTGAAAATTCCATAAAACAGTGGAAAATACATTATTCTGGGTAGCTAACCTAGTACAAGTAAGGAAGAAAAATGGAGACATCAGATTATGCGTAGATTTTAGAAATTTGAACAAAGCATCTGAAAAGGATAATTATCCTCTGCCTCCTATAGACGAATTGCTGCAAGCAGTAAACGGAGCAAAGATGATGTCCTTTTTAGATGGTTTCTCAGGCTATAACCAGGTTTTAATAGATAGAGATGGCAGATTAAAAACTACCTTCACTTGTAAATGGGGAAATTACGCATATAGAAGAATGCCTTTTGGTCTGATCAATGCAGGTGCCACTTTTCAGAGAGCCATGGACATTGCATTCTATGGGCTATCAGGTAAGTGCATTGTTGTGTATATGGATGATTTGACTGTGTATTCTGGAGATGCATCCGCTCACGCTGAAGATCTCAGGAAAATACTTAAGCGATGTGAGAGGTATGGAATTTCCCTTAATCCTAAAAAATGTTCATTTGGAGTTACTGAAGGTAAATTGCTAGGGCATGTCATTTCTAAAAATGGGATATCGATTGACCCATATAGAATAGAATCAATAAAAAGTTTGCAAATACCAAACAATAGGAAAGAGTTAAAATCATTTTTTGGTCTTTGTTCAGAAGTTTATCACGGGTTTTGCAGAAATCGTGCAACCGCTAAATGCCATGTTAAAGAAGGATGCGCAGATGGAGTGGACACCTATGGCTAAATCTGCATTCGAAGATATCAAGAGGGCCATTTCTGACGCCCCTGTACTAGCGAGCCCAGACTACATAAAGCCGTTTTATATCTACTCCTTCGCATCCTCCCATTCAGTCGCGGCTGCCCTGACGCAAAAGGGTGAAGACAATGAGGAAAAACCCATTGCATTTATGAGAGCACCTCTGAAAGACGCACAATTAAGATATCTAGATACCGAAAGACAAGCATTTGCGTTAATAAAGGCCGTGAAAAAATTTAGGCATTATATTTTGCGTAGCCAGATCAAAGCTATAGTGCCAAACGCAGCCGTAAAGATGCTGCTGATGCAGAACGAACCTGGAGAAAAGAGAGCCAAATGGATCACCACATTGCAAGAGTTTGACATGGAAATCATTCCAATGAAGCTGGTCAAAGGGTAGGCATTGGTGCAAACAATAGCAAACACAGACCCAGATCTGATAAAACAACAGTATGTGCTGAATTCTCATCACATATCAGACTGGTATGGTGATTTAAATACTTTTCTAATAGCTAGAAAATACCCAAATAGGATGAAAGCTTCTCAGAGGAGAGATTTGAAGATTAAAGCACAAAAATATATGGTACAAAGAGGTCTTCTATTTAGGAAGAACCATGATGGAATTTATTTGAGATGTCTAAATAGAGCTGAAGCGGATAAAGTGTTAACAGAACTGCATGACAAGTACAGAATTGGTCATGGTTCCCATCTAGCTACAACGCACAAGATATTAAGGGCGGGCTATTATTGGCCCACAATGTTTAGAGATACAGAGAGTCACATTAAGAGTTGCCACACCTATCAGACTACAGCAGATAAGGGAAGAAATCAGGCCAACCCATTACAACCTGTGATTGAATCAAGACCATTTGCACAGTGGGGCCTGGATTTTATTGGAGTCATCAATCCTCCATCTTCTATAGGACACAAGTTCATACTGACGGTGACAGACTACTGTACAAGGTGGACTGAGGCCGCATGCTACAAATTCTCCACAACTGAGGTAGTTATCAAGTTTCTTGAAGAAAACATCATCACCAGGTTTGGAACTCCCTATTCATTGTATGTGACAACGGCCCTGCTTTCTCTTCTTTAAAATTTTCTAAATGGGCATTTGAATACGGGATTGTTTTAAAGTTTTCTTCAAATTATTACCCTCAAGGTAATGGATTAGCTGAGTCTACGAACAAAATTTTATTAGATATAATCAAAAAGCTAATTGCAAAGAGTCCGAGAGACTGGAATACCTTGTTAAAATACGCACTGTGGGTAGATAGGACCAAGTTCAAAACAGCTTTAGGTAGTACACCTTATCATTTAGTTTATGGGACTGATCCCATACTTCCAATAAATCTGAGAATACCAATCTAGAGTTTTGCCAATGAATTTTTAGGCTTTGATAACCATAGGGAAGCCAGGATAGTACAAATGCTACAACTAGAAGAGAAAAGAGGTCAAGCCATCGAGAAATTTGCCAAACACCAAGCAGTAGTAAAGAGGTGGTTTGATAAGAGGGCAAGAGTCAAGACATTTAGGATATCAGACTTAGTGCTGTGCTGGGATAAAGCACATGAAAAGAAAGGGAGCCATGGAAAATTTGATAAACTATGACTAGGTCCATTGCAAGTCTCAGAAATAATAGGAGACAACACATTTAGACTCAAGACCTTGACAGGGGAAGATGTGCCATTACCAGTTAATGGCCAACATTTGAAACACTACTTCTAGGCCTGAGGTAAAGGGGCAGTCCATTTTTGTGTAATGTAGTGTAAGTAATGTACAGTTTTCTTTTGCTATTTCTTTTTTAGGATTAGTTGTTTGTATAGTTTTATTTTCTGTTTCTTTCCGTTTGTTGTTTTGTTTCTGTTCTTTTGTTTGTACAGTCTTCTTTTGCTTTGTTTTGTTTTTCTTGTACAGTCTGCTGTTTGGTTCGTTGTTTTCTCCTCAACAGGGATCTTTGTTTTTTCCTTTAGAGTATTAAGGAGCAAGCTAACAACCATTCAAAATAGTATAAAATTTAGAATATTTAGGTTGATTATTTGCAATTTATGCATAACTTGTTGTGATTGTCATGAATGTAGAGAGTTGTTTACCTTCTGAAATTTTGTATTCAATAAATGTGATTGAGAATTCAAGGGAGGTTTCTCACGATGACACACCTAAAATCCTTGGGTTTGTTGAACCTACCAGTGTAGATATTAGGTGAAAAATTTGAGGTCACCCTTGCTACCATTACAATTCTCAGCTTAATTTTAGCAAGTGTTCACTCCTTGCATCATGAAGTTACAACTGCAATATCTTGTGAAATCACTTTCAAAAATTAGAAAATATAAAATTTAAAATGAATAAAGCAGATTATACTAAAAATATAGATTAAGCCATCTAAGTAACTCTACCGGGGCTATAGACGCTCTCTGGCAGTGGGGCTCTACTTAGGAGAATTGTAACGATAACCTTGCCGGGGCTATAGACGCTCACTAGCAACAAGGCTCTATTTGGTTAGCTATGAGGGAATATCCTCAACTACGTAGGCTAATGTCAGTCACTGGTTTGTTCAACTGATCTTCAAGATGAGGATAATTGATCACGTGCACATACTTAAACTGAAAATGAAAATTCATGCACCCTTATTGAATGCCTTATGTCTCAAGTTGAATAACAATTTGCAAGAAAGATAGTTGGAAGTTATGGATTTATTTCATTTAGTTTTCTTAAATGCTTTGAATTTAATTACTTTGTTTGGTTTCTAGTTGTTGTGATGTTCACAACACGCCCCATTTTACTCCTTAGCAAAATGAGGACCCCTGTTGTCGTTGTTGTTTGTGCTTTTTGTGTGTGTTGTTTTGCTTGGTGGTAAAGGGAAAAGGGGATTAAAATATACAAACCTTGTTGAAAATAGAGAAAAAATGCATTTTCAATACCAGTGCATGATATGGTTGGATTCCTTGTGAAAAATGAGCTAGGGTTGTTTTTTGAACCATCTTAAAATTCGCCATATTTTGCAAGTTATGATCATTTTGGTAAAATGTACATTCAGGTTTGTATATCGCTTTCATATACAAGGTCGTTTGTTTTTTCTTTTTCCTTGTATGCATTTGATGAAAGTTTTGATATATACATACAAGTGGACCCGAAGTGGTTTTAGGTTAAAGAAAATTGTTGTTTTAAATCCACTTTGTATCTCACATTTGTATGTTTGGCAGGTAAAATATATAGGGCACTTCATGCATGCGTGGACCCGAAAGTTTATTAAATAAAGAAGATCCTTGTATGTATCCTTGCTTGTATGTGAGGTTGGATACAAAGTGAACAGTGCATGGGTCCCCCCCTCATCGGCCTAACTTTTGATATCGGCGGGGGGTTGTTTTGTCTTAGCGATATCCTGTGTTTCACCGATAAACGTTTAGTATCAGCCTAACTGTGGCTATCGGAGTTGGATGATAATTTCACGCCGAAGGGTTTGGTCCTGCCAATGGTGCGGGGAGTTGCATATGTAATGCTATTGATGTGACTTTTGGTATCAGTGAAGTTCTGAATTGCCTCGCCAATATCTTATGTTACGCTGACAGAAGAAAAGACTTAGCCGAATAATAAAAGACATCGGCCAAACAATGGCGATCGGCGGAGAAAATTTTGGCCGTGCCGATAGGCAATGTTATGCTGATAGAAAGAAAGTAGTTAAGAGCTATCGGTAGGGGTTTTGTTAACTGCGTCGATAAAGGTAGATCACACCGACAGTACGAGGATACAAGTCATTAGGGCTATATCGGCCAAAGTGAAACGATCGGCCAAATATTTTGAGCCCGTGCCGATAGTGTTACATCACGCCGATGGATGGGGAACGATATACAGAGAATTTGAACAGGGGCATTGGCGTAAGGTGGACGATCGGAATGAAACATTAAGCCCGCGCCGATGAATGAAAGTCATGCCGATAGGAAAGAAACACAAGTCAATAAGGCTATTTCGATGAAAGTTGAGCGATTGGTATGAAATTTGCTTGGACTCTCCGATGAGTGGATCTCACACCGATAGGCGGGGAAAGACAGAACAATAGGAATTTAAGGGCATTTTAGGGCCCGAATGCGTGTTTTTGGTCAACAATGGTTGACCCGACCAGTTTAATGTTGTATTTGCATTTTGGACTCAATTTTCACATATTTGGGTCCGATTGATGCGTTCACACTGTCACAACTAGATTTGGTAGATTGTTTTCCTTCCTGCAGGTTTATTAAATGTTAATACTTATTGTTTATCTTTTTTTTTGCAGGTTTGTAGGTGAAGAAGGGCTGAAACTTGATGATGATGACATCACGGAGGAGGGAAATCCGATCTCAGGAGTAGGGGAAGATAAGGACGAAGGGTGAGGAAGTCAAAGGTCTTCATTTATGAATGACAAAATGCAGCTGAAGACATTACTGCAGTAGACCACAGAAGTTATTATTGAGCTGCTAGGGTTTTTGAGTGGCATATTTCACCCAGATTGGTTGTATACTCAAAGGTATTTTGGGAGACTTGTTCTCCAGCATTTATTGTTGTAGCCAGAGGTTTGAACCATTGTTTAACTAGGGTTTTGAATTGTATTGAGGACAATCAAAAAGTCTATATATTGTGCATCTCTACTTTGTAAAACTTTACACAGGGATTTTTAGAAAATAGCTAGTAGTTGTATTAAAGGGACCTTTTAGTTTAGAAGTAGAAGAAGGAGGTCGCCTATGTCTGCAATAAGGAATGAGTGGAACATCTAGCTTCCTTACTATATCTGTAAAGCTTGTAAGTTTTTTGTAATTTGATCATTGAAGCTAAGAGTCATTCAGACATTGTAAATCTTATATGACTATCTGTTTCTAATACAATTGAATCAGGGATTCTGCATCTATCTTCTGAGTGTTTTCTTGCTCTTCATTGTGTTTGAAACATTTTCTCTTAGAGCTTGCAATCTTAAGTGTATGTTTGTGAAAATGCTCAGAACTTACATTTAAGGTTTTTTCTGTGGATTTGATCAATTTGCTGCAATACTTATAAAGTGCATAACAGAACAATTAGATCCTTTGGTAGAATGAATGGAGTTTAGATTAGATCTTTCTAACTTTTCCCAACCTATCTGAAAATACTTAGCTTCAAACATAGAAATCTAAAGGAAATTGTCTCACATTTGAAAAGCATGTATAACTAAGTTTGAAGAAGACAGTTTTCATAAATATTTAAGAGAGGAAAGCTGCAATAATTCAAGAAGACCATTCAAAAGTTTTGCAGCATAGTAAATATTTTATGCAAAAGGAATGAACAACTTGCTGATATTTATGATCTTTTTGCATAGTTTGAGTCCAGTTGATCATCAAGAAACCCTAAACTACGTAAGGCCCCTTGAACATTACAGCTTCACATCGACCAACTGAATTTGCCCAACAGGTCAAGACTTGACCATATTAAACTTGGGATTAAGTGAATCTTAACCTATTCCTTCATATCTTTCAAGTTAGTTTTGGTTCATTTTATGTGAATTTTAACTAATTGTTATGATTGCATCAAAACCATCATCAACACTTTCATATGCTAAAAGAATGGGAAGAGCATAAGAGGAAGGCTCGACGGTGAAAATCTGACAAAGCAGTCTCAAAGAAATTATCATCAAAGCAAGAGACTAAACTCCAAACTCTAAGAAAATCTATATAGTTGGGAGTCAGAGGCGGGGCTTACTCCTATGATCAAGCAGCACGTAAGGGGGAAACAAGGAGGCCCGACGCCTGAACCCCAACGCTTCACTAAAATAAACGGGACACAGAATTTAGAGGCTATCTCTAACCAAACAAGAAGTCACAACAATGAAGCTCCAATGGCCAAGCTCTTATGCCTTACTAAAGAACGAAGAGCGGGATGCGGGAGTGACACTTATCAAAGTAAATTGGAAAGGGAAACGATGAACCCCCGATGCCCGAACTCTAACAATCAAAGAAAGGCGTATGCGGGATTGGAAGGAAGAACCTTAGGCTACTAAAGAGGAAGGAAAAAGATCAGAAGCCCAATCTCTATCATTCCAATGTATAATGAAAGCAAAAGGTACCCAAAACAACCTAAAGAGGGAAAATGAAAGATCAGAAACCCGATCTTTGCCATTCCAACCATCCAAAAGCACAAAGTACAAATAGCCTCAAGAAACATGCATAGTAAAAAATGGATTTAATGGCCCCAAACTTGAAAAACTAAAACCCTTTCGTAAAACGCTCAGTAATAACTAAAACAACCCAAAACAACAAGATTTAAGCACAAATCAACCAATAAAATCATGGCCATAACCCCAAATCCAAAATTAAAGCATGCAAAGCAAATGGGGTGAGGAATAAACGTAATACCAACTTGAAAATGCACACAAAGTCAATGAAGGGGTTAAAAAACTTGAAATCTACACTCCAACAGCAACGCACTTTAATCCAAATCATGAAAATACAGTAGAAGATCAAAAAGATCACAATGTGAAGATTGGATTCGCAAAGCTCGGAGAGAAACCGGATGTAGAAAGATTGAGTGAAAATAAATGAGCTCAAAATAGCAATAAAAGAGGGTTGTTACACATGCGGGAGACCGCCATTAATGTGCCACCAAAGGGTAGGTGGAGGGAAATCAATTCCCACACCCCAAAACCAGCCAAAGACTGACTTTGATGCTGTGCAGGTGATCTACCAACTCCACACTATTGTCCTCTAGATCGGTCCATCGGGGAATGCTTCACAGTCATTCAAAGATGACCAACCCTAACGTAATGATGTTCGTACAAGCTCGGCAACAGTCCACCGACCAGAGCATCGGAGATGATTTTACTGTCATGCAATCATGAAAAACTCTAACATTCCAAAGGGAAATTCTAGCAAACAGGGCAAAGACAAATCAACAAGTAAAACCATCGGAGCTTCGGATCCCCCTTCGAGAGCACCGGAAGGCCAAAGTCAAAAAGTCTGACAGCAAAAAATTAAAAAAAAGGCTAAGTGTAAATCATAGGGAGTCCAAACCAGAAATTCTAGCCTCTTTTCCAAAGTCATGATAAAGCAGCATACTTCACTTAGCAAGACAAAAGAAGGGGGGTCCCTATTTTGGTCACAAAATGAGGTGCCTTATAGGACCACAATAGATGCCAACCAAAACAAAGAATGCTCCTGAGCATTCCAAGTTACACAATCAATCAAGGACACAAGCCCCAAGCATTATCAACCATAGCAGAAGTATGAATACCAGACCCAACTAAGAGCAAGGATGAATCAAACACAAGATCAAATGCATCTAGAATCCAAGTGTGTGCATGTGATTCATTCCCCTTCCTTAAGTATACAAGAGTTTGTCAATCACAAACCAAGACTTGGACAAAGTAAGATGGCTAATTTCAGCAACTTGTAAAGGTACTCTGGTTCTTCATTAACTGATATCATTGTTATTGCTTGCACCATCACAGTTGTTGTATAAAATATGAAGTTCATGATGCACTTCTTTAGAGGATGATGAAGTCTTGTAGTAATTGATGGAGGTATCGTCACATCTTCTTTTATGAATCATCAGGTTCTCCATCTTTTACTTCTATCTCTTCTCTCTTTTTTTTGCATATTATATATATATATATATATATATATATTTCTCTTCCTTTTTTCTCTTTTTTTATTTACAAACCCTTCTCCTATTATGCTCTTCCAATCATTCTATCTCTGTCATCTTTTGCTCATGGTGCTTTCATTCTTCCAGCACTAGAGGTCAACTGCCAGGTTAGGAGCCACAGCGATCTTCATAGGGGCATACAACCGTTTAGACCAGAGGTAATAATTACAGAATTAAGTTTATCCACCCAACTCTTGGTCATAATCAACTCATTCTGGTATACATAAAGAAGTATTTGTGTGAGATAAGATATAGGATTCCAAGAAAGCATCATCCCAAGTACAAGATCCAAACAAGCTCCTATTTAGACCAGCAAACCCACAATTGATATGCATGACAAAACCAGACACTTGGGAGAAAGACCAGTCAAATAATCAAGGAATGATCCAAAGCATTTATTTCAAAGGCAAATGCTTCATTCTGCCCATTTTCTAACCAAAACAAAAGTCCTTTGAAATCAGGCAAAAGGGTATACCATCTTTGAAAACTGAATCAAAATAGAATGCTTGAGAGCAAAATAGGATTTCAAATGAAAAGACAAACAAATACTGAGCAGTTAAACAACACCAAAGACTAAAAGAAAAAGAAAAACCAAACAAATGAAAATGAAAGCTGACCTAAAATAAACTTCAAAACAAGACACATTGATTAGGACACACAAAACAAGATTTCTACTCTAGCTATGTACAAGGTGGTTAGTTGTCTCCCAGACAAGCTCTCTCAATTTGGGAAGTATTGCTTGAGGTATCACCCATTAACTGGTAATGGGATGAGTTCCCTAGATAGACAGCTGACATGAAAGGTGTTCTCTCCAAGGATCTCTACAATCTGATAAGGCCCTAACCATAATTTGTCAAACTTGGAATGGTCTCCTTTCCTCTCTTTAGCTTTATCCCACATGAGAACTAAGTCACTGAGTCTAAAGGATTTGATGGTAGCCCTTTTATCAAACCATATCTCAACTACCCCTTAATGTCTCACAAAGTGTTCTAGAGTAGCAATCCTCTTTTCTTCTAGGTTCAGAAGGTTTAGTAATCTGGCTTCTATTTTATCTTCAATCCCCAAATAGTCCCTGATGAATTGTAAAGTTGGAATTTTCAGGTTCATAGGGAAAACAAGGTTTTGCCCATAGACCAATTGATAGGGAGAGGTGCCCAATGAAGACTTTACTTAGGTTCTATCATCCCCTAATGTAAACTTAAGTTGGTTATGCCAGTCCCTAGGGTTCTTTTCCAACAATTGTTTGATAACACCAATCATATTCTTATTTGTTGATTTAGAAACACCATTTCCTTGAGGATAATAATTGGAAGAAAACTTAAGGATTACCTCATTTTCAAAAGTCCATTGCACCAACTTAGCAGAAGAGAAAGCAGAGCCATTGTCACATACCAGAGCAAAAGGCATACCAAACTTGGTGATAATGTGTTCCTCTAGAAACTTGATTGTATCAATGGTACAATCTTTGCAAGCCAGCGTCTCAATCCACTGTGTGCAATAATCTGTAGCTATTAAGATGTAACCTATGCCCTACAGAAGAACTTGGGTTAATCATACCAATGAAATCTAGGCCCAACTGGGCAAATGGTCTTACCTCATATATTGGTTGCAACAGCATAGCAAAATTTCTTTCCCTGGAGGCTGAAGTTTGGTAGGTATGACACTTCCTCACATGTTGATGAGCATCCTTGAAGACATGAGGCCAATAATATCCTTCCCTAAGGATCTGATGTGATGTTGCATCTCTTGACCCATGGCCAGTGACAAATTTGTCATGAAACTCGGTCAGTACTTGTTCTGCTTCCTATCTATTCAGACATCTCAGGTATATTCCTTCAAAGTTCCTTCTATATAGGACTCTAGATTTGATCATGTAGTTCTAACTTTTAATATTTAAAGCCCTTCTCTGAGTGGAGTTCATGTGCACTGGGTACTTGCCACTTAGTAGGTACAACACTATGTCTTGATACTAGGGATTTGTAGTGATGCCCTCCACGGATTAGTGATCGCATTCAATAGATGGATATGTCTCAGTTAAAGCTATGGATAGCGCCTGTCCCCTAACCAACTTCAAAGAGTGTATCTCAAGATCAAATTCCTACAAAATCATAGCCTATTTGCCTCTCCTTTCCCCTAGCTCATTTTGCATCAACAAGGATTTAACTACTGGGTTAGGGACAATTTCCATGACCTTGCTCCGAAGTATGTAGTGTCTAAATTTCTTCACAGCCCTAACCAATGCATAAGCCTATTTTTCCATATAAGAATATCTAGTCTCAGCATCTTTGAAAGGTGCGCTCATAAATGCAATAGGTCTTTCATCCCCTCCCTTTTCTTCTGGGTTAGAACAACTACACAAGAGTTCTCAGACGTAAAGGAATAAATATAAAAGGGGAGGGTGTAATTTGGGTTGGTGAGTGCAGGAGCTTGGGCAATGGTACCCTTTATCTTTGTGAAAGCTTGCTTAGTTTCACTAGGCCATTGTATCTTAGCATCTTTCTTCAACATATCATTTAAAGGCTTAACTATCTTAGCAAATCCAATGATGAACTTTTTGATAAAATTAATCTTACCAAAGAAAGATTTGAGTTCTTTTTTGCTACCTAGAAAAGGAATCCTCTGGATTGCTTCTACTCTTTCTGGATCAATAGAAATTGATTCCTCAAAAATGATGTGTCCCAAGAGCTTCCTTTTGTTACTCTGACTATGCACTTTTTAGGGTTTAGGGAAACCCCATATTGTCTACACCTCTGGAGGACTTTTCTCAAGTCAATAACATGATCACCTCTATTATTGGAGAAAATAGTCAAGTCATCCATATATATTATAATTCAATTGTCAATTAAACCTTTGAATGCAACGCCCATGGCCCTTTGAAAAGTAGCACCTGATTTAATCAAACCAAAGGGCATTCTTATGTAAGCATAATTACCCCATTTGCAAGTGAAAGTGGTTTTTAGTCTATCTTGCTCTTCTACCATGACCTGATTGTACCCTAAGAACCCATCCAGAAATGACATCATTTGGGAACCATTGATGATTTGAAATAATTCATCAAGGGAAGGCAATGGATAATTGTCCTTCTCAGAGGCTTGGTTCAGATTTCTAAAGTCCACACAGAGCCTTATTTCTCCATTCTTCTTTCTGGCAGGAACCAAGTTAGCTACCGAGGTAGAGTGTCTCACAGGGAATATGATTCTAGTGGAAAGTAGTTTTTGTACCTCTTTGAATATCAATGGCTCCAACAAGGTATTAATAGGCCTGAGCTTTTGTCTGAATGGTTTGGAGTTAGGCTTTAGAGCAATTGTGTGCTTGAAGATGGATATGTTAAAGGTTTTTAGATCTTTGTAAGTCCATTCTATAACATCCTTGAAGTCTTTCAGTGCCTGGATAATTCCTTCTCTTTCCTCGGGCTGACAAGCTTTCCCAATAAGAACGTTTTTGGTCTTCCGCTCGTCTCGCAAGCTAACCGTATCATATTTGCCACTGCCTAAATTCTTCTAATTTATTTCCCTATGGCTTTGATCTACATCAAACAATCTCTCTAGTGTGATCAATCCTTTGGGGATGTTGTTTGTTTTTAGGTTGATAATCTCCTTTTCATTAACTTTGAAGGGGTCTCAGTCACATTCATTGATTACTTATGCTTCAAAAATACCAATGTTAGTAATGAAGTCCAAAATATGCTTATCATCATCAAATACCTAACAGTGTCTGACATTATCTGGGACTCCTGAACTGGGTACCAATTCCACTGAGAATTTCTTCAGCTTTGATCCTGCTATTGGTTCTAGTGTACTAGTTGCAGCAATTACCAGTGAATCAGCCACCTAGTTCTTATTCCTAGGTACGGACTTTATGTTAAAGGCATCAAAATCTTCTATGAGTCCTAGACTCTGTTCCTATATGCATTCATTCTTTTGTCATGGCAGGCACACTTTCCTCTTACTTTCCTGGTTATCAACTGGGAATCTCCCTGCACCCTTAGCAACTTGGCACCCTTCTGGTGAGCTAGTAACAATCCCCTTAGCAGAGCCTCATATTCAGCTATATTATTGGTGCAAGGAAACTGTAATCTATATGATGCAAAGAATGATCTCCCTTTAGGGTTTACCAGTTCCACTCCAGCTCTACATCCTTGTTTGCACTTGGAACCATCATGTCTGAGGCTCCACAACTCATTTTCCCTATGTAGAAAAGCCTTCTAGACTAGCTTTGTGTGAGGGGAAGCCTTCTTCATTTGTTCAGTTCCTCGATAGCCTCAGTATGCAATACCATAATGGCTTCTTCGGGAGCTTCTGCGATGGTTTCTTCAGCTTCTGCGATGGTTTCTTCAACTTTTGTAATGGTTTCTTCTGGTTTTATCTTTTCATCCTCAGTCATTGCATTTATCTCTGCTTGAGATTCAATGAGGTTTACTACTATAAGACATTCAAAACAGTAGAGCTCAGAATGGGGCTCTTGATGAACCCTACACCAGTCTGGAAGTAAAAGTTCTATTGTTTGAGTGTGTGGTCCCAATAATTATTTATCATGTGATAGCTTTTGCATGAATTTCTATAAGAAGCATTTATCTAGGCCCTCAATAGTCAGACCCATCATAATCTCTTTATAAACCCCAAGATCAACATCTACAAAGCACACTTCGTTAAGAGCATTATATCTAGTGATCAAATGTTTCAATCTAGGTTCACTAAGAACCTAAATCTGGTTAGAATTTCCTTTCCAGGGAATCCACATGTGTGAGAAATCAGTAGCAAAGTAACCATTCAAGCTCCTAGTCCAGTCTCTACTTAACAACATGCCATAGGCTTTAGGAATATCAACTACTTGGATGTCAATATGGCTTTGGATGTGAGGTTTGAGTACTAGATGTATGTGAACATCTTTGATTTCACCCACCACCTTTACCTCAGTCTTATCTAACTAAACCACCTTTTGGTTAGTTTTAGTAGGTGTGAGATTGAGCTTTTGACAAATTGAATAAGGCATGACATTACCTGAGGCTCCAAATTCAATTAAGCAATTGTGTAGATTTTTTCTAGTTATCCTGAGGCTCAGCAAGAATGGAGGTGTACCTATTTTTTCTATGTATAAGGCTGCCAAGATATCATCAGTTGCAGCCTTCACCTCTGTTTGCTTGGCCTAATCCTTTCCTTGTAAGAGCTTGAGCAAAGCTTCTTGCTAATTTGGACATTCATGTACTACATCTAGGATTGGCATGTTGGCTTTAGTTTTCTTTAAGTCATCCATGAGATCATATTTGGAACTTGTCATACTTTGTCCCCTATATTGGTTGGCTTTAAAAGTTCCATCTGTGGGTCCCATCGGAGGAGGTGGATTGTTATCTGCATTAGGATCAGGTGGGACACTATTGTAGTTTGGTGGGATGGAAGTAGTGAGGGGCTCTTTACCTTTGTTCCTCAAGTAGTAGTTGCTTTTGAACTACTGGTAAGCTAGGACCTCAATCTCTGGCTCATTGTCATCTTCATAAGGGAAAACATGTGTCAAATTGTAAGGCAGTCCCTATATCTCTAGGAGGGTTATCATTTTCTTCATGCTGTATATGTCTATCAACTTGAAATATTTGTGTTATCTTATACATTTCAGTGCAGTTGAGCTCAAAGTGGTCTAAGGTTTCATGTAACCTATACTAATGCGACAGAGGTTTTATCTCAGAGAAGTTTACTGGATTTGTCCGATCTAAGGGAGAAGGTACTCCTCCATTGTTTGGCCTTGTGTTTTAAGTCATATTCTACCTTTGAGAATTAAAACCCCTGTTGTGTCCTTGATTCTGGTTATTTTGATTTTGATGCAAATCCTCATGATTACTGATCTTAAACCTGGTGAGCTCATTGGTAACTTTGGCTAGTGCTTTTTTCACAGCCTTTAATTCTGACGCCAATTGTGAAGTCTAACTTGCACAAGGTTGTGGGGATACTGTAGATGAACTAGCCTGGTGAGTGTATTGAGAGTTAACTATGTTGGCATGATTCACTATAGGCTGATCAAAGACAGAGGGAATAGGGTGGGTTGTTGTAGCTTGACTATTATAAGCTTGTCCTAGGGCAGGTAACATAGGGTTTGGACCAATCTAATTTAAAGGCTGAGCATAGCTGATCTATGGTCCAAACAGTGAATTACCTATTAGAATTGGATTCAGTGAGTGTTTGGTTGATAGCATACATCTGATTAGGCATTCCCAGAAAACCTAGGGAAGGCATAGTCCCAAAAGCCCCTGCAACAATAGGTTACATTTCTCTGTGTAACATGAGGGCCTCAGCATAAACTTTTGCTAGAGTATCCAGGTTTTGTTGAGTCTTGTTAAGTAAAATAGTTGTGAAGGGGTTAATAGCTCTAAGGTAATCTTGAATTGCAGCTGCCTCCTCAACCACATAAGGTTGTGCTAGCCTCTTATAAAATTTATGGAACCTGGTGTTGAACATAGTTAGGGGTTCACTGGGTTGGATCTTGCAAGAGGCAAACTATTGATATATACTACTTGGGTCAATGTATACCCTAAACTGATCTCTGAAAGCTTCTTCCAACTTTTCTCAAGTGTCGATAGATCCTGTAGGTATGTGTAGGTACCATGAAAAGGTGACCTCTCCCAGCGAATAAGGGAAGAGGTGCAGGACCACATCGAGATGGGGAACAACATCTCTAGCAATGGCTTCTTTGAAATCTTGAATGTGTTCTTTAGCACTTTTGCCTTCTCCATAAATGAACTTATGATAGAATTTCTCAAGATTTTTAGGCATAGGATGGAGAGGAGCTGCCAAGGACAAGGGTGAGTGGTCTGCCCTAAAGTATGCGGCCATTGGTGCCTAGGGTGGTTCTTCTAGGAAGGTCTCTAGGGTTTCAGATCTAGCTAACCTGACAGACCTAAAGTTTAACTTCACTATTTACCACGGTCACTCCTGATCTTACGGTGATGTTGGAGCTCTTGGAATTCGGCTTCACTAACTGACCAGGATCTAGTTAATCTTCTTCTTGTAATGGTTGAAGAAACCCTAGATAGATCCAGATTGTTCAGGACCTCCTTCCAGTGCCAGTTCTGTTAATAGTTGTTTTCATGCATCAACTCAAGTAGAACAAAAGGTTCACTCTACTTCTCCAGAAAGGTAAATAAATGTAAAGGTTTTACCCTAAGGTCCATGTTTCACTAGGTCACAGTAGTGTTAGAATAGCAAAGTGGACAATGTAAATGTTTTTTCAAGGGGCCTGCACTGGTAATAACAATCTAAAAAATTGATGAGTCCTCTAATGGGTAAATTTTCAATGGAGTGTGAGAAGCTAATCTAATCCTAGGTTATGTAAAGAAAAAAGAAAAAAGAGGGTTTAGGGTTTAAGGAAAGAAAACAAAAGAGCCTAGACAGCCTCTGTACCTAGCTTTTTACTTCATATAATGAACATTAGTACGATTGATTAAATAGGCACTAGGTGACCAGTATTCCACACAATCATAACTAATGCAAGTGCAATATTCTAAGGAAAATAGAAAGAGAACAAGGAACTTGGAGACATCATTTCATCTGCATAGAATCCAAAACCCTTATTCACTTACCACACTTAAGATTTATCAAATTAAGCACAACATCCACTAATGCAAAATCATATGCAAGGAAAAGAAACACAATTACATTACCACCATAGGGCAGAAACACATGAATGATTCCCAAAAAATAGACTTCTCATTAATAAACAAAATGCTGGCAAATTACAAAAGAGCAGTATTCACATGCCCTATATGCAAATGAGATATGCTAGTTACAAGCTAAAATACAAGCATAACTTGTGCTCGTACAAGTTCTCTATGTTTCCCCTGAATTGCAGTAGGGTTAGTTTGTTCAATAGCTGGAGCAGCATATACTTGCTTTTCTTTCTTTTTCCTTTATGTCTGGCTCCTGCTTTCTGCCTCCTTGACTGACCTGAGATTGAGCATAGGACTGACATGTCTTCAGTTTGATCCCATCTGATTGGGGCTAAGGGGAGGTTATACACCTTTTGGTTCTCATATGAGGGGTCTAATATTGCACCATTTTCCTTCATCCCCTTGGGAACTTTGGGTAGTCCATGGCAATCTAGCCTTTTCAGCAGATGGAGACTAATTCTATAGTAGTCCCTCTTTCTGACCTCATGGTCATCGGCACAATTCTCCCAGTGATCCTCAATAGCATATTCATGCACATACCAACTCCCTATTAAGGGGTTGACCCACCCAATAGTGTCAAATCTACTTCTAATGTTATCAAAGGAACTCAAAGATAAGAAGGCCAACTCTACCTCTGCATTCTTTGCATTTATCATGTTTGGGCAGTTGTACTCTCCTATCTTGATTGGAAATTTGAAGTTGGACTTGTGCTTTCCAGCAATCAGTTTGTATACTTCAGAGCTTGCCGACATACCTCCAATAGGATGACCTTATCACTAGGGTATCTTGGCATCTTGTAGGGGGCCTTACCAAACCCCATGACTCTGATGTATGTGAAGGTTTGAAACTAAATATACTAGCTTCCCTAGTTTACCAGCTCTTATGTTGCCTCAAGAGATAGCCTCTTTGCATAGTCATCATTCTCTAATCCTCTAATCACTTCATACATAAAGGCATCATTAACAACACAATAGCTTTTCAAGTTGGTCATTAATTCTAGCTGGGGAAAGTGGTTGTAGACTAGGACTTCTCCCTATTGGAAGGATCCCACCTACAGTAGCCTTGGGAAACTGGCTTGATAGGCCAACAGATAGACCAGGTAAGAGGTCATGCAGAACTCCTTTGTTTCAATAACCTCAGAAATTTTCTCATCCAGCTTGTCACTTATAAATGATCCCTAGTCAATCCTCTTACCATCTATGATTTTGATGCAGAAGTGGCACATCCATGGATACCACTTGTCAGCAGCAGGCAGCCCAAATACTCTGCTCAAGAGGGCAATAAATCTCCTCCCATCTTGTTTGAATTCATTGTATGGCTATACTGGAGCCATCTTCAATAGATTCTTCCTTTGTGTAATCAAAAGATGTTGATTCATGTAACCTGTGGTTGTGGTAATATTACCATTGTAGAAGGTAAATGCGAAGTTTTTTATAATTTTGTCATAGTCTGCATATGTGGGTAGACCAAATACTTTGTCTACCATGTCAGAAGAAATATCCAAAACTAGGTTTCTTCCTGGTCCAATCACCTTTTTTATGCCAGCCTTATACTCTAGGGCACATGCCAATACTAGTTCAGGTGCCTATATAGAAACTAGAAATGCAGCCGCCTGAAGTAATCCAGAGTTTCCCATGCATTGTGTTTGAAAAGACTTGTTGTCTTCATTCCTTAGCTGCTGCCAGTAGCCCCAAGGGTCTGGGTGTCCACTGTCTATGTCTCCAATCTTTGGATAAGGGTTAGACAACTTGGAGGCGGCCAAATATCCCCTAAATTCCATCTTCTTATCTGCTACCGGAGGCAGTGGTGGTGGTGCCTCAGCTATTTTCCATGCGTTCATACACACCACCAATCACTAGTGTTGTAAGCTTATTCCATAGTTATCCATTATTGAATCATTATAAACATTATTGAAAACACCATAAAATAGTGGAAAATACATTATTCTGGCAAAAGTCAAAGATCATGGATCGGGCCCTACTCCTTTCGTATGCTAAAAGAATGGGAAGAGCAGAAGAGGAAGGCACGATGTTGAAACTCTAATAAAGCTGTCTCAAAGGATTATCATCAATGCAAGAGACTGAACCCTGAACTTTGACAAAGTCTATATAGCTGAGATTTGGGAGGTGGGGCTTACTCCTTCTATGGTCAAGCATCACGAAAGGGAGAAACAAGGCTTGATGCCTGAACCCTAACGCTACACTAAAATAAATGGGACATGGAATTCTGAGGCTATCTCTAACCAAACAAGAAGCTGCAACAATGAAGCTCTGGCACCTGAGCTCTGATGCCTTACTAAAGAAAAAAGAGTGGGAGGTGGGAGCGACACTTATCAAAGTAAACTAGAAAGGGAAATGATGAACCCCCGATATCTGAACTCTGACAAGTAAATAAAGGCATATGCGGGATCGAATGGAAGAACCTTAGGCTGCTAAAGAGGAAGGTGAAAGATCGGAAGCTCGATCTCTGCCATTCCAATGCATAATGAAAGCAAAAGGTACCCAAAACAGCCAAAAGAGGGAAAACAAAAGATCGGAAGCCTAATCTCCGCCATTCTAACCATCCAAAAGCATAGAGTACAAATAGCATCGAGAAACATGCATAGTCAAAAAATGGATTTAATGGCCCCAAACGTAAAAAACTAAAACCATTTCATAAAATGCTCAGTAATAACTAAAACAACCAGATTTAAGCATAAATCAACCAATAAAATCACGGCCATAACCCCAAATCCAAAATTAAAGCATGCAAAGTAAATGGGGTAAGGAATAAATATAATACCAACCTAAAAAATGTGCACAAAGTCAATACTCCAATAGAAATGCACTTTAATCCAAATCGTGAAAATGCAGTAGAAGGTCAAAAAGATCACAATCTGAAGATTGGATTTGCAGAGCTCAGAGAGAAAATTAGTTGTAAAAAGCTTGAGTGAAAACAAATGAGCTCAAAATAGCAATAAAAGAGGGTCGCGACATGCACGGGAGACCGCCATTAATGCGTTGCCAAAGGGTAGGTGGAGGGAAATCAATTCCCACGCCGCAAAACCAACCATCGGACAAGCTGAAGGCTGATCTCTGATGCTACGCAGGTGATCTACCAACTCCACACTATTGTTCTCTAGATCGGTCCGTCAGGGAATGCTTCACATTCATTCAAAGATGACCAACCCTAACGTAATAATGTCCATACAAGCTCAGCAACAGTCCACTGACCGGAGCATCAGAGATGGTTTTACTGTCATGCAATCATGACAAACTCTGACATTCTGAATGGAAATTCTGGCAAACGGGAACAAAGCCAATTCAACAAGTAAAACCATTAGAGCTTCAGACCTCCCCCTTCGAGAGCACCAGAAGGCCAAAGTCTGAAAGTCCAACAGTAAAAAACTAAAAAAAAAGGCTAAGTGTAAATCATAGGGAGTCCAAACCAGAAATTCCAACCTCTTTTCCAAAGTCAGGATAAAGCAGCATACTTCACTTAGCAAGACAAAAGAAGGGGCGTCCCTATTTTGGTCACAAAAAAGGATGCGTTGTGAGGACCACAATAGGAAGTTTGTCCAGAGTTGTGAAGTATGCCAAGTTGCAAAAGGGAGTAGTTAGAATAGTGGATTATACAAATCTTTGATAGTACCGGAGAGACCTTGGAAAGATATAAGCATGGATTTCATATTAGGTTTTCCAAGAACACAGAAGGGACATGATTCTATATTTGTAGTAGTGGACAAATTTTCAAAGATGGCTCATTTCATTCCTTGTAAGAAGACAAATGATGCAGTGCATGTTGCTGACCTATTTTTCAAGGAGATTGTAAGATTGCATGGATTACCTAAGAGTATAGTTTCTGACAGAGATACAGGATTCATTGGATATTTTTGGAGGACATTGTAGAAGAAGATGAAGACAGACCTAAAGTTCAGTTTAGCATTTCAACCACAAATAGATGGACAAATACAAATGGTAAATAGGAGCTTGGATAACCTGTTGAGATGTTTAATAGGAGATAAGGTAGCAAATTGGGATATATTTCTACCATAAGAAGAATTTGCATACAATAACTCAGTGAGCAGAAGTATAGGGAAGAAACCATTTGAATTTGTGACCAGAGTACAACCTAGAGGAGTTGCAGAGCTAAGAGACATCAATATGGATGACAAGAGAAGTACAAAGACAAAAAAAATTGTAAGATATATGGAAATAGTACACAACCAAGTCAAGAAACATTTGGAGGAGATGAATAGTAAGTATAAGGAACAAGTAGATGAGAAGAGGAGACATAAGGAATTTTCTGTTAGAGATGATGTCATGGTATATTTAAGAAAGGATAGATTTCAAGTAGGGACATACAACAAGCTGAAGATGAGGAAGTTTGGACCATGTAAGATTCTTAGGAATTTTGATTCAGGAAATGCATATGAAGTGGAGTTACCAGAGACATTTGGAATATCACCTATATTCAATATTGTTGACCTATATCAGTATCATGAAGGAGATACAAGTGACAACATTGAAGTTGGATTGAAGGACTAGTTACCATGGCAACAACTGGAGTAGATAGAGAAGATTTGGGATAGCAGAATTGGACTCAACACTAGAGGCAAGCAATACAAAGAATGCCTAGTCAAGTGGAAAGGAAGACCAGAAGAAGATTCATCATGGATTTCTTAGGCTGAGGTAGACCGCCTTTGGTTTTCCTCTAGCCCCAATGAAGTGAGGGACTCACTTTTCAAAAAACCCTAGGTGTCTGATGCAGGAGCATCCTAGGTTGCAAAGCAATCTTGCATCAACCAAAAATATTTGCTTTCTTTTCTTTTCTTACACTTCAACCACAGTTCAATCATTTATAGTTCCAGCATTTTCTACCACATTCTACTGCATCTTCATTTCAAATCTTACGAAGCAAGACTTAGATCCTATACTATGTCAGCTACATCATATTCAGATTTCATGATATTTGGATTCATCTACAGAGAGATATCACTATCAGAAGATCACCAGTTCTCCAAGAACAGGGCATTCATTAGTTAGCATAAGAAAACAAGGTTTGTGAAGCATTCTCGTGACTTGTGGAGCCAAATGGAACATCACACAAGGCAATTTGGGACCAAATAGACCTTCGTTGAGATCCACATCAGGTTCATTTGCAGAGTGTTACCAAGAGTTGTAGGCCGACCTACACATTACATCTTGAATTGGAGTTTGAGACCTCTTTAGGCTGACGTGGAGGATTCTATGAGCTAGAAGATGATATGTAAACATTCATGAGATGCATTAGGAAGGAATTCATCCATATCTGATAGCCGAATAGAAAGATAGTTCTTTTTCGAAGGCACTTTAATGCCATATCATTCATGTATGTTGTAACCTGAAAAGCAGGGTTGTGAGCCCATGATTGTAGCTTGCATGTTGCCGACATATAAGCATTGTAATTATCTGACATATTGATCATATAAAATCTTGCATTGCATTCTAGTCTTGTGTTTTGTCTATGTTGTTTCTGTTGTGTTTACTCTAGTTGCATGGTTGGACAGTCCATTCTCTAGACCCTCCATCCATGATTGCACCACCTTGATGCAATAGTAATTTAGAAAAGTTTTTAGGAGGAAATTTTGGGCATCTCCCTAGTGACACAATAACCTTCAACTATCACTATGGCCCACCAACACTATTGCCCTTTATGTAGGATGATTTCAAGGTGGCGTTCCTTGTCGATATGAATATTGACCTAGTCATAGTGAACATGGAAAATGTTATAGAGGCATCCAAACAAGAAAATATTATGCTATTATTTGATACACTTGTGCATAAAATTAATCTAGATTTATTAAATGTATTTTTTTCATAAAATTAAAGGATTTTATATGAGTATATTCACTTCTAAGAAAATGGAAAAGGGTAAATTCAAGTTTACAACAAAAACTAGAATAATTCATTAAAAGCCAAAGGAGGAAAGCTTAAGTTTTTTAAATATTACATGGCTCATATTTTCAAAGACAAATGACATTGTTGAGAAGAATCCTTCCCTATACTTCAAGAAGAAAAAATTTCAATGGGAAATAATATTTTCTCTAACCTACCTTGCTTTAGAATATTGGGTTTAAAACAAAATGGTGATCCATTCACCAATGAAATTTTAAGATAGTATATGGGAATAAATCTTAGTGACTCAACATGACACATCTTTCACCAATGTACTTGGGATATACATTAGTGCAACCTTTCTTAGAAATTGTGTCCAATCATGTAAGAGTTGCAATGACCACCACAACTAAGCTTTAAACTAAATTTTATGTTGCATGTCATGAAAAGATGAATGCAAAAAGTATCATTGAGTAGAATCCTTAACAAGCCTTTGAAGTTGTTGATAAAAATCCCCAACAAAGCTTTGAAGGTAACTATAATCTATATACTATTAATTTTAAGATGAATTCCTCTTTTTCTTTAAGTTAGTCAAAGTATTTAAGATTATATGATTTATGAGGTATCGATTGAGGGATACCTTAAATGGTATTAATATTTCACTTCTACACATCATACTAAATTATTGCTCAACTAATATCTTATAATACACAATTTCAATTTGAGACATCACACTAAATGATCACTCGAGTGATACATGACATTTCAATTAAAACACATAGCTCTAAGTTGTCACTTAAGTTATGATTTGATAGATATTACTGATGAAGTGATTATTGTCCAAGCCTCACTTATACAATCCATAACTCTAGATACCATAGGTATTTAATACTTCAAATTTGTGTGATTAGTTATCTTCAAATATAGTTGTATTACTTGATTGAAAATATAACTTGATAAACTAATATAGCTTAATTTTAATTATGATGAAAATGGAGGACCATGTAGATTTCTAAATAAAATTAAACCATATTGCAACAATAATAGATATAGAATAATAATTTATATTAATGTTGCTTCTTTGTACATCACAATATAGCTTTTATAAAGCCTTTCCAAGATAACTTCCCAAACTACCTCAACCTATGAGAAAGCAACTAACTATATTAAAAATAATATTAAAAAATAAACTACAAAGTCTGTAAGGTGACTTTATTATAACTTAAAGCTTAATATCCCAACATCTGAGCCCTTAAGGTTTACATTACATGCAACAAAACATGTTGATCAAAAAAATACAAATACATATACATATTCTTTAGAAGCTTTTCTTTGAGAAAACAATTCCTCAACTAGTTAGAAATCCATCAAGTTACCTCATAACCCTTGTAAAGCTGTAGTTCCCAAAATAAATTCCTAAGTTCTTGGATTACCACCTCCCCAAACTCTTGAATCATAGATCTCACGAATTATTGGGCAATAATCCATGTCTAATTACATCCATAATGATCCATCAAGTTATCCCATGACCCTTATAATGGTATAATTTCTAAGATCCATAAACTCTTGAAGCATCTGGGCAATAATCCATATTGAGTTTACACCAAATCCCTTCCTATCTTCAAAAAACAAACTTCACAATATATGAATTCTTCAATACTATCAGCATTTGGAGGAAAAAAACATACATTTCTTCTCATACAAAGCACCATCTCTAAGTGAGAAGCTATATGAAGATGATGAAAATCCTCCAACCTCTAGTGCCTCTAGCTTCCAATATAACCCTATTACATTTTATCCATTTAATGTTGCATGTGAGTCTTTGGAGGCCCAATCCAGTGTATCAAAGATGGCCCCGAAAGTCCAAGCATAAGGTAACATGATAAAAAAATCATTTTAAGGTGTCGGGCTCAATGAAATGCACCTTTCATAATGTGACCAAATTATCCTCACAACACCTAATTTTTCTTATCACTCCAATTACAAAAAAAAAATTAAAAAAACTTATTTCTCCTTAAAAAATCTTGTCTCCCAAAATATAATAATTGAAGTGCAACCAAAGATATGATCTATAGTTTTTAATGACTACACAAATAACTATCACCCAACTTCTCTTCTTAAAAAAACTATTTTAATACCTTAAACAAATTCATTTCAATACTTAATCATTACACAAAAATATATCCATCACCACTATATAAATATGGAACTAACCTACCAATGCCAAATCTCTACAATGTTACACCAACAACATTAACAAAATTGTCCACTATATTCATATAAATCAATAATTTCCTTTAGCTATTTTCACAATATCCTTGCAATTGGTGGGAATTCTTTAATTAAATTCCATTTCATTTCTTTTAGAATAGATTCCACTTGAAACTACCCAAAATGCAACTACACCTTACGGGTATACACACATATTTTACACTAATTACCAGCTACTTCAACAAAATCAATGACAATAGTTTCCCTTCCTTATTGGGCATGGATCCTCGTGCCTTTCACCTCCTATGTGCACAACCTCATAAATGTATTGATTATATATGCCAATGGTAATTTATGTAACAATAATAGAACAAATTTCACCAAAGTCTTCAACAATCATTTGGCTCCATAATTAGCAAAAGAATAATCTACTAATGTAGTAGCATAAAATAATGAACACATCAACATTTGGGTCTTCCTTGTGAGAACCTTGATGATGAGAAGGTCAAAGTATTTGTACTTTATTCCATTAAATTGAAATGATTAACCCACATTTTGATTCCTTTAAAATGCACAAATGCTCATGTGTAATCCTTCTACAAGTTGTGAGTATGAAAATGGATCTGCCAGGGAATTATTTCACCCAAAATGGTATTCAAATTTGATCTCAAACTTAGAGATGGTTGCACAATTCTCAAGCAATCTCACTTTCAAATTCTAATTTCAAACTTCTCTCTCCAATCTACAACTCACTCTTCTTCAAGTACTTTCTTCAATAGTTGGTACTTGTACTTGCAACAACTCTAACATCCCAAGAGAAGAATGGTTTCGCACTCAAAGGGAAATCATACAATTGGTATTACCCCTTAGGAATCACTAGATTATCTTATCTGCTTTGATGCCATGATGAAAATGGAGGAGCATGTAGATTTCTGAATAAAATTAAACCATATTGCAACAATAATAGATACAAAAAATAATTTATATTAATGTTGCTTCCTTGTACATCACAATATGACTTTTATAAAGTCTTTCCAAGATAACTTCCCAAACTACCTCAACCTATGGGAAAGCAACTAACTATGTTAACAACAATATTAAATAATAAACCACGGAGTTATTAAGTAACTTTATTATAGTGTAAACCTTAATATTCCAAAAAAAATTATTGTTCCGATGACTTTAGTTACTATGGTTAACCTTGTCTTTCAAATGGAACAACTTATGGACACAATTCTAATTATTCAAATGACATATGAATCATACACAAATTTAGATACTTCAAATAATTATCATTACAAAATAATGACACCAATTATCTCTAGACAACATGGTAATTAATTTTACAAATACATATTGATTTAAGTAATAAAAATGTGACACATTTATTTCTCCTATATGTTCTTAGGGCCTTCGATATTTTTAGGTCCATTGGATAGTCCTATTCTTACAAATTTTAATCCAAATGTTTAGACGACATCTAAATCAGAAAAAAAGTTAGATACTTTAGATAATTATCATTAAAGAAATCTAAAATGGACTACCTCCAAACAATATTCTAATTTATTTTTTGAATATTTATATGAATTAAGTAAAAAAATATTTTTGGTCATTTATTTCTCTACTCTATTTTTAGGGGCTTTCATATCTCTAGGTCAAGGATGCAATCTTATTCTTCGAGTACCTATTCCAAATGTTTATATGGCTTCTATATTTGTTATAAGTTTCGATAATTTAGATAGTTATCCTTAAAGAATATTAACATCAATTATCTCATCACGGTATTTTGATTACTTTTTTCAAATATTTATATTGATTTAAGTAAAATAAATTATTGTTGAATTATGTTTGAACTTCTTTCAAGGGCTATAACATCGCAAGGTGAAGGAAACACCATGGGGCATATAGGGGATATAAAAAATTCCATCAAAAGTAAACATAAAAATAAAGGTTGCCAACTCAAAAAGTAATATGTTGTATTTACAAAATTTCCACACAATTGCATGAACTATAAACATTAAAAATACCAAAAAAAGGTCATCTAACATTTTTTTATTAAGTTTCTTATGAAAAATAATGTCTTTACTATACCATATCAACACAGACAACTAACAAGTAATTATTTGTAATTATGACCAATCTTTATCTATTTGTTATACAATTTTGTCTACTTCTAATGGTAGCACATTGACATGTGTTAGTATCACAAGATGACCATAAGATGAAATTAAAATGGAAATGGAATCCTTTCATAGTCTATGATGTTAAAGGCAACCTAATTTTGGGTCTACACATAACTTATAACTGGTGATACAATGTTGCACATTTACCCTTTACATAGTAAGGAGTTACGGGAGTGATTGATGTTGTTTCCCTCCATCTTGAATCTAGTCCTCAATCCAAATTCAAGATAAGTTGGGATCGATGGTTAGAACCATTACTTTGGATGCTAGTGGGATTGGAGCAACTTTGATTCTGCACTACTACTTTATCAATCTTTTGGATAAATAGGTTTAGATCATGTGACCTAGCTAGCTAGAGGTATAGGTTATGGTCTAAACTGTAAGTGATTATGACTATAGAGCATGCTATTTTTTCTATTCTTTGTATTTGATTAGTTTAATGGATTGATTCATAGAAACTAGATATGATTTGTTGTTTGTTGAGTGCCCATATGACGTGATTCCCACTTTTCTTCACCCACTCTTTCATAGTGTTATTAGTGATTGGTGCATCTAGTTGATTCAAGCCATCTTATCTGCTCTCTTGCAAAGACTTAGCTAACTCTATAGTTGCTATTGGTAGGTTTTTATGATATTTCTTGGAAATAAATGTAAAAATCAGTAAAAGGGTAAGTGCAAGAAGATGGGGGGCCAAAAAGGGGTCTTAAGTGGCCAATTTTTTTCTGAAATCAGGAAATACTGGCCTTGGATGAGAAATTGAGCATAGTTACACTTGAAATTTGGAGATGCAAACAAAACAATGTTCGTAGTGCTCCGAAACTACTTTCTAAACTACTATTTTTTTTTAAAATGGCATATATTAAGGGGTTCAAAAGAGGGAGCCACAGAAATTGGTGTTGTTTCTGTAAAAAAAACATCACATAGCATGTTTTGTGGCTCCCTCAAAAGGTCAACTTTTTTTTGGTATTTTTAAAATCGCTTTGGTGAGAAATTAGCTAATAGCATGTAGTTTATGCTTGATTTTTCTGATAATTTTTTTATGATTATTTGATTTTTTACTAATTTTCAAAGTGGACACATCCTAAAAAAATAGAATTTTGGTCGTGCTACCCCTATAAATTTTGAAAACTAATTAAAAATCATTTTTTTAATTTTTTAATATTTGTAGAATGGAGTATAGTTTCTAAATATGTAATTTTTTTCAAATTTCAATGAATAGTTAATTTACAATGAAAAAAAGACCAAACCGTGGTTTTTGCCCAAAAACGGACACACAAACAAAAGAAATTAAAGATGAAAGGCTTAACATTGTTAAAATGTGAAAAAAATCACATCGTCAAATAGCTAAGAGAAAGCCTAACATTACCCAGGTGTTCGATTTGTTTGACCTTGAAACACGTGCAAATCTGAGGGTTAGCATGAACGAAATTATGTGAAATCTTGAAGAATATGGAAAAACACGTTTGTTACTATTCAAAAGGCACTCCAAGCCTTTGGGTTGGAAATCCAAAGCAAATCCCAAGCCCAAGGCTTGGGATTCCCAAAGCAAGACATAACGCAAGTGCGTTATAACGCACTCGCGTTATGATCCCCTTAAATTTTTTATGTTCAAGGCTATTAATCATGTATGTATGTATGTATGCCTATATGTATGTATGTATGTATGCCTATATGTATGTATGTATCTATGTATGCCTATATGTATGTAGAGATGGGAGTGAGCCAGATAGGGGAGGAGAGGGGTGGATAAGGATTGAGTAATTAAGGTTTAAGGTTGAGGGTTGAGTGTTTAGGGATAGGATTTAGAGTTTAGGGATAAGGGATTAGAGTTTAGGACCTTGAGGGATTAGGGTTTAGGGTTGAGGCTTTAGGGATAGCGTTTAGGGTTAAGGATCGAGGGATTAGGTTTAAGGTAGAGTGTTGAGGGTAGAGGGATTAGGGATAGGGTTTAGGGTTGAAAGTTTAGGGTTGAGGGATTAGGGTTTAAGGTATAGTTTAGTAGTTCTTGTGGATAGAGCCAGTAAACAATGGGAGATTATTTGCTTGTTTTATAACAATATACCTTCCCTAAGTGCGGGGTGGATAGCAAGAAACATAGATGTACCCCAATGCAAATCTTTTCTCATAATGATCATCTTTTTGATTTCAACTGTTAATTACTCACTGTGGATATACCATACGCAAAGCTTTCCTCATAGGGTTTAAGGTATAGTGTCGAGGGTTGAGGGTTTATTGATAGTGTTTAGGGTTGAGGGATTAGGTTTTAGGGTTTGACATTGAGGGTTGAGGGTTGAGGTTCGAGGGTCAAGGGTTTAGGGATAGGGTTGAGGGTCAACGGATTAGGGTTAAAGTAGAGTGTGGAGGGTATAAGGATTAGGGATAGGGTTGGAGGGTATAGGGATAAGGGATTAGGGTTTAAGGTATAGTATCAAGTTTGTTGAGGGTTTAGGAATAGGGATAGCATTTAGGGTTTAGGGATGAGGGATTAGAGTTGAGGAATGATGGATTAGGGTTGAGGGTTGAGGGATTAGGGTTTAGGGATAAGGTTTAGGGTTGAGGGTTGAGGGATTAGGGTTTAAGGTATATTGTTGAGGGTTTAGGGATAGGGTTTAGGGTTGAGGGATTAGAGTGAAGGGTTGAGGGATTAGGACTTGACGTTGAGGGTTGAGGGTTGAGGCTTTAGGTTTTAGGGTTTAGGGATAGAGTTGAGGGTCGAGGGATCATAGTTAAGGGTTAATGGATTAGGGTTTGACATTGAGGGTTGAGGGTTGAGGTTCGAGGGTCAAGGGTTTAGGGATAGGGTTGAGGGTCGAGGGATTAAGGTTAAAGTAGAGTGTGGAGGGTATAAGGATTAGGGATAAGGGATTAGGGTTTAAGGTATAGTATCAAGTCTGTTGAGGGTTTAGGAATAGGGATAGCATTTAGGGTTTAGGGATGAGGGATTAGAGTTGAGGGATTACGGATTAGGGTTGAGGGTTGAGGGATTAGGGTTTAGGGATAAGGTTTAGGGTTGAGGGTTGAGGAATTAGGGTTTAAGGTATAGTGTTGAGGGTTTAGGGATAGGGTTTAGGGTTGAGGGATTAGAGTGAAGGGTTGAGGGATTAGGATTTAACGTTGAGGGTTGAGGGTTTAGAGTTTAGGGTTTAGGGATAGGGTTGAGGGTCGAGGGATCAGAGTTAAGGGTTGAGGGATTAGGGTTTGACGTTGAGGGTTGAGGGTTGAGGTTCAAGGGTCAAGGGTTTAGGGATAGGGTTGAGGGTTGAGGGATTAGGGTTAAAGTAGAGTGTGGAGGGTATAAGGATTAGGGATAGGGTTGGAGGGTTTAGGGATAAGGGATTAGGGTTTAAGGTATAGTATCGAGTTTGTTGAGGGTTTAGGAATAGGGATAGCATTTAGGGTTTAGGGATGAGGGATTAGAGTAGAGGGATGATGGATTAGGGTTGAGGGTTGAGGGATTAGGGTTTAGGGATAAGGCTTAGGGTTGAGGGTTGAGGGATTAGGGTTTAAGGTATAGTGCTGAGGGTTTAGGGATAGGGTTTAGGGTTAAGGGATTAGAGTGAAGGGTCGAGGGATTAGGATTTGACGTTGAGGGTTGAGGGTTGAGGCTTTAGGGTTTAGGGAGAGGGTTGAGGGTCGAGGGATCATGGTTAAGGGTTGAGGGATTAGGGTTTTACGTTGAGGGTTCAGGGTTGAGGTTCGAGGGTCCAAGGTTTAGGGATAGGGTTGAGGGTCGAGGGATTAGGGTTAAAGTAGAGTGGGGAGGGTATAAGGATTAGGGATAGGGTTGGAGGGTTTAGGGATAAGGGATTAGGGTTTAAGGTATAGTATCAAGTCTGTTGAGGGTTTAGGAATAGGGATAGCATTTAGGGTTTAGGGATGAGGGATTAGAGTTGAGGGATGACGAATTAGGGTTGAGAGTTAAGGGATTAGGGTTTATGGATAAGGTTTAGGGTTGAGGGTTGAGGGATTAGAGTTTAAGGTATAGTGTTGAGGGTTTAGGGATAGGGTTTAGGGTTGAGGGATTAGAGTGAAGGGTCAAGGGATTAGGATTTGACATTAAGGGTTAAGGGTTGAGGCTTTAGGGTTTAGGGATAGGGTTGAGGGTCGAGGGATTAGGGTTATAGTAGAGTGTGGAGGGTATAAGGATTAGGGATAGGGTTGGAGGGTTTAGGGATAAGGGATTAGGGTTTAAGGTACAGTATCAAGTCTATTGAGGGTTTAAGAATAGGGATAGCATTTAGGGTTTAGGGATGAGGGATTAGAGTTGAGGGATGATGGATTAGGGTTGAGGGTTGAGGGATTAGGGTTTAGGGATAAGGTTGAGGGTTGAGGGTTGAGGGATTAGGATTTAAGGTATAGTGTTGAGGGTTTCTGTCATCAAATGTAGATTTATGGGTTTGATTATATTGATTGCCTCTCTAGTTTTGGGGTGCGGATGTCAAGTAATCAATCAGGAAGTCTTCAGCATACTTTGTGGAAGTGGATTGGCAATCGCTTGATAGAACCCCTGCTATTTATGCTTGGATAAGGATTTGTCACAAACTAGAACTTCTGCTTCCAAAGAAGATCTATCTTTCTTCCTCGATGGGCATTTTCTATCAAGAACTTGATTATGAGGGCTTGCCCCTTCATTGTTATGCCTATCATATGGCAGAGCATCTGGCAAGCTCTTGCAGGAAACAGGAAAAGTTCTCCCTCAAAAACCTTGTGGTCATTCAAGTATGAAGGGAAAGGTTTGGAAAGAGAAATGGATCACCAAAGAGATGAAAAATTTCTTATTTCTCAGACACCATCAGTGGTTTCTCTCTGATGCAGAGGACCTACCAAGATGGAAAGCATTTAAAGATTATCATGGACGGACGAAGTGGCTTAGCTCTTCCAGTCATGGATCCTCCCGTATTTAAGAGGAATTGTAAGGCTTGGAAGTGTCAGTTGATGAAGCACAAGATGTGGTCATCCCTGCTTGTGTTAAGGAAGATAATGCACAGGATGTTATCAATCTATAGTAGGACAAAACGTGAGCACGTTATAACGTGCTCGCATTTTTTCTTGCTATAGAAATAGTAAAAAAATGTTGACCCCCGTGATCCAAGCCCACATGCTCTATTTTCATACTGATTCTGTGTGTGCTCTGACAAAAAAGAAGTGCTTTCATGCTGTTGAGAAGTTCACATGCACATTTGACACATTGTACCACCTTTGCATGATCTTTCCACCACCTTTTCTGCTTTGCCAACTTGAGAAGGAGGAAATAACATAGTTTTCACACCAAGTTTGATATATATCTATTCAAGTTTCAATTTTTGTAGTGTTGCAATGTTAATTGTGATTCAATTTTAGGAATTTAACATTATAGACTGGTTAATAGTATTATTGTTAGTAATTATATTTGAGTGTTATTCAATTTAACATTGAAAAGGAAGCAAGTGGTGAAAAACTCAAATTGTTGAGGAGTTTGATGCAAGAAGAAAAAAACACTACATAATTGGGTACTCTCTCCATTTGAATCTTCATTTTTTAGATATGTCAAGTCTTTACATGCATGTTCTTTACATTTTCCTTAATTCGGATTGAATTACTTTATCATGCTTTATGATACATGTTTAAAATAGACACATTCCCAATCAAGAAAGCAGCCTACAATATCACATGATGCCATGTATATTTTCTACACTTGGGCTCTTTAATAATTATGTGTAATAAACAGACCTTAACATACCATGATGTCAAACTATACAAGAATAAATCCTTACAACATAATAAAAATACAATCCCACTATTATCTTGTATGATTTCTTAGGAAGTAATATTGGTCTCTTTATCATGCTACAGACAAATTCTCCGTCATGCCGAGGAAATGATCAAGAATTAAACCAACACATGAAGAGATAGAAGCTAAGAATGCAAAGAAAGCAGTGGCTATGAGGGAACTTCGTGAGAAGAGGAAATTGGACACGATAAATGAAGACATACCAATTGAAGAGGAACCACAACCATCACAAAGAGATATGGTATTGGCGGCACAAAGAGAACGAATGCAAAAACTTCGTGGTATGAGAGATTTGAATACCATAGTTGGAGACACGTCCTCTACCACAAGTCAACATGTAGGAACACCATCTACCACATCTCAAGTTGAGAGTACATCATCACTCACATGTGATGAAGGAGGTACGCCATCGTTCCCACCTCAACCTCAAGGTATGTCATCTATTCCTTCTTCAATCAAAGGTATGCCATCTAGCCCATCTCATTTAAATATTGATGAAATTCCTAATGTTGAGATGAATTTACCTAACTTAACACCACCTAGAATTTTGCATAGAAAGACAAAGTATTTGATTGATATTGATGAGAATATTTTGCAGCCAATGGAAGGTAAGATTCCAAAACGCACTTATAGAAGATATGCTCATAAGATTTGGAGATTGTTCTTTGAAAATTTAAATGAGACTGCAAGATGTCAACTATTCATTGAAATGATGCGAAGTGTAAAGTATAGGTCCATCATGAAGATTCTTGGCTTGAGAACATCAGAGGCTTAAAGTGAAAAATCTATTGTCAAGAATCTAATGAGTGCGTATGAGAGTGTGGGTAACACCTCATGTACAAAATATAGTAATGCAACATGGCGTGTGATTACATCGACTATAGTAAGTAGTCAAACGAGGAAAGCTCGTCTCATTAGAAAGACGAGTCAAGAATTTAGAATTAATAGGAAAACTTTATCAAGAGCCGTTGGAAGACGCCAAAGAATTGAGGACACTAATGCCAATGAATTATGGGCGTTCTCAGGGAGACTACCACAAAATGATAAACTAATTGTTGAAGCATTGAGATCACTAATTCAAGACTTTTGGAAGAATTACACAAGGGTATCTTTGAATCAAAGGGATGTGGTAAGAAGGAGAATCAGTAGTCAGAACCGTAAGCCACATCCAAAGCATTTTTTTGATGAGACTCAAACACAGTTTTATGGTAAATTTCTAGAGAAGTATCCTCAAATTAAAATTTGTCAAAGATATTTTGAAATGCTAAAACCTTTCTATGTCAAGATAAATCACACATGCACTACTTGTTGTTGTAGCTTACATATTGAATTTTCTAACCATTTTGATGCTTATAGGTCTATATGTTTAGATATGCATACTAACAATGTTTTGCAGGGTTGTACCATATGTGCCCCACCAACATATTCAAGAGACTTCATATCAAGAATTTTATGTGAAAGAGAGGAAGGTCAAATATTCTACAAGAAATTATGCTTGGATGGCACATGTCACCATTGAGGTGGCTTGCAACATTCGCCAATATGTGAACATATGGAAAGAACACATGCGGTTGGAAACAAACTAGTAGAGTTTGGCAAGTATAAAATAGTGGCATGCAATACAAAAGATGGTAAAGAAGCAAAGAGGTGTGAATTGGCTATTGAAAATATTCCAGTGTATCAGTTTATGCCTATATTTCATGACAGCATAGTGTATGAGTATGCAAGACATGCCCATAGAGCTCGATGGTTGGACTTGCAATTCAAGTTATGCAAGGACACATTTCCGGTTGGTAGCATTGTTTCAGTCGTCGAATTTGTAGAGAACTACAGTCTACAGCCACAGGGTGAGGTACAATCACAATATTACAACTCCACACAGGTTTCTATATTACAACTTTGCAGAGAACAAGGTCTAGGAAGGTAGGCGCCATCTCTTTCCAATTCAACCTCTCAGATGCACCAACATTGGAAAGACTCTTAATGAGAGCCTAAGTTTGAATTGATCTTGTGATTGAAAGTTTGGTGATGTATTGGTGCAAGATGATCTTCAGTTGAAGCAATGTAAGTTCCAGGAAGGGTTTAGAAGTTATCAAGCTCTTCACTAAGTTAGGCGCACTTTACAAGCTTTCTTACCCAAGAGTTGCACCTCATTAAGACAAGGCGCATCTTAACCTCTGGGACTTTTCCAAAGAAGCCCTTCACTTTATTAGCACTTTTGGATCTTGTTTTGCATTCTGAAAGAGAAGGCGCACTTTGGAGGCATTTCTAACCCAGATTGACGCCCAGGTATAGTCATCTCTCTGGAGCATTACAATGTGTTTTAAAATGAAAGAGGACATTTCATAAGTTGGGGAATTGATCACTGAAGACCTTGGAGTGTTTGAATTACTCTAATCAAGAAGGCGCATTTCCATGGAGTAGCATACTCTAGATAGCGCCTAATGCCATCAAGGCGCAATTCCACCCTCACTTTGGTGCCTATCATCAAGAAGGGGCATTGGGCATTCCTTGAACAGTTCTGAGCATTTGAAGTTCATGAAATCACCAAGGAATGTTGGGTGCCATGTGTATCCTCAACAAGCTTGAGTTTGCGCCTAGACAAGTTGGCGCTTATTCATGTTTTAACTTCCCTCCTGAAGTGCCTAACTTAGGAAAAAGTTATCTTGTTGTTAGTCAAGTGATTGATGTGTTTTGGAGACTCCAAAAGACTTCCTCTTGCTAGGCGCTCTTCTTGGCAACTACAACCTTCAACTGGCGCCTAGATCCTGAAGAAAAACACTTGCAAGTGTGGGTGCACTTTCCTTGTGATGGAGCATCAAACTGGCGCCTAGAAATCATAATGCATGAAGTGAGCACCTAGGATCCTATTGGTCCAATAGGTGGTTTTGGGATCCATGTCAAGTCATTGGATTAGGTTGCCAACTCAGAATGATTTTCATGCACTTAGACTTCAAGGCGCCAAAACTAGTAGGAAAATATTTGGGGGGAAACCATGCTGATAAAAGTTGGGTAAATTTAACCTCTGAGTCTGATTAGGCTCCTTATAACAACAATATTTATATCATGTCCCTTTGCTTTATGAAACAAGCAGTATGTGTCAAGTCATAGGGATAACACTATGGTCCTTACAAATTTCTCTGTGACTTTTGATAAGATTATCTACTATTATGTGGATGCTTGATAGTATTAAAATTATTGGGCATTAAGTTGAGGTGACCATTCTTGTTATGATCATCACTTTTCACAAGGGGTATGTCAGTTATCCCATATATCATTACATTATGACTATTTTTCAATATCCTGATGGTGGAAGGATTGTTTTCACTATTATCTCTACCTTGGGAAGTCATCAACCATCCATTTATTCTGTAAACCCTTTACCCACTACTAATTGTGGCTTGATCAATTCTTAATGCACTTTCTAAAGATTCCTCATAAGACTTATAAGGTAACTTATAAGCCTCCTCCCTTGTATCCCTATTTGCAAAATGCAAAAAGAGGGTATAGATTTCTCTATGGGCCATATTTAGGGCACTAGTTGACAAATAAAGGACTTGCCTCCAACTTCTAAAAATGTACCAATAACTAAACATTTTATTTCATACTTAGGAACTCTCAAATTCTTGCCTTGACCAATTTGTTCATATTGAAAGGTATCACAAAATCACCAATGGGTTGTATGAAGAAATGTATAGAGACCTTTGGAAGGTAATAGTTGGAGTTCTTATGAACATGAGACCCATGGATGGGGCTTGTGTACTAAGTTGATTTTTCATTTACACATTTGTTTGATATCCTAGATACATTGGTTGGACAGTGATGGGATGATACACTATGGGAGTCACATGATTTTGTGGCGCATAAGCTCCACTAGGTTGTTGAAGATGTGGGAAAGTGTCATTACTAGTTTTTTGAAAAAAAAAAATAGATAGGGAAGATTGAGTTGCCCCCTAGTTTTTCTCAACCCTAGTGTTGAATGGATTCGTTTGAACTTTTGGTCTTTCTATAGTTTTGTCCTTTAGAGGTTTCTCAACACCTCTAGCCTTTAGCATCCTGATCCATTGGACTAGTGTGGCTATGATGTTGGAAAGTGTTGCAACCTCCATCCTTTAAACTTCTCCACCTTGTTATGGGTTGTTTTGAGTATTTTCACTTGCTTTCTCTTTGAGAATATTTTCTAATGATACATGATGTGTCATAGATCATTCAACTTGATAAACAACATGGAGGGATTCTCATGCCTCCTATACTTCTTGCAAGTTTCTTTATAGATAGCTCACATCATTGTCCATCTAGGTGGTCATTTCCCTAAATATTATGATAAGATAATCCTGTTAATGAACTTTGGATTGAATGAGAATCAACATGCTTTGTCTTGACTAGAATAGTTGGGATGGACAAAAATCTATTGATTCTAGGTTGGGTTGTTAAAGGTCAAGAAGTTTTGGTGTCTAATGCCCTCTAAATCTAAATATTCAAAATCATAGTGGTTCAATAAGTTATAACACACCGATCTCACTAATGACAACCTTCGGACCACACCCGTTGGTGAGACTCCAAACATCGGTGAACTCTAATCTCGTTGGGCTGATACACCGATGGATTTTGACTGTCAGTGTGACCCCCTTCATCGGCGAAGCTCTCAACTACTCTTCTGATGCACCGATGGGATTATCTTCCGATACACCAATGTCTTCGACTTCGAACCACACTCGTCGGTAAGACAGACCACTATCGGCGAAGCCTAACCAAGGTCTGCCGATACGCCTATACGACCAACTCTTGACATCGATACAAGGTTCTTTTGAAGGCAAAGGGTGCCTAAGCTTATGGGGCTCAATTTGATGTATTTATTGAAATCTCAAGTTGAATTGATGCTTATTGAAAATGCCACTTAGTCCTTCATTTGCATTCTAGGCGCCATTTCCTATTGACTTATATACTCCTCCTCATGATAGGGTGCCATAATGAAGTGGTTTAGACAATAGGTGTGCTTCACTTACTAGAGGCTTGTTCTCCTTCCACCTTAGGTGCACTTTTATGGTGGAACAAGTGTCAATGGGCGCCTTGTCTTAAATGAATGCTCTCTCTAAGTTGGGCGCCCTTTTGAGGCTTTATGAGTTGCAAATTGTGCCTTAACCCTTCATGCTTGTTGCTCAATGTTTGAATGTTTAAGAAAGTCTCCTTTAGGTGCTCATCTTAATGACTTTTTCTCAAGGCGCAATCATCCTAATGACTTGGATATTCATCCTAGTGTTTCAGGATATCAGGCTACCAGACTTTAGTCATTTTTAGGATCTCAAACATAAAGAATAACATGATGATTCATTTTTTTGTATTGCATATAGTTGACATTCTATGCTACTCATAAAGAATATTAATAGTTTATGTTCAATATGATGATTCATTTTTTTTTTAAATACAACTTTAATCTTTTAGTTCCAAAATGAGATTTAGGTGATACATGAATAACGATAGCTAGCTTATTGGATCAACAAACATCCTATGTAATACAATTGGACGTTAAATATTTGAAGTAGCCATCTACAAATATCCATTCAAACGTGGATTTATAATGCAAGTATGGACGTCATCAATAAAAAAGATTTGTATTAACCAAATATCCATATAGGCATACATCAATATCTGTCGATATAAGTATAACATATATACAAAATAGCCATATAAGCTTACAAGAATGCCATATAGGCATACAATGTCAACTATATACAATACAAAATATATGTCCACAAATGCCATATAGGCATATAACAAAGGAACACAATAAAAAGTCATTCCCCTCTGGCTGGTGAAGAGAATAGATCACGGGCATCTTTTGATCTTCTAGGGGATGGAGACACACATGTGGGTGGTCTACTATGAACCCAAGGGCTACTCCTCCTATTTAGTTCTTCCTGCATCTTTAGCTATTACAATAAAAAGTATAGACATTAATATATAGAAATTACATGTTATAAAAAATGAAACATTTAACAAAATAATCACTTACCGCTAACATGTGATCTGTCTCCTCACTTGCCTCAGTAGCAGGAATAGGCCCTGGTGATGTCATGTCCTATAGAAACCATCTAGATAGAAATTAAACTTCAAATCAATAATCTTTTGATTTTTCAAAAATAGACAACTATAACAATGAATGTAAATTGAAATTTACTAATCTACCTCATACCCCTGTCAATGCCATGGAGCTATGAATTGCAGAGGCCACACCATGCTCCATTTCCCTCTGAACATGGGGAGGTGTCTCCACAGCCTACATCATCTAGAAATAAAACAATAGTATTCAATTACGAAAAACTATAATAGTGATGCAAATCATGGCTCCTAACATACACACACGTTCATCTAAACATGGAAGTACACACAATAAAGCGCACAAGTCACATACAAAAATCTAGTAAGTACAATTCATTCATTAAACTATTTATTTTATTACTTCCGTAAAGCTTTGAAGTCCACCACCGCTGGCAGGTGTTGCCGTGAAATCTACAATATTAACCTATTCAACATCCAAAATCAGATATTAGAATACCATTCATATAACGATGCTATTCACATGTAATATTTATAATTGTTTACTAGTTACATACCCCGACAATAGATGATCTAGTGTAAAATGCAGGTGGCAAACCATTGAAAACTGCATCGATGCTATGACCCTGAAATTTTATTAAAATTATCAATTTAAATTAGTTAATCTTGCATTTCAAAAATAAAATTTAATAAATTCAATTCAATAAACTTGCTAATATTTACCTGAGTATCAAGGCTGAAAGTCTCACTCATGAGGGTATCTGTCATCACCATCTGCTCAACTGCAGATGTAGCCTGTGCACCTACGTCCTAACTATCCATGGGGTCATAACCATAGGCTAACCTACAAGTCTGACAAGTATGGGGTGGGACGCTACTCCTCGCACTATCTCCCAACCCACTCTGTGCTGCAGGACCAACATGCTCTATGATGCTCTGGGTCAAGGCACTAATGGATTGAAGTGTATCGACCTCAACACTCTCCTTCACAATGGAAGGGATAGAAACATGCTCGTGGGCTGGTCTGCTGATTACTCATCTCACTACCTGCTATGGGTCAAGACGTGCCCCTGGTCTATCTTGTGTTGGCCCCCCACCTCTACCCTGGAAGTCTCGCATATCAAAATAGTTTGGCACTTTATTGAGGACAAACTCGCAGTAGAGTTTCCTCAAAAAGTATTGTAGGACCTCATTATTATTGTATGGAGGATGGTCAAAAACCATCCACCACCTCTGCCCAAAATTGTCCCTTATTGCTTGGTTGTTGTACCAATGGATAGGGAACCTCTTGCATGTAATAAGTGGAGGTTGATTTGTTTGTGGGTTTGTGAAAATCGAACACAAGTCTAATTTTGTGATTTGTATTTTTTTCACATCTTGGTATGACAGCTTGTTTGCATAATAATCTCTAAACTCTCTCCTCTTATCCGTCCAACTAGTTATTTGCTTGCTAATTGAATCTACATTTGATAACATAGATTCAAGAGATTCAGCAAGCGTGGACCTATGCAAGGTTGAAGTGGAAGGATCTTTCAACCTTGTAATTATATCTTCAATTTCTTTTTTGTTGTTTTCAATTTGCCCCATTATATTTTCTTGTGTTCCAGGGGCATGTCGAGGAATGGATGGAGGAGGTTGTTGTTATGTAGGATTTTGTGGATTTTGAGGAGGAGGAGGTGCATTAACATTTCTTGACAATTAACGAAATATACATCAAAAAACAACTCAAACCTACCTATTTAGAAGCAAATTCAAACAAATAAACAAATAAAACTCACTCCTTTAGCATGCTCGATGTCGTGGTGGCATTTTGGCAACTAATCAGCAAGATTTTGGTGTTGAATTGGCTTTTCCAAAATGTGAGCGTGCTTTCTAGGGTTTGCAAGCCACGGGGATAGAGGAGAAAAACTGAAATGAAATGAAATGACAAGCCTTTTTTTTATTTATAGTGGTTCATAACGCGCTCGCGTTATGTATTTTTTTTTTTAAACCATTTGGCCACTTTTTGGCCCCCCATCTTTTTGCACTTACCCAAAATAGCATACCACTTCAATGGTGTGACCTCCAATAATTATAAAATAATATGTGAATTCAATATTAGAAGATATGATGGCTTGGGAGAGTCTCTCTCTTCCTTATTTATATGCATAACTATGTAGGGACACACCCCTTCATCCTAACTAAGTCATATTAAGGAATAACTAAGACTAATAAATGAAACTATTAAGATTAAGCATGCCACAAGTGTTGTTCATATAATTAAGAATATAGCATACTAGGATCATAACATTCCCATCCCCTTTAGAAATCTTTTTCCCTCAGTGCTTAGCAACTCTAGAATCTTTTCTATGAATTATTCATCATTACATGTTTTACTATCGATGAAGATGTCATTAAAGAACACCAACACCAATTTTCAAAGAAATGGGTCAAAAACTAAATTTATGAGGCTTTGAAAAGTTGATTGGGTATTAGTTCGATACCAAATGACATACATAATAATTCATAATGACCCTCATGCATTCTAAATGTAATCTTATTTATATTATCTTCCTTTAGTTGAATTTGATGATAATCTAAATGTAAATGTAACTTAGTAAAAAATTATGTATTCTTATATTTAGTATGAAATTCATCAATACCAAGAATAGGAAACTTATCTTTAAGAGTGGGCTTTTTGAAATTCCTATAATGTGTCCACATTCTCCATGAATCATCCTTCTTGTTAACCATAATTTGGGGATGAATAGGCACTTTCATTGTGATGAACAATACTTCTTGGTATTAATTCAATGGCATGATCATGGTCTTTGACTGTGGGTAGGCCCATAGGTTTTTGAAATGTATTTTGATGGTGTTGAATGATCTCTTGAATCCCTGGTTGATCTTGAGTTTTTCACATCTTGTTCTTGTACAAAATGTAGTTGTGCCTCTATGCTATAAGAACCTTTCTTAAGTAATTTTTCCATCTTATGGGAGCTAATAATTTGACTTGATGGTGATTGTATCCCTATAAGTTTGTACTTTTTTGCATGTGTACTAAAAGCCATGGATAAGTCTTGAAAATTGAAACTCATTGTTCCTAACTATTTAAGCCATTGTATGCCCAAAACTACATCTACTCCCCAAATTGGGATAGAGAACATATTTTAATTTATTTGATAATTTCCCATTAAGAGTTTTATATGATGGCATTTACTACCACAAGAGATTTGTTTCCCATTAGCTATCATGACCTGGAAATTATATATTGGATACATAAAACAATTGAGCTCATTAGCTAATCTTATATCAATAACATTGTGTGTACTACTTGGATCAACCAACAGTGTCACCTTTCACTTCTTGATATAACCAATTACTTTAAGTGTCTATGGTGCACTTTTGCCATTCAATGCATGTAGGGAGATAGTAGTGCTTTCTTCTTCCTTGGAATTCTCATGCTCAAGTTCCACATTTGATTTTTTTGTAGCTACTTCTCCCTCTTCTTCAACCTCATTCTTGATAACCACTAGTATTTTATCACTATTAGCACACTTATGGCCCCTAGACCATTTTCTATCACTATACCAACATAGGTCTTTTTTTCTTTTATTTTCCTCTTGTTGAGGAGAGTGCTCTCTATTTTTTCTTAGGTTAAAGTTGTCCTCATTTCTATCAATAGGATTAGTCACAATTTTATCTTTCAACCTATGGTTTTCCCTTGTGTGGAACTTTTGGTGGTGGAGTTGTGTTTCTCAATCTGTGCAAGGTTCCAAAAGACAAACATCATGCTTAATTTGGTCATTAAGTCCATTGATGTAGAGTTGTAGCCTTTGATAAAGTGTCACCTTGTGAATTCAAATTGCTAATTTCATATGCTTTGCATTATATTCAGCTATAGACCTTAATTTTTCTAAATTTTTTAGCTAGGTAATGTAGCTTCCATTCCATGGTTTCTCATAAATGGTTGCTAAGTCATTACTAAACTCTTTCCAACTAAGCATTTTTCCTTTCTTATCACTCATCTTCCATTAGTACCATTGATAAGGTTTTAATTCTAAATATCGTGGGGTTATGTCAACCATTGCATTATCTAGTATATTATGAAGCTTAAAGTATTGTTCCATGAGACTTATCCATGAATTTACATAAATACCATCAAACTTATAGATATTTATATTGGGTAGGTTCATTTTTTTTATCTTTAAAAGGTTGCTTTATCCCATGATTTTGTTTGTTAGGGTTGTACCCACCAAGGTGGTTTTGTTGGAGCTTTAATTCATATAATAGTTCTTGTTTAAACCTATCTAAACCTTTATTTAAAGATGATGCAAATGGGTCAAAGAAATTATCTCTAATAAAATGTACTAGATTGTTTCACATCCTAGGGGAATTTTACCCTCAATTTTAGGTGGTGGAGAATAAAGGTCATTCAATTCAATTTTTGTAGAAAAGTCTTTGAATCCTATAAATGACATGGATTCTAATGTGTGTATTTTAAACTATAAGATTTAAATATATTTCCAAAAAAATAAAAAAAAATGTAACCTATCTAGAGTAGAATAATAAAATATTTTGACCTAACTTCGACCACTAAATTATAGACTATATGTTTATCCCTAATAATAAATTACAAAGAACTGACCCAACCTAATTTTTCATAATCTTACCAGAAATGTAATTGTTTTTAAATTCTAAAATTTGTCCTGTAGAGCCAATTAATGAAAAACATAAAATTAATATAATTTTTGCAAAACTTCTAATATAACTCTGATTTTTTACCTGAAACCTTATCTACCACATACCTCAAAACCCAAAAAAATCAAGTCTGAATTCACAATGGTTTGAAAGTTATGGTGGAAACAAAAAACTTGGCCCAAATTGTAGTTCTGATACCACTTGTTATGATATTTCTTGGAAATAAATGTAAAAATTAGTAAAACAGCAGACACCCTCAAAGTGGGTGACCTCCAATAATTAGAAAATAATATGTGAGTTAAATATTAGAAGATATGATGGTTTGGGAGAATTTCTCTCTTCCTTATTTATATGCATAACTATGTAGCAACACACCTCGTCATCCTAAGTCATCTTAAGGACTAACTAAGGCTAATAAAAGAAACTATTAAGGTTTAGCATTCCACAAGTGTTGATCCTTATTATAATTAAGAATATATCATACTACTATCATAACATAGGTCATGGATATATATATAGGCTCTCCTGGTTCATGAGCTACAGACCACCCTCTCACCCGAGAACCGTAGATTTCTACTTGCAGAAATCAAGTGGGTCATGTAGTATAGATACGCTCACCCTCAGCAGAAAGTATTTGATCCAACCATCAACTGTTGAAGGATTAACCCAATGGACAATACTTGTATTCCAATAGAGTTCATGGCCAATAGGTGGAGTAATAGTTGCACTACCTCCAGACAAGAAACCCCCCATCAACAAAGCCTAACTTCGAGTAACAAATTCCAGTGATTCATCATAGCTAATGAAGAAAGACCTAAGGGTCCCATGATAGAGTAGGGAAAGAGGAGACAACTTTCATTTAGAGTGTTTGAATCATAGGTGAACCCGGTGACCCAACCTGGGAGCCCAAACCTTACAAAGAAAAACAACCAACATTTAATATTTGATTCTAATATTTTAAGTTAGAAATTGCATAACTTTGAATTTAAACTAACAAATCCAAATATTATTTTTGCTTATTCCATAAATGCAAAATACATACCTCACCATATAACATAAACAAAGCAACTTCTTATTTTTTATATAGATCTTTAGTATGTTGCATAGAGGACTATAAGGATTAGTACAAAAAATAATTAAAATCTATTAGAATTGTTGTGAATGATGTTTACACCAAGGACCGAAACAATTATTTTGTAGCATTTTTCTATAGTTTAATATTATATTATGGTCTTCATTACAAATCTACAAAGAATCTTAAAACATTTCAAGACAAATTTAAGTGTCAAATGAATTCTGATATGGATTTGGCAAAAGTGTTTGATGCATAAGTGGAAAGCAGTCATTCAAAAAACTATTGAAAAAGGTTTATAATGATCAAAATTTATGTACAACATATACCAATGTCAATGCTATCATTGATGATAATTCAGTAGAAAAGTGTATGCTTGTTGACACTGAAAATCGAATTGTTGCAAAAAAAAATTGGTTGGTTAGATTGAAATGGCACTTGGTGAATGTCTATCTCTTTCCAAATTTACTTTAGTTGAAAAACTTTGAAGATGTTTTATTTTAGGTTTTGGTTTCTTGTTGCTCATAAATTGTATTTTATGGTGTCTTATTGAAATATTGTTGTTTTATTTTAGGTTTTGATTTCTTGTTGCTCATAAATTGTATTTTGTGGTCTCTTAATTGTTTCTTTTTCAAATTTCTTTGATGGGCTTGTGTTTTAATATAATGGAATTTGACTAGAACTTTCCTTTGCAAATAAGATTTTAGAGATACAATTCACCTCTTACACAACATTTTCCCTCAATCAACTATCCATGAATTTAAAATATATTTGTCAAGTATAAATTTTTTAAGATATACAAACAAAGAATATAATCATTTCTATATTTAACAAAATTTGAAAATAAATATATATTACAACAATAAGTGTCTACCCTTATTACTAGTTGGAAAAAATGAAGAATATAACAAATGATAACTAGTTGTAAAAAATGAGAGTGAGTGGAAATGGATACAGGCAAGGGAGGAACCCTAAACAAGGTGTGAGGGGTCGAGGATCTCTCCAGGGAAGAAGAGCCAGTGGTGAAGACGATGAAGGAGCAGAAAGTGATGAGGAGGATGGAGATGCAGACATAGTGTGGGACCTCCCATCTGAGGAAGATGATGGCATTCGCTTACTGGAGCTCTGGTTGGATGCTCATAGTTTTGTAGCTCGTGCGCGGTCAAAATCCCTTGGCCAGAATGTTTCTGGGGAGGGCGATCTCAGCAAGGTGCTAAGGAGAGGCTTCCTCTCCTCCCAGCATGAATTTGACGACAATGGGAAGTCTTCCCCTATTGCTGGTATTGCCCCTTTGGTTTCAGGGGAGTCTAAAAATGGGGTTCTGGGCCAAAAAGCCCCTGAACTAGGGAGCTCAAGGGCTTCTTCTATTGCCCAAGTGGATGATATTTCTAAGCCAACTTTAGATTCCCAAGTAGATGGTTGTTCTAGAGACCAGTCCTATGCTAGTTATTTGCAATCTATTGTGGGGCTAGGGCTATTGCCGACCCATGGAGTTGGGCTCTCTACCCTATCTAAGCCTAGGGACATTGGCGCTTATCCTCTAAACCCTTCTTTGCCTATAAACTCTGGTTTTCTCGGTCAAGGTAGGAAGATCTTTATCCCTAATTCTATGATGGATAGATCCTATGCTTTATGGAAGAATGCCCTAGTGGGGAAAATTTTGGTAAATAGACCCAATGTTGACAACATCAGAAACTAGGTTAAAAGGAAATGGATATTGAAAGGTTCTGTGGAGATTATGGTGATGAGGAAGGTGTTCTTCCTCTTTTCTTTCTCACTCTTGGAAGATAGTTTACAGATCCTTGAGGGGGGTCCCTGGTTCTTTGGCAGCTCCTTTCTATTAATCAAGAATTGGGAGACTAGCTTGGACCTCCAGAAAGGTCACATTGATAGTGTTCCAGTTTGGGTCAGACCCCCCTTTTTACCTTTAGAGTATTGGGATGAGGATGTTTGGAGTGCTATTGTTAGTTCCTTGGGTAACTTCATTGTTGCAAATGAGGTGACTAAATCTAGGAAACAGTTTTATTTTGCTAGATTTTGTGTTAATGTTGTTGTTAACAAAGCTCTCCCTTCTTTTGTTTCTCTTGAGTCCAAGCTTTGTATATGGAAGCAACAAATATGTTATGAGGAATCTAGTGGGATGTGCCTCAACTACTTTAAAATAGGTCATTTTTTGTTGTTTATAGATCTGGAAAAGGAAGGAATCCCAAGAATATTCAACAGGAACCTCCCCCTCTGATTGAGAAGGCTACCCATAGCCCTTTCTTAGACAAGACCTCAAAGGAGATTGGTATGGCGTCTTAGGCTCTTTGCAGCCCATCTGCAAACAAGGAAAATATCACAATAACACCTTCAGGTGTTACTCCTCCCAAAGGGGTCACTAGCGTTCAAGAGATTGGAAAGGAGAAGATGATGGGCATTGAGATCCCTCCTAAAAGGCAACGGACCATTCCTGTGGACAAGGTTGTGTTTGAGAACTCTCTGATGAAGTTTGGCTTTAAGCTACCCTGAGTGGAGTTTTTTATCTATTTGTGAGCACTGTCCATGTCTAGTTCTTCTCACCCTACTGTTCGGGGAGTGTTGCTGGTTTTTTGCTGGTTGTAGTTCTTTAGTGTATGTTTTTGTTGTTCCTTGTAGCCTAGGGCCTGCTTCTTTGTTTGTGTTGTTCTTTTGGCCTGTCTGGTTGGTTGTTCAAGGGTTTGGGCCCTTTCAAAATCCCATCGGTTGTTGCTTTGATTAAAACCGTTACCATTATCAAAACAATAAGTGTCTACCAACTACCTATTAAATATCAAAACTCAATTCATATGCAATGAGAAAGAAAGCAACATACATTGTAAAGGACATGTATTACTTTCAAGAACATGCAAAAGAAAATTCAAAAGTCTCATTAAAACCTTTTACACATGTTGGCAAATAGTCTATGATCAAAGATAATCATTTGTGATAGTTGCTCTGAGAAATAGACATTTTTCTTTTTGATTTCATGTTCATTGAGGAAGCAATTATTGCAAATCTTTCACCAAATTTTTGAAATGTTTGAGCAAGACAATATGTAAAAGAGACTTTACCTATTAATTTTCTAAAAAAACATTGTGTTTATTGATTGTGGCTTTCAACTGTTGTGAATGATCTAAATTTCAAAATAAAACAAATAAAACCATCTAGATATGTTAGAAATGAAAGCTACAATCAAAATAGAGATATCACATTTCTAAGTGCAAGGGTAATAGGCATGTCCAATGTTTTTAAGTGATTGTTTGAAAATATTTAATAATTAAATTGTTAAGTCATTCTGAAATTTGTCTACTTGTTAATTTGATTCATATTTTCATTGTTTTATTTTATGATTTTATTTACAATTATTTTTAAACTATCGAAGATTGCTCTTGAAAAGAATCTTGACATTGTATTCATGGTTAAATGTTTTACGAAGAGATAAGACCTAAGTTATTCAAACGAATGTATATATACTAACATGATAAAAGATGAAATTATATCTTATGGGGGATATAATGAGTGCAATTGTATACAAATCAAAAAAAATTGTGGAGAATTCATCCACATTGACTTTTTTTTTCTAAATCAATGGTGGTTGTCTCAAGGTGGAGAGTAGTGTGTAAAGACCCACACCTAATTTTTTTTTGCAATATAGAAAGATGTTAATGCAAGTCTAGGCACTTTCTAATCAGCAAGTTCCCAGTGTGAGCAAGGTGAGAGCATACAGTGTTTGGAAAACACACAATCTAATTAGATGAATGCACTATAGAAGTAAAGGCAGCAAGCCGACCAGAAGCATGCAGGCAGTAGTGCTGACCCAAATCAACACATCTTCGACAGACAAGCATCTTGAGTAAATGCAAAGCCACTGGTAGAATACAACAAAATTCAATCAAGCCAAAATGGGTGATTGCATGCAGATCTGATCAATGCCTAAAAAGTCTTGAAATGTAAAAGGATCTAGCGGTGAACTAATCAAGACCTTCTATGTAGAAATACACATAATTAGTGGTATACCATCCGATTTTACAATATGATCAGCATGTAATGCAAGATTTTCGATGATACGACCATCTAAAATTACAATAACATGAAGTATGAATTATTAGCAATTATATTGAAGGGAAGCTAAGCAACAACTCACTAAAAATATTATGCTAGTGAGAAAACAACATTGTTGCAACATAGATATAAGTTCAAAATAATCAGAATTAAATGATATACCATCCACAAGAGTCCACTAAACTATAATACACTAAAAAAAGACACTACATATTGAAGAAGAATGCAAATTGCAAACTTAGTGCTCACTGAATATTAATGGGATTACTGAAATACTCTAAAAACTATCCACAAAATGACTAACCAGAACTGTATGGTTAGAAAACACACTGATAAGGCCCCAAAAACCTCTAGAATGACCTTCCATATTGTATGGACCTCAAGGAATTGTATGAACAACATGAAAGGATTGGTGTATGGTGCCCAAAAGCACAAGAATAGTGCACCAAAAGATGGTAGATGCTGCTACAGCGGAAACAAATTAGTACAACCTAATACTATAACAATACAACACCATAAGCTCCCAAAAACACCATAGAAAACTGCAACTAGAATAAATATATTAATAGACATAATGATTCAATGCACTCCACAACTAAAACACATCAAAATCCTCCATTTTTTAAGTAACCAGAAAACTTGAACTACAAATCACACAATCAGTTCAAACTACAAAAACTTCACTTTTAGGACATAGGTGATTCCTGAGTGAAATCACTCAACCCGCTACAAGGGTTTTCATCCCTAAAACAAGACTCACCAAAGGGTTTTCATCCTCAGAAAAATAGAGAGAACTCACATTCTTTCATTGAAGCAATAAAATGAATAATCAGTAATGCTTCTTCTGAAGACCAAACCTTGTTATATAGCTTTTTCACAGCTATTTTAGGAAAAAGTATTTGTTTGTTTTTTCGCTACTTTTTCCAAAAGTGCTTTTTTGTTTTTTTGTTACTTTTTCAAAAGGCACTTTTCCCTCCCAAACTTAATATTTTAAAAAGTGACTTTTGAATCCTTATTTTCAACATCACTTTTGTAATTCACTTTTAACTTTTTAATTCACCACTTTGCACCCCGTGCCTAACATTATCATTTTTGGCCCTCTTTTAAAAACACTTTGTGATGTTGGCCACCCTTCATTAAAATAAATAAACATAAGCTGCCTTTAAGAAAATAGTATGAAGTTACCTTAAGACAACTTAAGTTATTTATTTAATTACTTTTCTGTACATCCCAAAATCTACATAAAGTTGGTGTTCTCCAAGGATGTTGGAATGGACCCAAAAAGGGACATTACAAGTCCTTCCTCTCAAAAAATTGATTGTCCTCAAGCAATGATAACTTAACCAACTGATTAATCATGAATGAAAATCAATATGACTCTAGAATCCCAAATCAATCTAGGAGGTTTGTGTGTCCTTTTGTTTGATGTACTATGCTACAATACACCTTCAACTAAAACTCCCTTTGAATTTATTTCTAATTGTATAGAAATATTTTGTAAGGCTTCTGTAAATTCCCCAAAAAATTCTTTGCTCTACCATGTTTGCACTGCACCACTCTAATAAAAATTGAAAAATATGTGTAAATATTCTTTGTTTTCACTACAAGAATCACAGAATCATGGCCATAATCGTGTGGAAATATGTTGTCATGTATTAGTCTCAAACATTAACAACTAAAATCCACAACATACTCATATTTGATACCTTGAAAATGAGCAGTTGCTTGCTTACCCAAGGCTATGATGGGACATTTGGGACTAAAAGATTCCATTATTTTTGCTAAAATTTGATGGGGTAGCATATTTGGAAGACCCTTCAATATCACCTCCTTCCCTTCATGTCAAAACTTAAGCTCCAATTTTTGATAATTTTGAGAAATTTCACCAAGTGAGTATAACTATTGAACTCCCAAAACTATGTTAGTCTCACCTAAGCCAACAATATAAAAAACATTACAAATTTTATGCTCACCAATGAGTATGGTGAATTGACTTATCTTTTTTTTGCAAGGGATGATAAACCCTTCAACTACTACAACATCAAATTCATCAAATTCTTCAACATGAAGTCCCCTCTTAACTACTAAACCTTCATTAATGTAATTGTAGGTAGCCCCACCATCAAAGAGTGCTATGATTATGTGCCCACATAAGACCCCTTGAAATATGAAAGAATAATACCTTGGTGCTCCAAAGAGAAGAAAGTGTACCACCTTTGGTATCATCATCTTCAAGATTCAAATGTTGATCTTGCTCTTTTCGCAAACCTTCAGATTCTTTGGTTTCTTCCTCCTCATCAGAAACCACCTCAATGTAATGTATCTTTCCCTTACCAAGGAATCTATGACCCAATGTCCAAGGTTCCTTGCAATGGAAACACAAATTTTTCTTCCTAAGTTCATTATTAGATTCTTCTTCATTGCTTGTTTTGGGTGGCAGGCTCTTCTGAAGTTGAACATGAGACTCTTCTTTTTGAAAGGTTTTCTTTTGTTGTTTTGTATGAGAATCCTCTAAATAAAACTTACTTTTTGGAACAAAAGGCTCCATGCTTAATGCCCTTTTGATGGCATCTTGTAAGGAAGGTGGGCCAAAGGCTTTTACCAACCTTTTAGAGGCTATGTCAATCCTTCTATGAAAATAACAATAAGTCTCCTTTCAGAGACATCGACAACCATCACAGAGAGTCTTTGGAACTCTGTCACATAGTTGTCTACTTAACCACCTTGGTTGAACTGATAAAGTTCTCTGAAATGGATCTCAGGATCCTTTCTATCAAATCTTTCAATAATTCATCAGTTGAAATCAGCATAGTGTCAATCAATTTGTTGTCTTGTGTGACTAGCCTGCGATACCACCATTCATGCACAACTCCTTCCAAATGAAGAGTAGCATATTTGATAGCATCTCCCTCGAACATAGGATTAAGGGAGAAGTAGGTGTTTGAATTTTGAATCCATGAATGTGTTGAACACTTTCTAGAACCATCCAAGGAGGGTATTAATAGCTCACCCAACCTTCGTTACAAATCCTAATTATTTCTCTCCCTTTGAGGTCTATTCCTCAACTATAAGTTACAGAAATTAGGGAAAGACATGGTTGCATGAAATTCATCCCCTAAAACTTCATACTCATGCAGATACTCAATAAAGTTACCTCCTTTATTATGATTTTTATGCTCTTACTCTCTCTCAGGTTCTTCTCTTGTCAGGAACCTAGGTTGAAAGGGTCTAACTGCAGGACCAATGACAATTCTATTATGACTATGGTTATTATTGTTATTGTTGGAGTTACTAGTTTTACCATTCTATTTGTGGGGTGGCTGGGAGGCATTTAGATTACGAGTTATATCTCGTAACGCATGTGTTATCTCAGGCATAGACTCCCTCATAGAATTCTAAATCTCTTTATCCAACTCCTTATGGATCTTGCTAATCGTCTTGTACAGATTTAACTCCTCTCTTGTAATAGTCACCCATGTTCTCTTTTATCTCAAATTTTGTTTCTACCCTCTAACTTTCTTTCTTCTTTTCCCTTTGATGATATCTAAACTCTTTATTAATGTTGTGCATGTGGTTTGAACTGCATCAAAGGGTTAACTCATTGAATAGGCTGGCAAGACCATCTCTGATACCACTATAAAGATCCACATCTAAAAAAATTATTTTTACAATATAGAAAGATGCTAATACATGTTTAGGCACTTTTTTATCACCAAGTTCCCAGTGTGAACAAGGTGAGAGCATATGGTCTTTTGACAACACACAATCTAACTAGATGAACTATGCACTATAGAAGTAAGGCGACAAGCCAACCAAAAGCATGCAATTGACAATGCCGACCCAATCAACACCTCTTCAGCAGACAAGCATGGTGAGTGAATGCAAAGCCATTGGAAAATTACAACAAAATCTGATTAATCCAAAATGGTTGATTGCATGCAGATCTGATCAATGCCAAAATGGGATTGAAATGCAAAGGGGTCTAGTGATGAACTAACCAAGACCTTCTACGTTGAAATACATAATCAGTGGTATACCATCCGATTTTACAATATGATCAGCATGTAATGCAAGATTTTTGATGATACTACCATCTGGAATTACAATAACATGAAGTATGAACTACTAGCAATTATATTAAAGGGAAGCTAAGCAATAATGCACTAAAAATATTATGCTAATGAGAAAATAGCACCATTGTAACACAAATATCAATCCAAAATAATCATAAATAAATGATATACCATCCACAAGAGTTCACCAAACTATAGTACACTAAAAAAGGACATTGGATGTTGAAAAAGAATGCAGATTGCAGACTTAGGGCTTACTGAATATTAATGGGATGACTGAAATAAGTCTAAAATACTCTGAAATCTATTCACAAACTAACTAACCAAAACTATACAGTTAGAAAACACACCAATAAGGCCCTAAAACCTCTAAAATTCCCTTCCAAACTATATGGACCTCAAGGAACTATATGAATAGCATGAAAGGATTGTTGTACGATGCCCAAAAGCACAAGAATGGCACACCAAAAGATAGCATATGTTGCTACAGTAGAAACAAATCAGTACAGCCTCATACTATAACAGTACAACCCCATAAGCTCCTAAAAATTCCATAGGAAACTGCAACTAAAATAAATATATCAATAGACATAATGATTCAATGTACTCCACAACTAAAACACGTCAAAATCCTCTATTTTTTTAAGCAACTAAAAAACTTGAACTGCAAATCACACAATCAGCTCAAACTACAAAAACTTCACTTTCAACATAGGTGATTCCTGAGTGAAATCAATCGACTAGCTAGAAAGCTTTTCGTCTTTGAAATTGGATTCACCAAAGGGTTTTCTTCCTCAAGCAAATAGAGAGAACTCGTGATCTTTCATCAAAGCAATAAAATGAATAATTAGTAACTCTTCTTCTGAACATCAAACCTCCTTTTATAACTTTTTCAGAGCTATTTTAGGAAAAAGCATTTTGTTTTGCTTTTTCATATATGTTTTTGAAAAAGCATTTTTATTTTTTCATTGCTTTTTCGAAAAAGCACTTCCCCCCTAAACTTAATATTTTAAAAAAGTGACATTTGAATCCTTATTTTCAATGTCACTTTTATAATTCACTTTTAAAACAACTTTTTAAGTCGCCACTTTGTACCCCATGCCTAGCACTATCACTTTTGACCCTCTTTTAAAAACATTGTATGGCTTTGGCCACCCTTCATTAAAATAAATAAACATAAGTTGCCTTTAAGAAAATAATATAAATTTACCTTAAGACAACTTAGGTTATTTATTTATCCCAAAGTATACAAAAATTTGGTGTTCTCCAAGGATGTTGGAATGGACCCAAAAAGGGACATTACATAGTGATATTTTTCAAACACCAAGTTCTTTCAAACATCTAAATTTTGAAATATGACTTTGATATATACTTGTGTTCAAATATACATTGAATTTGTATCTCTAAGGTCTAAATTTTTTGGAGGACAAGGTATGAAAAATATCAGTGCTTTTCAAAAGAGAAACATTGATTTAGACAATAGATGCCAAAATGGGCACCTTAAGTCATCTAATTGATGAGAGGAACATATAGCAGTGAGTTTTCAATTGCTTTTGAACTTGGAAAGTGCCTAAATACAACCCATCTTCAACATCTTATGTAATCTTCCCACAAGACCAGAAAAGGTTGGATGACATATTAAAGTTAGGGTGTATTTTAAAACTTTAATGATGATGATGTAGAAGAGATACTCCAACATAAATAATATGCATTTCTTCAACACATTAAGTCAAATTGTGATACTATATTGATGCCTTAAAAGTCCTCTCAATAAAATTGGCTATGGAGGTTAAGGGAAGACAAAATTTTACTTTAATAAAATATTAAAATGAAGTTTACATTTTCCTACAAACTACTTAAGAGTTTTAATTTTATGAATAAAGTCTTTATTACTTTTTAAAATCTAAAAAGATAATAATACAATATTCACAAAAAATCCAGGTGGTAAGAAGGCACACCCTCAGAGTTTATATGCAGGACTAAGTCTAATACAAAAGATGAAAGCAATCAAAGCAAGGCCAAGCCCAAACATCAAAAAACAAAAGTCACTAGGTAGTAAGAGTAGCGCTGACAAGAGGGGGTCTTAGTCATCTGGTTCCCCCAAACATCAACTAGGATGGAGTTGTCATCAATAGGCTCCCAACCAATGAGTACACTCTCCTCCTAATCATCATTAGGAATTTGTTAAGCAGGAATAAGAGAAATAGCTAGCTGCAGGCAAGGAAAGTTGCTAGAATCCAGCCAACTAAGAGCACCACACCCATGAGAAGAGGTGAAAGGAAACTAAGGAGATTGAGACCAACTACAAGATACATAATCCCTAGACCCTTGAGGCTAAGAGTTGTGGGATTGAGATCCTCGATCATGTCTAGTAGATTGGCTACGATCACATTGGTGCCCATGAGGTGGGGAAGAGGAAGGATCTAGAACCCTAGCAACTATGTAGGGGGCATTACCCTAATGGTCAAGAAGCTCCTGCAAATATGCAACTTCAAGTGCAACCTTGTTGGTTTGCACCTAAATTTGCATAAGCACATTAAAGCGAATCAAAGAAAAGTGAGCATCAACCAAACAACTTGAAAAGAGAGTTAAATTTCTATCTTTCCAAATACTAAAGAGAATTTTGACCCTCAAACCATGCTAAATCTATGTATAATTGAATGGGAGACAAGGTCAATCACCCTGCAAAACCATATGCCAAGAGAAGGGGTCAAGCCAAAAGGGTCTAAAAAAATCATGTACCCAAATCCAAGTTTTTCGAGATTTAGTGCCAAACCCAAAAAGATGCTTGAGAGTCTTGATCTATCCACAAAATGGACAATAGAGGTTGAGAAATCCTAGATGAGTCAAGCGAGAACCAAGCAGAGGACCTTGGTAGAGAATGCACCACACAAAATGAGCTAATTTAGGCTCAAGAATGGTCGAACAAAGATTGGAACTGTCAATGCCAAGTACCAAGAGAAGACTGGAGGTGTCAACAATGTTTTAATTGCTCCACCATTGGGAGATGAGGTTAAATCCACAAGTACCCCTTGCAATGTCTATAATTATGAAATGGTGTGTCAAGATACCATTTCTAGTCTTTCAACCGGGGCTTGAATGACCTAATTCTAATTTTGTAAACCATATGGGGAGGAATGGCATCAATAATAATCTAAAAAGTCTCCTAATCTTGATTGGATAGTTATAATTTCAATTTGGCCTTAGGCCAAGAAAGAAAATTTATTGGTAGCTCTGTCAATAAGATCAGGAAGAAACTTAATTCCTCTTTTGAAGAATTTCAAAGCATGAACCCAAGGAGCTTTGCAAAGAGGATGGTCTTGACTAGAAAGAACCAGAGACCACCAAATAGATTGTTGATTGATTGAGAGGCCATTGCAAAAGTCATTACTAGCCCAAAGAAGCCAAGGTTTGATGGACTCTTGGGCTTTCCAAATGCTCTTGATAACAAATGTGCCTCGTATCTGGACAGGCTCCCTCATAGTGAGAGGAATATAGAGTCCAAGCCCTTTCCAAGTTAGATGCCTAGTAGGCACACCTGACAAGATACACTACCCAATGAGAATTTTTTAGGCATCATTCCCTTCCAAGGGTGAATAATTCATTTAGCACAAGTTTCCAATCTTTGATGATGGATTAAAAGTAATCCAAACCACCAACATTGTGAGGGAGACAACAGAATTCCCAAGCAACACAATGAAATCCTTTATGCCCGTCACTAGAGGCCCAAAGAAAGTCCCTAAGCAACTTCTCAATTTTTGAATAAGAGGCCTTCAAAGGAACCCAACAAAAGTAGTAATCATGAGTAGCGGCCAAAATTTTAGAGCACTCCTAAAATTTTCCATCCAAAGAAAGGACCCTTTCTACTTAGTTATCAAGTATAATAGAGGTGTGACCAATAAGATTGTTAATATGTTGTCAAGACCACCTTTATTTTCAATGGTATGTACATTTTCTTAATTGGAACCCTTTGCCAAGGAGGTTTATGTAAAAGGACTACAAGAAAGATGAAGATCATGGAGATATATACCTACAAATACAAAGTAAAAATGTTGATTTTATGTCAAAATGTGAAGAGAAAGCGATGATTTTTTAGAGAGGTTCATAACTCCAAAGTAGTAGGTCATTTTGGGTTTTCTAAGATCATTGCTAACCTTCAATGCTATCTTTATTAGCTCTACATGCAAAATAATGTATCTAAATTAATTCAAGGGTGTAAGTTGTGCACTATGAGCAAGACAAGCAACTACAAGTTGGCGTTGTAATGTAACCATTATTGATTCCTTCATGTCTATGGGAGAGCATTTCAATGGACTTGGTGGGGGTGTTTATGTGTGACAAAACAAGGACATGTTTTTTTGTTGTGGTGGATAGATTCAGTAAGGTGTATTCTTATTCTGTGCAAGAAAATATTGACAAGGAAAGATGTAGCCTAGTTGTTCTTTACACATTTATGGGTGCATTTTGGTTTATTAGAAAGCATCATTTCAGATAGGAAGTTTTGGTATGCATTTTGGAAAAGAATGGATACCCACTTGAAGAGATCTCTTCAAACTGATAGTCGAGCTAAAGTGGTGAACTAAACACTTGTGCAACTATTAAGGGGCTATAATCAACAACATCTAAAGTGATGGGATAATAATTTAGCATATATCCAAAAATTTTACAATAGGGTAATTATGACCTCAACCAACTTGACTCTCAATTTTGAAATATGTTTTGGGTTTCTACCACCTATCCTAATGGATGTTGTGTCCTTCCATGCTTGATGAGGAAGAAGTGTTGTTACCTCTAGTTAGACCTTGTGCCAAGTGGACAAGAAGAGTTGGGGATGATGTAGTGCTTCAAATGAAAGAGTAGACTTGAAGGGGAATACATGAGACTTACTTAATTGGGCTCAAGGTGCAACTACCAAGGCAAAGTGGTATCTTGTTGAGGATATGAGGTAGAAATTTCATCACTTAATGAGATCTTCAACTTTTGTGGACCAAAAGACTCCGGATTGGGAAGGTGTGACCCATAAAATAGTTCAAAAATGTTGCAAAGGCAACATAAGTTGTCACATTTCATCAAAAAGTTGCAAAAACTTGTTTTCTTATCTATATTCAATTTCACAACTAGTGAGATCGAAAAAATAGGATTACATGCAAACAAGAAGAAAAGATCTAATTTTTCTTGGGAAACACAATCCGAGAGGCTTCTGGAAAGAATAGCAACAAAAAAACACATCTACGGAGAACAATATCACGGACTCCCAATGGCTAAAATATGCAAAGTTGTTATAAGAGAGCGAAACAAAGATGTCCCCCCCAATAATCAATTCAATGGCTAAACTCTTCTCCACGGAAGACATCAAGGAATTAAAAAGCTTGATGTGGGTAAAGCGAGTGACATAGATGGCTTACAAGCAGAATACATAAAATGGGGTGTGGAACTCCTCACACCGGACATCAAAAGAATTTTTAATGGGATCATTCAAAATGGTTTTCCAACAAATTGGACAACCAGTGTCGTCATTACTTTGCTCAAAAGTGGAGATGCCAACAACCCTTCAAACTATCGTACTATAATGATCAATCCCTTTTTCAGAAAACCGTTTGGGAGAATGATAGAGTGTCGAATCAGTATTTGGGCAAAAAAGGAAGGAACGAGGGCAAAAGGACAAGTTGGTTTTAGGCCAAAACACTCTACAATTGACCACTGCATTACCCTCAGACACTTGATTGAGAAGGTTTGGGATAAACAGGGGGAAGAGGTCTTATGTTGCTTCGTCAACTTCAAGAAAGCGTTTGACATTGTCCCTAGAAGCAAACTATGGAGTAGAATAGAAGAGTTGGGAATTCCGAAAATGTATAGGGTTGTTGTCCATATGATGTATGATCAAGTCTAGGCCAAAATTAGAACAAAGCAAGGACTTTTAAAATGTTTTGGGAGTGACATTGGGGTCAAATAGGGATGTTCGTTATCTCGTACCATATTTGGTTATACATCGACAAATTAGAGGAGTGGATAGACAAGTTTGGTGGTAGGGGTCTTCAATTGACCAGCTATGTTATAAAGCTACTCCTATATACAGATTGTAATGCCTTAAATTTTTGGAACATAGCATATCACTTCCTATTTATTAAAATAGATAATTATATGGCTAATTCATTAACATTCAATTATTTCTTTACATTTAACCTTGTTAAAGAAATAATTTAATAAATAATTGTATTAATTCAATTTTATCAGCGCAAATGAATATATTAAACAATGCAAATAAATATATAAATTCAGTCTCAACAATTGGTATAACTGAGCAATAATACTTATATGTATGTAATTAGCAAGAATCCAAAGATTGCTTGAATGCACCCTGGTTCAGCCTCTTTTGTCTATGAGTAATCTGGGAGAAATAAGCGTACTTTGCCGCTCTACATGAGTGTTGGTTCCTTAGGAACAAAGATCAACACCCATGCAATACCCAAGCCCTGGCCAGGACTGTCCTGAGTGCACATTTGTACCCCAAGTTGGACACACATGTATAAGATGTGCCCCCTTCTCCGTCTTGCTCACAGCCTACTAACCTGGAATCCTATTCCCGCAATATATAGTGCTTGATATATTTTCTTCTTTCCTGTCTCACATAAATGCTTATATAAGCATTAAGGGGTGGTTTTCCAAACCAACACACCCTTTCACGAGAGTTTCATTTTAATAATTATTTAATAAATAATTATTCTCCCTTTCATAAAAGAATTCTCTTAAATATTCTTCATTACTCTTTATTTAAACTAAAGAAGCATATTATCCTTTATTTTTCCATCCCTTTTTTTAATTCTAAAGGGTTATTTCATCACTTTATCTTCTCTTGGGGAAAAAGTCACATAACAATTCTCCCCCTATAAATTAACTATTGTCCTCAGTAGCGCAAGATGCATCTACATCACAACTCAAAGAAACACATGATCAATAATTGAAGAAACTAATATTGAATATATTAGTCTTCATACTGTTTCTATTTATTTTTGTTTTTATCTACATCCTTTTCTTCTTTTAATTCATAGTCTCTCTTTTTTTCAATTTTATTTTAAATTAACAAGTAATATCGAGAGAATCATTTTTCCAATCAAAATCTATGACTAGAACTATAGATTCACACATATCAAGAATTTAATGATATTTTATATGTTTAATCACATATTTTTCAACTTTATCAATTTTCTCTCATGCAACCCATTACCTTTAATATAAATATTTTAATCGCTTACATGAATCTTCAATACTAAATTTACAAAATTATCATCATGTGTTGTCATAAAATTTACCTAGTGAATGACATGCATATCCCCTACTATATAGTCACTCATTGTTGAACTACATATAATCTACATAATCACATACATTCCAAGATGATATCCATGCATTCCAGACTACATGAATATCCTCTAAATATCCTCTTTTCATAATATACAACTAGAATCTTAGTCCTATACAATAAGGAAAATGTACAAGGTTATTGGGTTGATCAAGTCCAATAACAAAGTACAATATAACAAAAGATGGTATAAAGAATGTCAGAAATGCATCTTAAACAACAATAGAATAATAGTAAATTATCATCACCTAGAGAGTACTTCATACAAAAATACAAGGTTTACTCTTCCTTTGAGAAACTAAATTAAGTAAATTTCAAATTACTTCTAGGATGAAGATTTGTTCAATTAAGTTTTTGGATAAAGATTTGGCTATAATGAGGATACAGTCCTATTTATAACCATGTTAATGTAATAGTAAAGTGGAATACAACTTTTTTTTATTGGGGTTCTCATCATAAAATTAAATATTAAGTAAGGGTACATAAGGAGAGGGAATATTATGTCATTCGATAAATACATCCCTAGGCTTGAACGCCTATTGATATATGATATTATTAGATTGTGTATGATAAAACAATTAGTATAAATTTATAATATTAATTTCCTTAGAGGTTGTCTCTCCCCCTATAAGATTCAACATGTCCCCATGTCTAAGAGAAACAATTTGGTGTATATGCTAAGAAATATTTTCTTATTTTAACTAACACAACATAATATTTTACGAAAAAAAATGATCCTAGGACCTGTGGGTTATCGACCTACAATGTAACTTGTGTTAGACTTAAGTAACAAATCTGGGTGTCATTTCTTTTTTTGCAAACAATACATAGATATAATGTTGGCTTAAGATGATTGTTTTAGATTGTTGAGTAGTTTAAATGTCTTTATTTTATAAAAACCAATATTATATATTCACCACCTATTCTCCATTGTTAACAAGCATATCTAAATACTGATATTAGAATTAAATATTTAAGGTCATTATGTATTCTTCAAGTTACATACCCTTTTCTAGGGTAGTTATATCACACCCCTTATATTCTACCATTGAACTAGTTGTATTACTCATCAATGACCATTACTATAGACATTATTTCCTCTTACAAACCCCTTCAACTAAATTCATTCAATTATTTAAATAAAATGTTAATAACCTACAAGACCACATAGAGAAGGCATTCTCTCACACATCTTGGCAATCTAATATGGATAAAAACATGGTACTATGTAGCAATGTGCATGAATCTATGAAACACTAGGATAGGAGCATAATAATGACACGATTATAAAGTGAAACCCTAATATGAGTACTCTTCTAGTCCATACGTTGTTCCATTAAGAATTGGAATTTTATTTGGAAAAAAGTGAGTAATTGGAATTTTATTTGGAATTTTATTTTGAGAAAATTTTCACCTCTATATAGTTATCTTGTCATGCAAAAATGTGAACAATAGTCAAAGAGGCCTACAAACTATGGAATACAGGCACTAATAGAAATTTGGAAAGATAGGAAAATGATTAAGAGGGACAAGCTATATTTGGGCTATTACTTAACAACTAGATCTTAGGTGCATCATCTTGGATTCTATCCATATGAAGACTTACTTTCCATTTACAAATTGTGTAGGAATATCTTCCATTCTTGTGACAACAATGCATATGTATGTGTTTATACAATAATCTAAGGATGGTTAGAACACCATTGTCCTATTAAAGAAAAGAGTTGATCTTAATCACCCAATACATTATTTTATCTTTTTTTCCATAATTAGTTCTCAATTGGAATTTGTTTTTAGGAGTTTGTTTTTATGAAGACATCTGAGAATCTAAGGGAGTATTTGCACACAGTCTGCTTTATTCTCTTGTAAATGCATTTTGTTTTAAAACACTATTTTAAATCCTTGTCTTCTTTTGCTTGAAAAGGAAATGTTGACTTATAAATCTTTGCCTATTCCTCTCTATTATAGTACTGATAAACTCATATCTCGCATCTATGCTTGATCTGCCAGCTTAACTCACCACTATGGAAGGTGCCATATCCTCTATAGGCAATTTTGGATTCGATGGTTGGTTCAATCATTTCTCTATCCGTCGCCCATGCCATCGATGAAAGCATCCATCCTTCCCTATACTATATCCTAATCGATAACTGATACCTAATCTCTATTCATATGAACGACAACTGAAACCGACATGGTTAAGTGGGAGAGGAAGGACTGGTCGAGACAAGAAAGCAATCTATCTGTCATCTGAAATAGGGTTTAGAATGCCATGTGTAAATATATCATTATAGATTAATAATTTTAACAATTAAATTTGACTATGCACTTAGAGTATTCCACCATCCGAAGTACTTGTTTAATTCTATAGGTGATTCATGGATGATTTTGAGAACACTTTCAAATTTGTTTCACATTAGCATCTAGTTCTTGTTTAAAAATTGATTGAATGAAAAGCGATGAAGAATTGTAACGTTTTGGGTACAAGAAAGGATCGAAAAATATGTAACAAAAGTTTTACTTTCACCCTCCACATATTTTAATATGATAATTTCAGCAATTTATATGAATCAATAAATTGCCAAGTTGTGGAACTTGTTTTGGGTGTTACTCACTCTTACGCATTGATAAATATACTCTTGAATATAAACTCTCTCTTGCATGTGCTAATGCTTTAGTCAAAGAGACAATACAACCAATCCAGAGACCAAGAATGCAATTAGTTTTTTAGTATTATAAAGAAACAAGTACAGGTTAAGTGTTTGAAATGAGTTGTGACTCCTACTCATTAGGAAATTCAATTGTAAGTAACATACTTTCAACTGGTGACTTTCCTAAATATTCACATTATTGTATAGTAGAAGCGAGGTTACGAATGGGCTTTTTGATTTCCCTCACATGTGCAATTAAGCACTTTTTGTTTAATTAGCTTCTCACAGTTTTCTTCAAAACTCACTTTAAAGCACCACTAGTAAGTTAGAGATGGACAGATCACACTCAGAAGGGCAGTTTCCAACTTCTGTAATTAATTTGAATTACAAATTCTCAGTTCCCAAGTTTTTGATTTTACTAAAGGCGAGACGGAGGAGGAATCACAACAGTCAGAAGTGTGGTTTGAAACAATATAACAAGTTGTCAACACATGACATAAAAGAGTGTGGTTTGAAACAGCCAGCGATCCACCAAGGCCTACTTATTTGGTGAAGGCTAAAGAAAAAAAATTCATTATCAGAAGAATTAAAAGAATGGAATGATTATCTTGTATCCACACAAGGGGAAGTATGGATTGAAATTGCAACTGGTATTGAAATGGACCCTTACTCAAGCATTGGTACCCACTGTGTCAAAGACACCCTAATCGCCTAGGGTTAGAGAGATCTCAGAATGCTAAGAAAATCAAAGATGATGCAGCGGGTTTAGCTTGAGATAAGTTTTTGGAGAATAAAGTAGCACGGAGCACTACCAAAAATAATATTTGGGCTTGAATTGAAGTATAAACGAATAGAAAATGTTGTTTATAAAGTCTGATAATATTTACCGATGTTAAAATTTTCCAGCAGTGGAAAACCTTTTTCTAATTACATGTGAAAATTCTGACAGATATGTTATTAAAATGGAAACAAAATAAAATATAAAATAAAAATGAAATGTCCCATTTGTATGGCTTTCGAGAGTGGGGACTTATTCCATTCTTTCCATCATAAATTATTGTGAAATAATATATAAATCTATTTCAAAAAAAAAATGCTAAAACAGTGGTAAAGAATGGATATGTAACCTCTTTCAATTTAATATTATATTTAACAATCCTGTCCAAACAAGGAAACGGGAAAGATAACTCAATTTGTCAAAGTATCATAATTTTAGGGTTGGTATGATGGTCTTCTAACATTGCTTAAAAAGTGTTTATAGTGATGTAATTAAACTATTTTTTCACATTTCAGCGATAATTTTCAATAATACCAATAGGATCAAAGTATTATCACTAATATCAATACCAAAACATCAATATCCACAAAATTTTATCAATAATATCAACAAACTAATATGTTATAATATGTTAATGCAAATTTATGATGGTTTAATGCAGCATAAACCCTAAATTACAAAATAACTATTAATATATATTTATTTTATTTTCATTTTTTGTTTCCTTTTTTTGTTTTTTTTTTTATTCTTATAGTTTAATTTCTAATGTGCAAATAAATGTCAGATCACTTCCTATTTATTAAAATAGATAATTATATGGCTAATTCATTACTCAATTATTTCTTTAACATTTAACCTTGTTAAAGAACGAATTTAACAAATAATTGTATTAATTCAATTTTATTAATGCAAATGAATATATTAAACAATGCAAATAAATATATAAATTTAGTCTTAACAATTGGTATAACTGAGCAATAATACTTATATGTATGTAATTAGCAAGAATCCAAAGATTGCTTGAATGGACCCTGGTTCAGCCACTTCCGTCTGTGAGCGATCTGGGAGAAATAAGCGTACTTTGCTGCTCTACATGAGTGCTGGTTCCTTTGAAACAATGCTCAACACCCGTGTCATACCCAAGCCCTAGCCAGGACTGTCCTGAGTGCACCTCTGTACCCTAAGTTGGACACACACATAAGATGTGCCCCCTTCTCCATCTTGCTCACAACCTACTAACCTGGAATCCTACAGTGCTTGATATATTTTTTCTTTCCTGTCTCACATAAATTCTTATATAAGCATTAAGGAGAGGTTTTCCAAACCATCACACCCTTTCACGAGAATTTTATTTTAATAATTATTTAATAAATAATTATTCTCCCTTTCATAGAAGAATTCTCTTAAATATTCTTCATTACTCTTTATTTAATCTAAAGAAGCATATTATCCTTTATTTTTCCATCCCTTTTTTTAATTCTAAAGGGTCATTTCATCACTTCATCTTCTCTTGGGGAGAAAATCACATAACACAGATGATCTTATTCTAATGGCAAAAATAGTGCATGATTTGAGAGACCACTTTAAGGCTCTAAAATTGTTTTGTCATGAGGTTGGGATGCAAGTGAACACTAACAAAACTAAGGTCATGATCTTTCCCTTGAAGAGAAAGAAGGCTCAGATAGAATTTTTTTTTAAGGCAATCCCTTGCAAGTGATTAATGAATATAAATATCTTGGCCTCGATTTCCACAATAAGCTCGACTAGGAGACGTGTAGTGCAAAAAGGATACAAAGAGGGTGGAAAGCTTTATACTTATTGCAAAATAGATGCAGAAGAGCTGAATTGTGAGATTGGAAAACTAAGAAAACCCTTTTTCGAGTTGTTAGTGGTGTCGGTGGTTTTATATGGGTGTGAGTTGTGGGGTGGCAACACATCAATGATGAAGTGGAGACAGATAGAGAGGTTACAAAAGCACTTAATCACAAACAATTTCAAAACAAAAATCTCAGTTCCTTACGAGATTGACTTAGTTGAAGTCGATGCCTTTCCTTTGGAGGCATTGGCTTGATCTGGCTGATAAGTTATTTAAAGAAGCTAGAGAACACGGAGCTGCTGAGTTGGCCCAAAATGGTAACAGAAGAAAATTAGGCGAAAGGAAGAGCATGTGGATGAAACAAAATGACAAGTGGATAAATAAGTGGGATATTAGCATAAAAGTGCCCAAATATGATTGGGGCAATCAAACAGTATGTGCGGGAAAAAGTCAAAGTAAGCATGTAGACATGACAACTTGGGAGGAAAAGAGAGTACTATATCAAACATTTCAATCCTTCATATGACCACACACAAAAAACCTATATAGGAGTGAAAACTAAATGGAAAGCGAAAATGTTAATGGCTCGACTAAGGACTAATTCACACCAGCTCAAGATGTGAAACTAGTAGGTGGACAAGGCATAAAGAAGAGTGAGATGACAGAATATGTTGTTTCTATACTTTGGGAGTTGTGGAAATGGAATGACACTACATCATGGAGTGTCCAATCTACAAAGATATTCAGGGCATTTACACAGATATCTTGAATGTGGGCTTCTTGGTTAATTTGTTTGAAGAAAAATGGATAACAAAGCTTGCAGATTATTTGATTAAGACCCACAACAGAATATCGAAGATCCTAAAGGAAAGAAAGGTCAAGTAGGCATTGTGTGGACGGCCTACCTGTCCAAGGCTTTTATGCTTAACAGTGTGGTCAATATCTTATGGTCCCATGGGTTGTTTGGCCTCATGAATGTTATTAAAAACCTTCATTCATTCATTCACAAGCAATAATCTCTGAGTGGTTCAAAACATCTCTAGGAAGTTGGAGAATTGGAGGGCATATGAAAAGATGAAGAATCTTGGCGTTGGCAACAAAAACTACCATTTACAACAAGCAATTTTGTTTTCACCTTGCTGGTTTCAAGATCACCCATGGAGTTTCATCGCCTCAACAATTGAGTTTTCACCCTAGTGCTTTCAACATCGCCCTAACAATTTCAACGTGGCTCAACATGTTAGTTTTCAACGACGGTTTCACATGCATCCCTATAATTTCGTAACCATTAACTAACAAGAGACAGTTTCGTCATTTTGATGTGTGCAAACAGGTAACACCCAAAAATGACGTTTTCTTTTTTCTTGCAACGATTCATTAGAAAACACCTTGTTTGCAGACACAGAAATAAATGCCAGGGTAAAAGACATTCCAAAGGATAGCACTTCGTGAATCTTGTTTAGGGCAAACTTTTCATGTTGCAACAATTTTGGGAGCCAATTGGAAGAGTTAGAGCCCAAATTTACATATGAATTTGGTTGTAGGAGCCATGAACTCGTTTCTATGTCCAAGAGGCAATATTACTCTTGATTCAGTTTTCACCCATCTTGGGTTTCTCCAAAGCAACTCTATTTCTGTCTTGTGTACTTCCTCTTGTGTTGCCCTTATTTATATGCTTATCTATTAAATTTACTATTCCATGGATTTAGTTAGATGTTTTACCTCTAATTTTCTGAGTTCATCAACATTTTAGAAGAATTTTGGTGTGCTAAAATTTTAAAAATTTAAGAAAACGATCCCCAACAATTTATAAATCATTTATCCACCTATATAAAGATCGATCAGTCAATAAACAACCTCATCACAATTGCCCAATCACACTTAATAAATGGACTAATCAAAATCCGATATGAAGCATAATCACGTAACTCAAATATAATATTCATTAAGATTATAATATTCGTGAGTAAACAAACAATTGCAATCGCTTATAATAGTTCGTGTCAGTAAACAAACAATTGCAATTGCTTATAATAGTGGGTACCAATATACAGGACTATACATCAGAGAGTACACAATTTATTACTTTTTCACCGCGTTACATTTTGTTTTAAGTGGTACATTGATTTGGGTGTATAAGAAGAGGTATAAATGGTAAACTTGAGAGTGCTAAAAGACAGTTATTGGCAGCTTGCTAAATTGTTTGTTTTGCTAGTCTTTTAAGAGAACAGTATCTGTTTATAGTGTTCTCCATAGAAATTTTCTCAGAAATCCCTTCTTCTGCCGGAAGACTAGCTTAAATTATCCACTGACCGACTCCAACTAGTTGCAATACTCTAAAAGCTGACTCCACTTTACCCTCCAACAAATCATCAATGAGTTCTAACGTGTACCTTTTACTAAAAGAACTGCAGGTTCTGATATATAAAAGATGAGCATGGCCAAAAATAATATCCACCAGGTGGATCAAAAATAAAGCACAGAATGAATACATGAAGAATTCCCAGACCATTGGAGAAAAGAACCCAAGGAAAAAGTGACCCAGCTGCCCTAGAGAGATTGGAAAAGAACCAGCCTTTATGAATTGCCAAAGACTCAATGAACATTACAACTACTCTGAATTTGTTTTCTATATTCAAATTTTACTTGTGAAAATCATTTCTCTACCTCCGAATCCAGCACTACCAGGCACACCATCACAACACCAATTTCAATTGAAAGAGCCAATGCATCCTGCATCTCCACAGTAATAAAAATCTCAAAATTGTCGCTAAAAATACATAGCACATTCAAGCTGCACAAGTTTATTGCATTTGCCTACTAATATCCACAAATTGGGAATGTCACAGATTTTAATAGGCTTGCCAAATATTAATTCCGATAACTGTAGGGAGCAGGGCCCATAGATCCATCCTCCAACATGTTTGAATAGCAGCTTTTTAATATAATGATAAAATAAAAAACAGTGATAAACAGCACCTACAAAGCAGGCTTTGAGGTGAAACTCCCATCATTATGTGTCGGTGATCCTCTCCTAATATCACCTTAAAAATGTGCCATATAGGAACCCTTGCCTTGTGATTATTACCAACGTACAATAAGAAAAAGTTACAGAAGAAATGGATACCCAATACCCACTGAAGTATCCCACAAAAATAAAATATCTAAATACTTTTAGAAATGCATTGCACAATCGATTTTGGCACATAAGGAGCTAAGAGGGCTACTAGTATTTATACACTCAGTTAATGGACGCGCTAGTACCTATCACCAAATGAGTTGCCTTTTAAGTGGACAAATGGCCTCATGAAATGATACCCGTTGAAATACCTAAAATATCTAAATATTTATAGAAATCTACCCCACAATTGAATTTGGGACACGGGTAGCTACTAGTATTTGTACAATTTAATGTACAATAAGCAAAGCGTCTAGAAGAAATGGATACCCATTGAAATATCCCACAAAAATAAAGTTTCTAAATATTTATAAAAATCCATCACACAATTGCATTTGGCACTAAGGGAGCTACTAATATTTGTACAACTTAATGTGCAACAAGAAAAGCTTATAGAAGACATTGATACCCATTAAAATATCCCACAAAAATAAAATATCTAAATATTTATAGAAATCTATCACACAATTGAATATGGCACACCGGGAGCTACGGGAGCTACTGGTATTTGTAAAACTTAATATACAATAAGAAAAACTTAGAGGAAATGGACATCCATTGAAATATCCCAAAAGAATAACATATCCAAATATTTAGAGAAATCCATCACACAATTGAATTTGGCACACAGGGAGCTAAGGGAGCTAATAGTATTTGTACAATCAATTTATTGAACGCGCTAGTACCTATCACAAAATGAGCTGCCTTTGAAGTGGACAAACGCCATCATTGGCATTAATCCATCAATAGAGTAATGAGAGTAAGAGGCAAGATACCTTTGTAATGAGCCACTAATAGAAGAATCAAAATCTTTATTGGATAGATACCAATTCATACAAATACACATAAATCCTGTTCCATGAATATAAGTAACACTTTTGTAGCACCTTTGGTAAGCCTTGTGAAAATTCATTTAAGATTACATAATAGGGGCTCCCAAATACATGGGTGTATATAACCTTACTTCACTAGAAAACACAATTTGAAACCATGTCTTGCTTAACTTCTTAAAAGGCATTTCTGTCTTTTGGCATTAATCCATCAATATAATGAGAGTAAGCAGCACTATACCTTTGTAATGAGCCACTAAAAGAAGAATCAAAAGCCTAAGTCCGAATAAGTTATAAATCTTTATTGGATAGATACCAATTCATACAAAGTAACACTCCATGTAGTAACTTTAGCAAGCTTCGTAAAAGAATCATTTGAGCCTACATAATAGGTATTCCCTAACACAGGTGTATAACCTTACTAGAAAAAACAATTTGATGTCATGTCTCTGCTTAACTCCTTAAAGGCATTTGTTCTTTTGGCATTCATCCCTCAATTGAGTAATGAGAGTAAGAAGCAAGATACCTTTGTGATAGCCCAAGTCCAAATAAGTTCGAAATCTTTGTTGGGTATATACCAATTCATACAAATACATATAAAACATGTTCAAGGAATACAAGTACCACATCTTGTAGAAACCTCAGCAAGCTTTGTAAAAGAATCATTTAAGATTACATAATAGGAACTCCCTAATACATAGGTGTAGAACCAACCTTCACTAGAAAACATAATTTGATGTCATGTCATGATTAACTCCTAAAAAGGCATTCGTCTTTAGGCTGATGTTTCAAAACACAAAATCCATATATTTCTTTATCCAATCAAAAAATGACAGACCCACTAGATCACCAAAGAAACGAGTGAACCTCAAACGTTCCTGATCATGGGCAAATTTAACTCGTTGCAGTGTTTGATAACACAAATACCTGCAGCCATGGTTTTTCCATGGCAATCAAGATGCTTCTTTGCATGCTTCTCACAAACTTTGTCAATCTCAACCTTTGTGGCTTAAACCATTATATTTGCAAATACATGCAATCATTTGAGCAAATTCATGAATGGAAGTAGTACCCCAAAATAATACCCACAAGACCAATAAAGCAAACAAATAAAAATGAGAAACCCAATCTAGCTCTTCCATGATCACCACTCCTCTTTATAAGTACCTGCAAATAAACAAAAAGGAAATTATATAAAAAACACAAAAACAACATGCTGCATAAATAATCCAGTTTTCCTACTCTAGAAAACAAACAAAATTGTTCAAAACTGAGAGATCATCAGCCCAAAAAACAAGATTAACATCATCAAAATCATTCAACAAAAATAGACTCCATGCCCCACAAAATAGGATTAACTTAGTTAGGGTAAATGGAGTGCACTGCCAACTATACTCCAAAAGCATTGTTAGATCCTTTCTCCTATAGCAAATATGCATAGAGCACAGTGATTACTAGGAACATGCAAATCTGGGAAAGCAAATAACATACCCCTGGTTTAACATGTCAAGTTTGTCTACTTGATCTGAATAAATAGAGGCCAATGCTATGCCTGTCTCACCTCATCAACCATTTTTGTATCTCATTATATTCAACATTGGGATATTCTTCTTATGGTGTTTCTTAGTACTGCCATATAAGTGTTCTCTTTTTGGCTTGTGGAGTTTATTATTGTTCAATTATGTACTTGTTGTATTATCTCACATTGCATCATGGAGTTTGGAGACAACAGACACTTGTTCAAATAGAATTAATTGTGGAGCTCTCCGAGTGCAAGATTTTGTCTATATGGGATAAAGAAGGGTTTCTAAAGGAAACTCTGCCCAAACATGTCATATCTCAAATCTGATTGCATTTTAGAATTCTTTGTGGAAAACTAAAAAGGGTCCCTTTTAGTTTGTCAAGAAATTATTCCATTTGACCTTCAAATTGGCCTTCAAAGTTGGTGGGTTTTGGTGCCTACGAGCTAGCAGCCAATCCCCTAGCAAAAAGAGCGTGGACCTGGAGCAGTATCAGAGTGCACAGTCACTTGAGCTAAGCGGCATATGAACAGTGTCAAGGGATGAGTAGGCTGGAGCAGTATCAGAGTGCAGGATCACATGGGCTGATCATCATAAGACCCGCATGAAGGGATGAGCAGACGCACAACATTGAGACAGATTTTTGGGAGGATTTTGTTATAACCCCAGTGCACCCTTTATAGGGTGTGATGCATGCACAACCTACTTGGTAGCATGTGGGACACAAAGTTGGTGGGTTTTCGCTGCCTACGATCTAGAAGCCAATCCCCTAGCAAATAGAGCATGGAGCTGGAGCTGAATGCACAGTCACTTGAGCTAAGCGGCCTATGAACAGCGGGATGAGTAGGCTGGAGCAGTATCAGAGTGCACAATCACTTGGGGTGAGCCATATAAGACCTGTATGAAGGGACGAGTAGGTGCACAACATTGAGGAAGATTTTTGGCAGGGTTTTGTTATAATTTCAGTTCACCCTGTATACGGGGTGCACACAATGCACAACCTACTTGGTAGCAGGTGGGACACAAAGGTGACTGGCCCAGGGAAGTCGGAGGTTTAATCCCTCACTTGATCCTTGCTTATCTTCTGATGTGTGCTGGTTGGGTCACAGTTATTTGTTGGTTGGGCAATGGTTTGCTTGGGAGTTTGGCAGTGGCAAATTTGGTTTGTATAGACTACTGGCAGTCTTAGTCAGTAGTTGACTATTAAAATGTCACATGGCAGCCTCTGATTTATTCTATAGAGTTGAATTGGAATTTTCAAATTTTCAAAAATTCCCAAAATTGGGTTGAGTTGGCTGTCATGTACCAGAGTATCATTGAGCGAATTTTTTTGCATATTTATGTGATTTCTCCAGTTTCCAGTTCCAACAAACTAGTATGTGCCACATCAAAAGTGCAGTACAATGAGTGAATTTGGCTATAGGAGTGACATCTAGCACAATCAAGTGATTTCCAGCCAATTTTTAAATTTAGATTTTTGTGTTAAGGACTGGGGGGGTCAAGGGAATTGGATCAGTACTTAAACTTAAAACTCATAACTTCATCATACAGACTCCATTAGAACTCACTTTAACAACAACTGGAAAGCATTTTTAGAGCTCTTTATAATCTATTTTTGTCACATTTGCAGGCATTTTATGTCGTCTTAGCTTCTTTGAAGTTCAGAGGCCCTTGTCTTGACAGTACACAATTATCAGGCTTGGGAACTGTCAATTAAAATTGCACTGAAGACCAAGAGCTTGGAAGGGATTGTATGTGGGACTGAAAAGGTCCCTTCTGTTGAGAAGGGTGCATATTATATCAAAAAGATCATGCCAATAGGATTTCGCTGACCACATTGCACATGAACTTCATTTTCATCCCAGGAGATCAAAAAGTCTGAAGTAGATGATGAATCTTGTCAGATGATCAATCTCAAAGGAGTTGTTCAATAAGATTCATGAGTCGAGGATTAGATGTTGAATCATAAGCTGTATATACTTATAATTGATGTATGACAAGAATGAAGATAATCTAACTTGTGTGAAGGATCTTCTATGTTAATTAGAGGAGTGCGATAAGGAATATAAGATGAATCATTGAGATCATCCTTAACATCTTAAAGCGGAAACATAATGTAATTCTGTCCAGCTCTTCACTACTAGGGCCATTATAGAGGAGGAAGGACTACGTCTTTTGCAGGTTTGTCCTCCTTGTTGATTATGTAGCAACAAGATCTCACTAAGTTGGGTGTGCTCGGTTTGAGGCAATAGGCTCATATGACTAAAGAAAAGGTGAAACAAAATTTCAAAGAACCAAGACAAACATATGCATCTCAAGGAGGGCCTAGGAAACAATAATAATGGGAACAGTAGGAGTTCTCAGGATGGTGATTGAGAACAAGCATAAAGAGTACACCTACCATGGCAAGCAGGGATATGTTGAGAATAAGTGCTTCAAAAAGATGAACCACTGGGGTAAGCACAACAGAAATGACAAGAATAATGTTCTCATCACTCATACTTTCTCAAGTTTCATTTTTTTTAATTGAAAAAAGTGCTTTATATAAAACTTCCAAGGAACAGAAAGTTAGATCATTAAATAGTTATTGCTCTAGTTTTTCATGCTTATACTTCCAAATGTGATTTCTTGTAGACTCTAGCTGTGAAGAAGGATGGTAGTTTGTTCTAAAAGCCTGGCAAAGTTGATGATGATAAGGCTTATAAGGCAGATGATTCAACTCTTAATATAGTTGGTAGTAGTGAAGTTGTGCTAAAGGCTGGCATAACTAGAAATGTTTGTCATGAACCTGATTTGATTATGAATCTACTATTTATTTTTCATACTTCTCAAGTTTTTCATGCTCATACTTCCAAATGTGGTTTCTTTATAGACTCTAGATGTGAACAAGGATGGTAGTTTGTTCTAAAAGCCTGGCAAAGTTGATGATGACAAGGTTTATAAGGCAGATGATTCAACACTTAATATTGTTGGTAGTAGTGAAGTTGTGCTAGAAGATGGCGTAAATAGAAATGTTTATCATTAACCTGATTTGATTATGAATCTACTATCTGTTTTCCAGATAATTCAACAAGAAAACAAATTTTTGTTTCGGCCTATCCAATTGTTGTGAAGAGTATTAGCAATAAATTTCAAGTGATTGGTGGCATTAAGCCTGAGAAAAAAGCATAGGATTACAAGTTTAACATGTTTTAGCACTGGTGGCTAAGGCAAATGATGAGAGATTGAGGTATTTAAATTTTAGATGTATGCAATTAATGGACTGTAAGGATATAGTTCATGGATTACCTCTTGTTTCTCTATCCAAAGGCTTGTGTGGCGGATGTGTTCTCAGCAAGCGTTATTGAGAAGGTTTTGAGAAGGGTAAGGCGTTGTGTACAACGGCAGATCCTCGACTTGTTTATTTATTGATTTATGCACTAAAAATCATCCGTCTCTTGCAGGATGGATTATGCAGACAAGGTTGGGGAGCCAAATGAACAGCAACCTTTACCTTGCAGCAACACTTAACCACACACCTTAAGGTTCATGAGGGTCTGAAAATGATGAATTATCTGATTATATAGTCTCTACACTTGGATCAGACTCCAAAGATTTAAACTGTCAAAACTAGTCTTTCTCCTAGGCGATCATTGAGGTCTTTTTACAATTTTTAACAAACACTTTGCTGGTTGGTTAAAGGACTCGATAATTTCAAGAAACTTCACAATACTAGTCTTTATCAAAAAAATGACTTAGAACAACCACCCCTTACAAATGGAATAATTTGAGACTCAGTGTGGGAAAATGTTGTTTTTTATTGATAGGTTGCTGAAAATATTACATAGAATGCCCTTGAAAATATTTGGGCAGCATATCCCTGTGGAAAACTAATAAATAAATGAATTAAAACACCTCACAACTTCACATGACTGAAATAAAATAATGCTGTGTCCTTAGAACATTACAATCTGAGAACACTATGTCCTAGACAATGACAGTACTTGCAATGAACATTTCAACCTGCAATAAAACCTCTATAACAACATCAACCTATAACAAATCATGGAAGAGGTAACACCTTGCAACTTCCTCTATCTTCTCTTTTTTATAAAACCCTTCTAAAGCATGAGAGAAAATAGCAGAAAAAGTAGGAGATAAACTACACTAGCGTCATTCAACTGAATTCAACTCCAATATGTTAAGTCTATTCAAGAGTTGAGAACTCAATCAAACAAGTCCACCCTTATCCATGGGAAATTCAAATATTTATGCAGAACATGCAAGTCTTCAGCAAGATTTAGTCAGTAGGGCAATGCACATCCAAACAAAGCATGCAAAAATCCTCCTCAATGCAACTCTTCTTCAAAATGGGCACACGGATTGGGAAACAAAGCATGAACAAAGGGATAAATCATGTAAATTGAGTCTCCTCAAGTTTAACTCAACAAACTCTTCAATTCATACAATTTGGGCGCTTGAAATGCATGTGGAATCCTCCACAAGTACAGGGCTCCAATTTGATAGGGAAGGATATTCAAATTTAAATTTGAACTTGAATATGAATTGTAAATAGAAATTGTTCTCCTCCATACCTAGAAGCCAAGCAAACAAGTAAACACAAACAATTATTTTTGGGTTGATGCTAATTGATTATTTGCCCAAGATGCTCCTGCATCAATGGAGGTGCATTTTGTCTTTCATTAATTATTTCTCTGGAGATTCTTGGGTTTATTGTGTGAAAGCCAAGTCCCATGCTTCGGCAAATTTCATTGAATAGAGAGCTGTGGTTAGGAAACAGTGCAGACATCATGTCAAATGTTTGAGATCAGATAATTGAGGAGAGTGTTAAACAAGCTTTGGAGAAGTATTGTACCAAGCACGGCATTGTATGACACTACACTGTTTCTTATACTCCCCAGCAGAATCATGCAGCAAAGCAAAAGAGCAAACCTTTGATTGAAGTAGCATGTTGTATATCCCAGGACAAAACTATGCATTATAAATCTTCGGCTGAAGTAGCTTGTACTTTGTTGTGCTCATTATATTCTTTACAAGATTCCTACAAAAGTTATTCATTATACTAGAGTTTGGAAGTGTCACATACGCCTACATTCTAGATGTGAAGTGAAAGAGGCTTGACCTTAAAAGCATAAGTGCATTATGAATGGCTATTTGAATTTTGGAGGAGTCCAAAGCCTATCAATTATGGAATCCTACTGAGGACATCATCATTTGGAGAGCTGTCATATTTGATGAGGTGACTCCATCTAAAAATACACCGACATGCATTGATAAACCTACAAAGTTACAAACCAAATAGTTTACATTGTTGAAGATGGAACACCTAGTTCCAATTTGGCTGGTCCTTTAGTTGTAAGTCTTGAGGATCTTTTAAAAGATGACGAGGTTGTTTCGAGTGATGCTGCATCAATTGAGGCTTCAGATAAAAGATTTGGACATTGAACCCACTGTGCCAGATGAGGTCAATCCAAATCATGGAAAAACCTACTTCAAGTGTGGGAGGGGAAAGGGTATTATGTTGGCAAGAGACACTATGTGGCTTCATTATTGTTGTCATTGATGGAAACAAAGTTTATCCCACACATCCGCAACACATAGTTTGTCTATACCGGAAGTCAGATTGAAGAGTGTTTTGGTCCGGTGAACAAGAATAGAGCGTGCAGCAAGGTCTGACAATCAGGTCCGAATCTCTCAGAGGATGTATCTCAACAAAGTGCGGACTTGGGGAAGTCAAAAGGAGTACCATGACTACTACATTCCAGAGATTGAGCCTCCGGTGATGAAAGAGTGAAAATATATGAACATCTAAGTGTTGGGTTCCTGACAGGCAGAGTAGACTGGGCAAGAACTAACCCGCAGAGCATCAGACTTTAATCCGGATGAGAAATTGATGGTTATCAAGCTTCTTGAGGGATCATTCATGGTTGGCCAACATGATTGACGACTTGTATGACTATATTTTTGATACGCATCACATATTAAGCATGGATTCAGCCAACAGACCAGTATTTAGTAAATATCTTGAGTATTTTGGTTACCAACTAGAAAGATGTTGAAATCCTTGGTGCGGATATATATACCAGATGGATTTCGATATGAAGGAGTGAGGTGTGATATAGAGTGCGAGAAAAGGCAAAGAGAAGTGTGGAAATAGCAATACAAGTCCAGTATGTGACAGAACAGCAGCACTCAAGCAGAGGAAAAATGAAGTGCAGTAGATCAGTATATTGAGCCTAATCGTAACTAAACCTCTGCATATGTGGATGCCTCTCTTCAGTTCAAACATCTGGTTACCTTCTATAACCTGGTAGACAGTGAATCTCTTGTAGGCAATGTGCCTCTTGTGAGCAGTGTGCTCGAACAGTGAGCCCTAATTGGCAAGTGTCATTTTGTACTTCTTATTCTTTTAACAGAGAATACAATCTTGGGTTAGTCACCCCGTGGTTTTTCCCTTAACAGGGTTTTCTACGTAAAAATCCTTGTGTTATGTGTGTTGATTACTTTTCTGCTCTCATGATTATGTATACTTATATGTTTTGATGTTGCACTAATTGATAAAGAAGAAAAAAAAGTTAAACATTTAAGATAACTGATTCACCCCCCCCCCCCTCTCAGTTATCTACCTTGTTTCCAACAATTGGTATCAGAGCCAAGTTCCTCCAAACAGAGCCTAACAGCTTCAGGAAGATCTGAGAATTTCAATGGATATGTATGGTATGAGGGAACAACTTCAGTCTGCCCTAGATGATCTTGAACAATCTCACTCTGAAGTCAATAACTTGAGGAAAAGACTCAAAACAAATTGATGATTTCATAAATGAACTAAAAGAAAAACTGAGTATCTCTGTGAAAAAGAGAAAGGAACTACTTCAACAATTAGCAAGTCAAAGTGAAGCCAATGATACTAATGAAGATCTGAATGAGAAAAACAAGCTATGTGAGAAGCTATCAAAAGAGGTCATTATGGTAAGACATGAAATGGAATCAGGGGTTATGAAATTCACCCAAGAGATTGAAGAGAAAAGAAAAATTGAAGATAATCTAAAACAATCTCTCAAGGAGAAGCAGAAGACTGCCACAAAATGGATAGAATAATCAGGCATCTAGAATCTGATCTTGAAGAAGCTATAGATAATAAAAAACAACTTGAGAATCAGATACACTCTTAAAAGGGATCTTCAAACAACAAATAAATACAAAGAGAAATTCAAGATAAGCTCTGCTCAACTTGAAGTTCTTCTTGAAAGCCAAAAGAGAGTAGATGACAAGCATGGCTTGGGTTATGAGAAAGGTGAAAGCTCCGGATCTGGTCAGAAGAACTTTGAATCAGGAAATCGAAGAAACAGGTCCTTCGATAAGGCAACCAAATGCTCAAAGATATCCATCCTTCAATGGATACTGCTACAATTGCAACAACTTCGGTCATAAAGCAACTCAGTGCAGAAGAAGAATGAATCAGACTAATTCATCCTTCTCCGAACAGTGTTTCAACTGCAAAAGGTATGGTCACAAATCTCATGAATGCAAAAATATGCAAATAAACAATTCATTCAATGGTAGATGCTTTGCATGCAATAGAATGAGACATATGGCTAATCAATGCAGATCAAGAGGATATCAGTCAAATATGCAAAGAAATGTTATTTGCTACAACTGCAATAGATCCGGTCATATTGCCAAATTCTACAGAAGTAAGAATCAGGATAAAAAGGGTCCAGTGCATCATAATCAAAATCAAGACAAAAAAAAGAAAAGTGAATGCGGATGAAGTTCAAAGGGAGATGAACAAGATTTGGGTTAAGAGAAGTACAGAAAATGTTGGGGATGGATCCGCACCAGAACCTGGTGCTGATATTCCTTCCAGAAACTAAATAGATGAGCTCTGGCTCAGGGGAGTCACAAAGAAAAATAAATTCCCCTAGCCAGTCAATTGATGCCTAAAATTGGCACATGGAGTGTTGCGGATTGAAGAGTTCTCAAAGAGATATCTAAATAACCCTCGGTAAAAATAGAAGAGTCTAATCATCCAAGATTGATCCAGTTTGACAGCCTTCCAATAAAAGCAAGATTTTCACAGATAGATCCGGTATGATTCAAAATTGAAATATCTTGATCTGCGGATAAATGGCATGATTGGAGGAAGGAAGATATATTGTAAATTATCACTAAGAATAATTCTAAGTGCATCTCAGTGATTCGGAAGGATCTCTCTCAGAACAAGGTCAAAACAAGGGAACCGGACTGACTTAAGGTGTGCATTTATTGCAATATGAAATTAGGGTTTGCGCAGAAATATAAGGGTTCTTTTATTCATCACTTGCACATTTGCATTCGAAAAGAAGAAAGGAAGAGCTCTGCAGCAAGATTGTTACAACCCTCTCAAAGATCAACCGCAGAATCTGATTCAACCAGCAATCTTTTCCGGCACATTTTGTGAACCCTAGAAGCGTGAAAAGGTATTTCAATTTCTGAACATCTCTCTTTAAATCTTTTGCAAAGATGGCTACTCCTATGGTTGTTAAGATTACTGATAGGCCGCACCCAAAATTCAAAAAACACCCCTACAAATCCCTAGAAGTTGATCCCTTTGGCGCCTTTTCTAACATTCCGCATGGCGTTCTGCACATAGAAGATGTTAGGGTATACATCAATGCAAATATTGAGGAATTTAGAGAATCAAAGCTGATGGATATCTACCATAAACAACTAATAGATGAATCCTTTAAACTCAAACCTCAATACAAGGCCATCCGGGCTAAGCATTTTGGACATTGCATCCACTTTCCCTATTTTGCAGAAGATGAATGGGTCCGGTATGTTTTTAGCAGAATTCATGACAACTTCATGTGGTTGTTGAAGCCCTTCAAGATAACAAAGGATGCAATTAGGGCAGTAACTAGTTTGCACTCATCTAGTGGGTTCCCTGCTCTTAAATCGGTCAAGAACCAAACAGTAAGTGAGGCTACCGGATCAAAGTTTGACAAAAGAGTAATGACAATAGAAGATATCACAGATCCGGATATCAAATTTGCCTCCATGATAATTGGCTACAAAATATATCATTCCAGCAGGGAGAACTCTGTATCCGGAACTGCAATTTATACTACATATCAGATGCTAAGGGAAAATGCAGACTATGATCTATGCGAGCTTCTCCTGAGCCAACTGCTAGAAAACCTGCAAAAGATTAAGAAGGACAAGAACTCATTCAAGTATGGTGGGCTAATACTGTGTTTATTCTTTTACTATATGAATGAGCTACCTGAATCAAGTGGCTGGGTATGGCAAAATGACAAACCGGTTGCCATACAAATCATAGATTATATGTATGGGTTTGGTGATGCCAAGGCTCAAAGTACAGCACTCTGGGGATACTTCAAGAACTTCCAAAGTATGATGCAGGCCAGAGAAAGAATTCCCCAATCTATAGTTGAAAAATATAAGGATACAGTGTGTTTCATGGTAGACACTGATCAATGCCTAATGGAGGCAGTGGAGCCCAGAACAATCTGGATTATGCCAATGGGCTATGAGGTAGATGAGAAAATCCTCGAACTGCATGTCCAACACCTGCTGAGTGAACCTAAGGACCCTAAGGTAGAAAGGTTTGGAACCTTTAAAGAATTGAGTGTAAAAATACATGTTGAACTAAGACAACCAGAGATGAAAAGAAAAGTGAGAAGGGAAGTAGAGGAAGTTGCCAAATGATATGGCATTTCAAAAGAGGCAGTTGATGCAAACAGAGAATAATTAGAAAGAGCTGAGAAGGAGAGACAAGAAGCAGAAAAAGAAAGTGTTCCGGTGCAAGCCTCCTCCTAGACTAGATCCTCCAAGAGCTCTGCACCTGCCACTTCTAAGAGCTCAAGATCCTCCAAACCGGAAGCCAAGACATCCGGTAAGGGAGCAAAGAGAACAAAAACCAAGGCCACAAGGTCCTATATAAGCCAAAAGGATGATGAAGAAACAGAGACCGATGAGGAAGTTAAGAAAATGAGGAAGAAGAAGAAAACATCAGGTGAATCCTCTGCCGGTGCAAACAAAGAAGAAGAGGCAGAAGAATTTGTTGAAAGGCCTACTCTCTCTATTGATGATATCATCAAGGCAGTCACAGTGGATGGGAACTTGCAACCAGTCGCTGAATTTTATGATGAGTATAGTGACACAGACAAAAAGATCTTGGAAGAAGCTACAGTTAAGTACCTAAACATTTATAATAAAGCATTCATTGAAATTATCTCTCTAATTCCCAAAAGTCTAGAGAAAGTACTTGAACTGAAAAAGGAGAATGCTAAGGCAAAGGACCTAGAGATCCGGGCACAAATTGCTATTCAGTTATATCCTTCCATTACTCCAAAACAAATGAACATGATCTTTAAGGACTGCAAGGATGAGTTCCGGAGGAAAGCAAGAATGAACAAACTTATGTTTGGAGCAAAGAAACAAAGGACATCCTCCGGAATGCATTTAAAAGATTCAATCTTCCTGTTATAGAGAACATAGATGATGAACCTTCTGCCATGGATGACGAAGGAATAAGTACATTAAAAGAAGAAACTACTGAGAAAAATGCAGAAGAGCCAAAGGAGATAGGTGAGGAGAGGACTAAGGACTTGGATTCCTCTATTCCGGAACAGGAAGTCCATGAAGAAGTAAACATCTCTCTTCTGAATCCCCCTACTGACTCCGAAACTGAAGGAGAAGGAAGAAAAGAGGAGAAATTGAGTCAACTAGAGGAGGAAAAGGGAAGAGAAGAACACACAAAGAAGATCTCTGATAACAGATATGAGGCTGCAGAAGGAAAGAAGACTGTCTCCGGCAAGAGACACTGCAGAAGCAGTGAAAAACTTCCTAACCAAATAAATGATGGAATTAGATGAACCGGAACTATTTCAAGGACCACTCAGTTTTGACTCCCTCTCTCCGATCCAGACAATGAAGGTAGCATCTTTTGCTCAAATTAAAGAAAAAGAAAAGCTTATGAAGTCTCACATGGAAGACTGTTAACTGATAGAGATTGCATCCGGTGTGTTGGAGAAGATCATGCCATCCTTCCAAAAGGATCTTTCGGCCTCTTCATCCAGTAACTTGAAATCTCTTGTTAATTCTGTTAGCACACATTTTGATTCTTTGGAGAAATCGGCAGAAGAGAAAGTCCGGAAAGAGTTTTTGGGAAAGAGATTCTCCGAAGTAGAGGGACTCATAGCAAATGATAGGAGAAATCTGGATATTGGGATAAAGAGCCTAGAAAATGCTCTTAAAGATGGCAGAGAATTATACAAATTTTGTCTATCTTGGTCCATAGTGACAGACGACATTACAAAGAAGGTGGAAGAACATGAAGGTAAATTGTCAAGTTTATCTCAGAATTTTGATCCTCTCACCTCATCCATAATAAATCAAGAGTGCCAGGCTATTACCACTATAAATGAAATAAAGAGGCTTGAAAAGGAAAAGAAGAATAGAATAAGCAGGATGAGTGAGCTAAGAGGGATAATTATCCCTCAGTTAGAGGCAATGCATGAGGCCCTAATTGATGCTCAGGCCACAGCCCGAACTAGTGATCCGGCAGACTTAAAGAGGGCAGAAGCTTTTGCATTTTTATTAAGTAGTCACATCTCAATTTTGGATAGGATGAAGCAGAGTTGGGCAACAAAATTTGTCCAATTGAAAACCACTTTTGCCAATATACTTAAGTATATGTAAGTATAACATATATATATACTTATGCGGCTATGTATAGGTTGGTTTTTGCAAAAAAATTTGTGCGGATTCCACCCTTTGCCATTGATGTCAAAGGGGGAGTAAGGAGCGGTGAAAAATGTGGAATCCAGCAAAGGGGGAGCTCCAGTAAAACGTACATAAGACAGAACATCAACCAATAGGGAGCTTGCTACGACACTTAGTCACTTTTCACTAAGTGTTGCCATCAATGCCAAAAGGGGAGATTGTTGGCAAGAGACACTATGTGGCTTCATTATTGTTGTCATTGATGGCAACAAAGTTTATCCCACACATTCGCAGCACATAGTTTGTCTATACCGAAAGTCAGATTGAAGAGTGTTTTGGTCCGGTGAACAAGAACAGAGCATGCAGCAAGGTCTGACAATCAGGTCCGGATCTCTCAGAGGATGTATCTCAGCAAAGTACGGACTTGGTGAAGTCAAGAGGAGTACCATGACTACTACATTCCAGAGATTGAGCCTCCTGTGATAAAAAAGTGAAAAGATATGAGCATCTAAGTGTTGGGCTCCTGACAGGCAGAGTAGACTGAGGAAGAACTAACCCGCAGAGCATCAGACTTTAATCCGGATGAGAAATTGATGGTGATCAAGCTTCTTGAGGGATCATTCATGGTTGGCCGACATGATTGATGACTTCTATGACTATATTTTTGATATGCATCACATATTAAGCATGGATTCAACCGACAGTATTTAGTAAATATCTTGAGTATTCCGGTTGCCGACTAGAAAGATGTTGAAATCCTTAGTGCGGATATATATACCAGATGGATTTCGGTATGAAGGAGTGAGGTGTGATATAGAGTGCGAGTAAAGGCAGATAGAAGTGTGGAAGCAACAATACAAGTCCGGTATGTGACAGAACAGCAACACTAAAGCAGAGGAAGAATGAAGTGCAGTAGATCAGTATATTGAGCCTAACCAGAACTGAACCTCAGCGTATGTGGATGCCTCTCTTCAATTCAAACATCTGGTTACCTTCTATGGCCTAGTAGATAGTGAGTCTCTTGTAGGCATTGTGCCTCTTGTGAGCAGTGTGCTTAGGCAATGAGCCCTAATTGGCAAGTGCCATTTTGTACTTCTTATTCTTTTAACAGATAATACAATCTTGGGTTAGTCACCCCGTGGTTTTTCCCTTAACAGGGTTTTCCACGTAAAAATCCTTGCGTTACGTGTGTTGATTACTTTTTTGCTCTCATGATTATGTATGCTTATATGTTTTGATGCTGCACTAATTGATAAAGAAGAAAAGAAAGTTAAATATTTAAGATTACTGATTCACACCCCCCCCCCTCTCAGTTATCTACCTTGTTTCCAACATATTAGTCATCCCAAGGGAAACATCTATTCGACTGGGCTACTGTTTCCATTGAAGGGCCTAAGGAAGATTGGTGAGGATGTGACTACACCAAGAAGGATCCAAAGTCAAAAGCAGCAGGCTTATTATGATCTTGTGACTGGAGTCTTGGACACACATGCAGAAGCCAAGAACAAAGGCAAAAAGGAGAGGGCACAGCAGATGCTGGATGTAGATTTGTGAGAATCGGTGATAAGATTGCAGACATCCAATCCCATTGTGGAGGAAAAGTTCACAAAAATGAAGGAGCTGCTTATGCTGTTGAGGGCTGTCAGTCTTGGGGTGCTTCTAAAACAGATAAAGCAACTGATGCTGAAATTCCTGAAATACAAATTTCTTGAAAAAACAAGAATGCAAGAATTTGCACATACTGAGCTTAGGGTTTAAGAGAATTAATTCTTGCAAATTTTTCCCAAGAAGGTAAAAAGTGTAGAGTCTAAGAATCTTCAAACCAAATGCATTCTTCAATTGTCAAAAAACAAAGCAAAATGTGAACACAGCCAACCAGGAATCACATGATAGTTTCATGAGACACACAGTCAACTAAACAAATAAAACTTGCAAACCTACCTTGGTAGTAACCTAGAAGTTAACCTCCAAACTTTTTGTCTAGAGAAAATTGTTCTAAAAGTTAACATCAACTTATTACAAAAGCATGCAGTCAACAATCTAGTTAGAAACAATTTTGTCTAATTCTCCCCATGACTATATTATGGTTGGCACAATTTTCAGCACAACACTAAAGAAAGTATTGATGACCATTACAAAAAGAAATCTGTTATAAATTATAACAAAGTGTTAAGATGTTCCTAGAGATATAAACAAATCAACATTGGTAAGCATAGCACCAGAGTCCAGACAGAATAAACTTCTTCAAGCACTATAACATGGCTCTAGATATTGAATAAAATTAAGAATGTAAGCAACAAGATTCCCAAAGATATCTAATATCATTCTTTAATCACCATATTTTACTGAACATACCAATTCCTGTTCCAGTTTTTGCTTTTGCTGAAAAGCAGCAGATTTCTCTTCTGTTAATTTTGATATTTCAGCCTGAGCCTGCACAAGCACCAAAGCATTCTGTAACCTTCAAGTATCCATAAAGCAATTTATACTTGTGCAAAAATGTGACGTCTTCTACAAGATTAGTCAAGGAAATAAATTCACTGCTAATATTCCACGAGAGGTAAAAAAGTTCAAAATGCAATTGTGTAGTAGCTAACTTCTCACAAATTTTGTAAAGAAGAATGGATAGCTTTATTTCCAGGGACTCAAACAGAAAATAAAATCCAAGAGCCTGAGAATCTCAAGATCATCCTCTACAATTTCTAACTATATTCTGAGAAACTTGTGTCAACTTTTGTTAACACGATCAATAGTCACATTACAAGAATTCACCTGTCATAAAATATAATGAAGAATTAAGTGGACAATATGCAAATAAGTAAAGGCACGGATGGTTAAACTTGAATGTTAGACAAAGAATAAAGTTATTTGAATTGGCATGCAATGCTGTTGTACAAAATCAGAAGTCTTAACAACGTACTTAGTCCATTAGATATAAAATACATACTCAGTCCATTAGATATAAACTTATGGGTTATATAGGAGTTAAGATTCCCAATTCAAAACACTGATCACTAATTACTAATGATTTTAACCATAGAATCAAGAGAATAAACAATGCTGTTGCCGACCCTCACAATTAGCATAAAACAGGCCACCCTCACAACCCAAAAAGAAAAATTCAAACTGCCAGACACTATGTTGGTGAGCGCATAACATTGTGCAGGAATAATATAAAGAAAACCAACTCGTTGCTCAGAACAGTTGTTTTCTTATTAAAATATATACGATCAAGATCTACAAATAAGGAGGCACAATCCACCAAAATTGATGACAAAATATATTTTCCTTTAGAAGTGTTGTGAATATGTAACTTTTTCAGCAAGCATCAAAATTCAATGTGATTTCTAGCATGGAAAAGATAAAATCCCATACTTAACTTTTGATTCCATTCAGAACTACTTTTGTTCCAACTCAGATTACAGATTGGAGTTCGCATTATTTCCTTGAACAACATTCCCAACTAATCCCATGTTTGGCGACAGACAACCTCCAACATATCTGTTTCCCTCTTTTTTGGGCTCTCTTAAACTACTGGACAGTCTTTAGTTGTATATTTCCGTGGTTCATAACTCCATAGGCTGCTTAATATTCACCTTTCTTCTTAGATCCTATTAGATATGAGTTAAAAGATGAGAATATTAGGAAACATACCTGTATTTATTAAAATAAAGTATATAGTTTATTAATGGTCATCTTAGGATGTTTCTAGTTCTATCTAGTTTAGGATAGCTTAGAATGTTTCTATCCTTTCTGCTTTATTAGCTGTTTTCCTTTTTAGAAACTTTGCGCAAACCTCTTTAAATAGAGCTTTGCTCTCTATGTAATTTCATATCTTTGAATAATATTATTTCTATTATTTTAGCAAACATGGTATAAGAGCCCGGGGGAGCTCTTTGGGTTGTCAGTGATTTTTGATGAAAGAATGATTGTTTTCGTTTAGCAACAATTTGAGGATTTTGAGCGGGAATCCTGTGTTTAAATTTTTTTTTCTCCGGTGCTCTCTGCTTCATCCGTATGGCTTATGGTTCCTTCCTCCATCGATTTTTGAGTGTCGCTCAATCAAGGTATCCCTGTGGTCGCGCGTTTTTCTGCAGATAGGTCATTTCAACCATCTCTAGCGGCTGCGGGTTAACGATTTTCATGGCCATTTTTGTATCTGGTTTCATTTTAGAAGCCGTTTTTTGAAGACTTTTTTTCCGGCGGTATTTGCTCACTCCAGAGTTTGCTTTTTTTATGGATGGCTCGTGAACTGAAGCACGCGATCTTCTTTCTTCTGTCGGTCGTATGATTCGCGACTATCGCTGTGGTATTTTTGGGCGACGTTTTAAACTAGCGATTTCTTTGAAAGCCTCACGAATTTTTTACGGTGGTTTCTACAAGGGCTCTGCAAGCAGCGTCTTTCAAATTGCATGGGCGGGCTTCACAATCTAAACTTGTCATTTTCATCTGGTCGCTGCAAGGGTTTCAGCGGCACCTTTGAAGATCGCGTTTTGGAAGATTTGCCTTTGTTTCTGGGCGGACCTCCCTCTTTAACGGCATTTTTCCGAGGTCACGTGTTTCCTTCTGTAGCGAAAGTTGCCTATGTTCCCATTTGGTGTCTCTGCATTGGCCGACAGCTATTGGCTCCTGCGAATTCTCTCTCCAAGCGGCGGTTATTTTGCCATTTATTGTTGTGGTTCCTTGGTTGTTTTGTATGGTGTTTTACTTTTCTTGACTTAGTGTTTTCAAAGACTCTAGTTGGTGGCAATTTGTGGGTCCCGAACGGTCAAAGGCATCAAAGATTTTATGGAAACATGACAGACTAATTTCTTTTCAGCCAGTTTTGACAAATTCTTTGGAGAGAATAAAATTTCTGCAAAGAGTTTTCGAAGGTTTTTTCTACAAAAATCTTACTTTTTGAAGGTTTTTCTAAGCCTCTTTTTGAAAAATTGTAATTTGTGCCCGCTGATTGTCCAGAGTTTATGCCAACAGAGTTACCTCGTTTTTCGTGCTCTGGAAAATGAGAGGGATGGCGTCTTTGTCCAGTATTCTATTGGAAAATATGCAGAAGTTCAATGGAAAGAATTACAACACGTGGAAGCAGAGGATGCTTACCATCTTTGAGTACCGGTGTTTGAATTTGCTTGTCCCAGGTACAGAAACTCATCCCGCTACTCCGACAAGTATGATGAAGGTAATAGGGAGGCAGTTATGCTTCTAAAATTATTCGTCACCGATGAGATGTTACCAGAAATACCATCTAGTAAATCTACTGCGAAGATCTGGAAACATCTGAAAGATCTTCATGAGACCTCAGACAAGTGAAGGGCATTCTTTTTGAACAATATGTTGTTCTGTATTATGATGGATGACCAAGTGTCTTTGCAGGGGCACTTAACGAAAATCAAGGATATCTGCGACCAATTGGAGGCCATTGGTCGTAAGATGGCTGAAGAGGATATGGTGGTGATCACTTTGAAAAGTTTGCCACGTTCCTACGAGCACTTCATCGAAACGCTCAACATTACATCCACCAATGCTACCTTGAAGTTTGATGAGCTGTGCAACAAGCTTTTGCAGCAAGATAGGTGGAGGAAGCAGTTTGGGAGCAGCAGTGAGTCTCCTAGTGTTGAACAAGCTTTTACTGCCAAGGAAGTTGGCAAAGGCACGTCCACTCAGCAGAAAGGACGAGGCGATTCGGACGACTCCAAGAAGTCTTTTACTTGCCATTACTGTGGGAAGACTGGTCATATCAAGAGGTTTTGTAGAAAGCGGTTGGCTGATGAGAAGTCCAACCAGGAAAAGCCTCAGCAAAGTGCTCAAGTGGTGGAGCATACTAAGGAGTCTACATTTTATGCATTTTGAGGACCAGCACTCCATAGGGTTATGAGTTTTTGCTTGTATGATGACCATTATGGGAGGGTATTAAAATAAAGTATATAGTTTATTAATGGTCATCTTAGGATGTTTCTATTTCTATCTAGTTTAGGATAGCTTAGAATGTTTCTATCCTTTCTGCTTTATTAGCTGTTTTACTTTTTAGAAACTTTGTGCAAACCTCTTTAAATAGAGCTTTGCTCTCTATGTAATTTCATATCTTTGAATAATATTATTTCTAATATTTTAGCAACAGTATTAGTTTGCTAAATAATAAGCAGATTGTTATGCCTACCAGCTTTTTTAGAACAGCATCAAACAATGTAATTTTACGACTTGATTTCCACATGGTAATATCAAATATGGTGTCAGAGCCAAGACATGTTCTGAGTGCCTTGCAGCTGAACCCAAAGAACAAGGTGGGGTAGAGCAGCAGGATTGCACAATTGCTTATGGTTATTTGCAGACTAAGAAGTTCAATTGAACAAGTGGTTGAGACAAGGAGTGGTGTCCTCTAGACATGCAGATCATGAGATAGGCATTGATAAAAGAAAAGTGATATAAATATGAATAATAGTTTGAGTTGCAATTTACTTTTCCTTGTGACACAATAGTCGCTGACTCCTTGAATCATCATATAATCTCTGCAGCAGATATTCGTATACCTTTTATTTTTCTGCATTTCCAGTTTCTGTATTAGATTTTCAGTTGCACGGCTTGACAATAATTTGCAAAACACAAAAAGAATTAGCATCTCAACCAGAGCATGTCTTGTTGGAAACAGCTCACACTGTCTCAAATGGTAACTATGTTTCTGAAAAGAGAAGTTCGTTTTTTTGTCTCTGATGAGCCACTGCTGCATATGGAAGTAGCTTTATTTTACTAAAATCTGAGTAGCCGAATCATGACCTTACACTAGTGATTCCAGGTACGGGTACGTCCCCAAATCGGGTACGCCCTGGAAACCCTACTGAATCGTCCAAGTTTTGGTTATTTGATACCCGAAACATTTCTAATCGTTTCTGCTGTTTTTGCAGGTTCCGAATGATGACGTGGCATTTTTTTCCCAAATTTTGACTCGCATTTTTACCCGAATATGCGACATACTTTTGGCATTTTGTCTGTTTCATTTCTGAGGACGAGTTTGCTACTGCCGACATCAATTTTCTGCCGCCAAGGGAAGAAAACCAGGCACCATCATCTGCGAGGAGCGCGACCAGGCGCAGCGACGACCAGGACGAGGAGCCGAGAAAGGTAAGGTTTTAATTTTTTTATTATTTCATATTTGTTTGTTAAATTTTTATTTAGTTTTCATATTTGTTTTTAAATTTTTACTATTGTTTCACTTTTAAATTTAAACTATAATAATTACAAATTATATATTTATTATTATATATTATATTTATATTATATATTTATTATTATATAATCTATATTATATATTATTATTAATATTATAATACATAATATAGACTGTATAATAATAAATATATAATTATAAATTATAGATTATATTTATTATTGTGAAATATAATATATTATATGATATAATTATAATTTATAATTTTATAATTTATATTATAGATTGTATTTAAACTTAATTAAATTTAATTTAATTATTTATATTATAAACTGTATTTATTATTTATATAATATAATTAAATTTATGTTATAGATTGTATTTAATTTTTTTTATTTTAAAATTTAATATAAAACAACTTAATTATTAATAATATTTTTTTAGGCTGCAAATATGTATATATTTATGATTTTTTTCTTTTTTTTTGTATGGACGTACCCAACCCCCAAAATATTTTCTGTCGTACCGGCATACCGTACCCACGTACCCATATCCAATTCGGCAACTTAGACTAAAATGTGGGTGAAGAAGAGGCCGGGCATAACGTTTGCAACTTGCAAGCCAAGTGCATGGCTGGCTTGTGTATAATAGTCGTGGTGTTCGTATAGCTGTGCCATGTTAGTTTTTAAAATGATTTGAACTTATGATTTGTAATACATGGTATGATGGTATGCACTAATCATTCTTATGATTAAGTGCTGATTTAATTATATTTCTTGTGTAAGTCATTTTCTTAATTTAACTGTGAAGGAGTGTGTTTTTGTAATTGTGTAAATCCAATTAAAATTGCAATCAATTGAGGCTGTTGGGTATTTGAAGGGAGTGTCTAGGTCCTGAGGTATTCTATTTTTGTGATTGATAATGGCCAACAAAGTCAACTGGTTGGTTATCCCAAATAAATGATAGAAAGCATAGAGAAGCTCTGGTACTTCTAAAGATGTCAGTTACAGATGCATTAATACCAGAGGTCCAAAATGCCACAAGCACATAGACATTATGGGAGAATCTTAAAAACAAATACCAAACATCAAAAGCTGGACAGACCTTATATCTAAAGAATCTCTTGTTTTCATCCAAGTTGCTGGAAGGAAGATCAATCTCTGAATACTTATTACAATTGAAGGATCTTGGGGATTAATTGTTTACTGTTGAAAACCCAGTAGATGAAAAAAGATATGGTAGCTTTAATCCTATGAAGTTTGCCATCATCCTATGATCCATTTTGTTTAATCCTTGCATCCTATGTTCCCCCAAGTACCGGGGACTGGGACGGAGACGGGGACGGGGACAGGGACAGGCGGGGACGAGTTTCGGGGACGGCTTTTTTTCTTGGCCATTTTTTAGGGACGGCAGGGGTCGGCTACTAAAAAAATGTTTTTTTTTTAAATATAAGGAAATTTCAAATATTTAGATGATAACATTGATAAGGCATTCATTATAGACATTATAGAACATTAAAACATGCATACATAACCATAACATTGCACTTGAACTTAGTTTTCAACTTTTCACATGAGAATTGGCTTGGACCAATTCAAAGTATATGAGCTTCAGCAAAATAGAATCGCAAGTTAATCAATCACATACGAACAACAAATGGATGAACTGTGTGTATCCAAGCTAAAGAACTTAGACAAGAAATTGCTGCATAGGAAGGAAATGTAGATGCAACGGTTCCCATGTAGATTACATCACTAACAGTGAAGGAGATGGAATGATCAGTACATCAAGTATTTGACAAATTTGTAGTAGGAAAAAATAAAATATGGCAATGATCAATGAATACAAAAACAATTCAGTGCAGCCTTGCTAACTATTTCTTTGTTTCCTGCCAAAAGTGTGTTTTTTTTTAATTTTTTGAGTTGGGAGTTTGCTGGGCCGTAGGGGACGGCTAGCTGTCCCCGGTACGGTCGGGGGATGTCCCGGTCGTACCGGGGACAACCGTCCCCTGCGTCCCCTAAAAAAAAGGGGGACGTCCCCGGGGAAATGGGGACGGTCAGGGGACATTTCCTGGCCATCTCCGAGACGTCCCCGGTACGGGTACGGCCAAAAAAAGGCAGGGGACGCGTCCCCGGGGAGCCTAGCTTGCATCTGATTGCAGGGACTCAAGCGCTCAATTTTGATAAGTTATCAACACTTCTCTTGCAAAGGGAGCAGAGGCAAGATCAGGTGGAAGCATCAGCCTTGGAAATTACAGAGAGTGCATTTGGTGCAAGGATCAAAGGTAGAGACAGGCACAATACTAGCAATTCATCAAATGACTCCTCCAAAGGCAGTTATACATCTAAGAGATTAGAATGGAAATATTTTTACTGTAATGAACCTAGACATCTTAAAAGAAATTGCCAAAAAAGAAAGAGTAGCTTGGCACAACAATGGTGATCAAAGCAAGCAAATTTTGTTGAGACTTATGAACAACAGGTAACAAAAAGAGCTTGCATTTGTTGCAACCCAAGAACAATCAATCGAGTTCAAATCCTAGTAGTTTGACTCATGAACATCCAGACACTGTACATACTGCAGAAACTAGTATGTAACTTTATTGAGAATAAAAGTAAAAGAATAAAAGTGAATATGTTTCCCTAGGTGGAGATTGAAATTGCTATTTTTGACAAATCTTGGCCTCCTATCATGCTATTATTGAATCAAAAACTAAGTATGCCAAAGCTCTTAAAGTTCAAGATAACTGAGTGTAATCCGAAATCTGCACCCATGGAAATTGGGATAAAATTCTCAACTTCCAATTGTAACTTGCCACCAGTCAATGAATAAGTGTATTGGCAATTGGTGGGTAGTTCAATTTATCTTACTACCACTCAATAGGACTTATGTTTTGCGGTGAGTTGTCATTGTTGATTCATATCTAAGCTACAAGAACATTGGCAAGGTGCAAAAATGTGTTCTTCAATATATCAGTGTGAAGACCACTTTATTACTCCTAATTAGTTAGGGGGGGCCTGGAAGGTTAAGGAAGTTGATGACTGGGTCATATGGTCCTTGTTGGTGAGGATGTGAACAAATTGCACCACTTGGATTGACTCAGAATTCTTAATGGATCGAGACAGTCTCATCTAAATATACTGACTCTGATTGGATTGGATCAGTGGATGCTTGCAAACCTACCATAAGCTATGGTTTTGCTTTTGGTTCAGAAGTAAAAATTGGCAGTTTAAGTGACGCAGAATATAAGACAGCCATCAGTAAAGCTTCTGAGACGATGTGGTTGCAGAGGAGATTGGTTGAACTTCAACTTGACCAAACCACACCAATCTCACACTTTTATGACAATTAGAGTGTGCTCACAACCGTGAAGAATTCTGTCTATCTACCAGAATTCTGTGCTCACAATTTGAGTTTGCTACATCTACCAGAAGCTTGTTACTATTTTGATGCATTGTTATTGTTTGTATTATGTGGCTGCCAGATTATATAGAATAGCTTCCGACTATGTAATTTTACAACTTGTTTTCCATGATAATATATCCATGTCTTCCTGTCAATTCTTTTCTCTGTTTCTTATGTGGTCCCACATTTAGAGCTTCTTGCTAAGAGGTCTCTCTTTCTCCAAAATTTTGCTCCTCATAACCTTCACATACAGAATTTGTTTTCCCCTGTGCAAGATTTCTGCCTTCCGATGACTATTTTCTCGTCTATTGTAAATCTCTTGCACCATTACCTTCCAAACTAACTCCAAAGACAACCTTGTCAATACACACCCATCACAACAATGACAAAACTTAAAACATGGACACAATAAATGATCAACCACATTTGAATTAATGTTGGCACAGCAATTAAAATATACCATGCATGTCTGCATTAATCACTTATTCTACATAGAGCATATAATGCTCAATAAATTGGTCAAAGCAAAAATTATCCATATCTTTGAAGGTATCTACATCAGGATAAGAAGTTTAACTTGAATTGTTCCGGCAACATGAAACCAAGAGTCTTCATTTACATTCTCACATGAAGAACCTGTGTGTGATGGGAACAGCAAAACAAATAAAAAATAATAATAGAAGCTGACATGAATAAAATTTGTATAAATACTAAATGTAGAGTGAATTCCACAGCCTCGACCAGAGCTCAAAGGCAGAAGTGTGAAGAGTGTGAGAAGGAACTCTTGGAATTTTAAGTAATAATAAACTGTTATACGCGTCCATTGGGTATGAAATACTGAAGATAAATCAATTCCTTGGCAGACTAAATCATATTTGCTAATAATATATAATAATTATGAAAGAAAGGTCCTATCAGAAACAATCTAAAAGATTATGCACTGCAAAAAGAGAGATGAAAGTTGCCAAAAACTGTGAAGAAAATGGTACAAGATAAAATAGATAAAGAGCATAAATTATATGGAGCCACTCATAAGTTAATTTCTAAATAACATAAAGTAGAGTGAATGTTGCAATGCTCATTAGTAGAAGCAGAAATTGTGAAAAACTTGCACTTAATTGCGAGCAGGGTAGTAAGGATATGCATCTCCAACCCCCTGGGACACATCTTGGAAACCAGGACGCATTTCCCATGTTGAAGACAGATACAGAGACATCCCCAGTCTCAGGAAACATCATATCTGTGTCTCCAAGCGTCTCGCATTTTGAAAAACCTAACTCAGGTTTCTCCCTAAAAAAAACCTAAAATGTGTTGCAGTTGTCCTGGATTTTGCAACAAACATGGAAATTTTGAAAGGAGCGACAGAATCTTCAAGAAACCAAGTGACATATTTGACTGTTTGTAGGCAGCAACCAACGAATCGGGTAGGTTTTAACTTCTTTCATCATCGTGTGCCACAATTTTTCTATTCACAATTTTCATGGAATTAAAATCTTAAAACTCATATGTTATTAGACTCCAAAAATCACAAATAGAGTAAATGGTAAACTATAAAATCACGAATGGATTGGAGACTTGTTTTTCTGAGTTTAGCAACGTACTGTCCACCACACTTCCGCATATCGTACAGATGGTGACGGGTAATTTGGAATGAACTATTCCTCCAACTTCAGATGCTCAACTCCAACAAGTTTGTGAACAAGTTAACATTTTATATTGGGAAGCTACACATTATAGGCAGTTTATTGATGTCTTGTTAAAGAAAATGAAACAAGATGAAGCATCATTAAAACAATTGTGTGTTGTGCAGGAAAACTTGATGAAAGATAATGACAAATGACTATTAAACTTAACATCTATTCAAAGTTTAGTTTCAATTTAATATTTATTATTTATAATTATATATTTCACAATTTTAATTTTTAATTTTAGCAAATTATATAATATAATTGGCATCTCCAAGTACCCATCTCCTACTTTTTTCAAAAAATAACGTATTGGTACCAATACCCGTCTCTCGTACCAATCCAAGTATGAGTACCAATCTCTTGGCAACTATGATTGTGAGTAATTACGAACCACCTATTTTGGCAAATTTTTACCCTTAAAAATTGTAGTTTTATCATTAAATCACCCAAACCATTTTTCAACAGTTTTTTTCTGAAAAATGCAATTTAAACAGTGGAATTGCAAATAATTGCAAGTTTTAACAAGTTTTCACGATTTTTGCTTATTCAAGTGAGTTTTTCAGCATAAAAGCAGTCATTTTTGAAACCGTTTTTAAAGTCCACAAAGTTACTGTAGATTTTCTCAAGAATAGCTGCATTCTTCTATGCATGTCTGCATTTTTCCTAAAAACATCGCTGTGTTGTACCAACAAAACTTGATCCCTATCTTTTTAAAAAGACTTTAGTTTTTCTTTTATTGTCATACTGTATAAAGTTTTATAATATCGTTCCAAACCTTTTTATTTGATTTTTCATTTTATTTTAAAATAACTTGCAGACATATGTGTGTGTGTGTGTGTTGCAGGTTACTTCAGAACCCTATGTTGCAGGTACGTGTAGAAAGGGGGGTTCTGAAGAAACCTGCTACATATGGGTCCCAGTCCGCTACTGTGGTCCGGTTTGTTCAAAACCCCCCTTTGTACACATATGGGTCTGGTCCCGGTCTAGTGCTGTGGTCCGCCCCAGCCGCCTTGAGTACCCTGCAGGGTTCTTCAAAACCCGCATACCCGTATGGGTCCAGTCCAGTCCTAGTGTTGATGGTTGTTTTTCAACAAGTCAACAATTAGGGTAAAATACTGAGTATCTGACTCTCTCTTGAGCAAAGCCTCTCGGATGCTGAACTAAGTGATCAAACGAGATAACTCCAAGGTTCCTTATGATGTTTTCGGTAAGAGACAGCTCAGCGATTTAAGTATGATTTTGTTGTTAACCAACAAAGGGACTTACACAATTGTTCAAGTAACTTGTTGTTTCAAGGATTATGGAGGTGACTACTAGAGAATCTAAGTACTGCAATTGACGCGTATGATTTAGCGATGGAGGTTCTTTTGGTCCTAATCCTAACTGATTGGTAAAAAAAAAGGGCAAAAGATGTAGGGTTTAGAAACACTAATCTAATCCTAAATGCAAGGACGTTTACTACTTGAAGTGAAATCGAACCAAATCCTGTTTCGCCAAGATAAAACAACTACACAAGATAGGTGCAATCTTTAAAGGTGTACAAGATGTTTAAATCAATTATGCTCATGAAAGATTCAACAAACATAAAGATCAAATTGACGTTCAATTGTTCAGACTAACCATGCACTGCAATCCACAAGCCGTAGACTACAAATGGTATGAACTTATAGACTTCACTACAAAGCAATAAAGCAACCTTTCATTAACTAACTTAAACCTAAAGAAAACTTATAACTTAACTTAATTTTCGTTTGAAAATTGAAACCATGCAACACTCGGAAACATAAATAGAATCACCAAAACAATGAATCCTTTATTATCTCAGAGAGCTCTTACAACAATTTCAGAATTTCCAACCTCTTCAAATGAGAGCAATGAGAGCTCTTTTATAGACCTCAAAGGAAAGAAGGGTCAAGATTGATCGGCCAAATCAGCGGACCAGATCAAGCCACATCACAAGTAGTTGTAACAAACTATCCTTTATTAAATGAAGGAGGCTCACTTTATTAAATGAAAGAAGCTATGAAGGAGAGAACAAAGGCACGCTTTCCAAGAAGATAAGGAAGCCACATCATGTGCCTCTTATGTAGTAGTACTATGAGATACAATGAATCTAGACACAATTTGAACAATCTCCTCCATTGGTACACTTGTCGTTGCATTAATGGATCCTTCTGCCATTGCTACATCTGACTCATAGACGCCAAGTGTCTTCTCCCAGTCGTTTATCCAAGACTTATTTTCCCCAAGACGATATGCAAGTGTGAATATACTATCCAGTTGACCTTCATCAAGTCCATCATATTGAAAGTAGAATGCCTTAACTTGTTGCTTCATGTTTTCAACAGTAACATTTCCATAAGGATTACAAATTGTTGTCAAAGCAGTGTATATATGATTTTCTGTTCTTAGAAGAACACTTCTTATTCTAGACATATCTACTTCAATTTTATCAACCAATTGCCCCTTGTTGTGAAAGGAGAAATACCAAGTGATGAAGTCATGTGGAGTATCTCTATCAATCACCTTATCATGAATTAGATCTTCTAATGGGGCTTCCATTAAACTTTTGAGCTGTGGCATGTATTGCTCTTTGATCGGTTTGAACTCAGCACAATTTCTTAATAAAGCTTGGACTCGATCTTTAAGCTTAATGACTCTGTCATACACTTGCACAATTTCTTCAAGGTGAGTATATGCCTTCTCTTCTGTCTTCTCTATCCATCCTTTCATCATTTGAGATGAAGTTCTCATGTTTTCAACTTGGGATACTGTTTCCTGTGGAAGAATAGACGGAGGAATTGGAGTAGCTTCCTTCTGTTGGATAGGCTGCATGACTTGCTGAATGTAGTGCTTCAATGTATTGAAATCTTGTTCAACCTTTAACCTTGCTTCTCTTTCTTGTTTCAACATGCTTCTCACACTGTTCACTGACTCTTGTAGTTCCTCCTCTACCTGTTCCCTTGTGATTGGACCCATGCCAATAGTAGTCATATTGTAATCCTCAGGTGCCATATTTTCTAACTCCTTATCAATTCTAGGAACAGCTATATGTACCTCTCTATTTCCAGCAGAATCTTGAATGATTTTGGAAAAGACTGTTGCTTTCTTCTTTTGATTACCCTTCTGTGCATTTACAAGCAATTCCTCAACTGGAGCAGGCTGATAGGTTTCTACAATTGTACTTTCTTCAATCCTTTGCCGCAACCAAGGTGGAAAAGTAGAAAGATCTCGCTGTCCTTGAGCTTGACTGTGTTGAACACGTGCTACTTCCTCATCAGATTCCGCTCGACCTACTTCATCTTGATCCAGATCATCATTATCTTCCATTATGACAGTGGGGCTTGACTGAATCTCTTCTGACGGAATCAAGGCAACTTCTTCTATAACTTCTATTTCTTGTATTGGATTCTGAACAACTGAAGCACCTTCTTGTGGATTAGATGAAGTAGATGGATTATTCTTCTTTTGAGGTCTCCGACTTGATTCTCCTTGATCTTGACTAGGTCTTTTCCTCTTTCTAGCTGGATTATTACTTTGATCATTCCCACTATGTTGTGGTTGGCTATGTGTACTATGCTGTCCTGGTTCTCCTTCATCCATCTTATTGTAAGTGAGAACTCGGCCTTCATCATTCATCTCTTGCAGTAACTGATCTATACATACTTGTGTCATGGCTAAGACTGGCTTTATCAATTCTTCCTCGGACACATCCTTCTTTGACCAATCAACTGTATAAGGCAAATCTTTTATCTTATCAAATTCATCTATCAACAAAGTATCATCTTCGGTGAACTGGTCTGGAATCCTGAAAACTTTGGAAGCTCTAACTAAATCCTAGGTGAGTCTCGAACTTTGAAGTGTTCGGAGATCATCTTCATCTTGGGCACTGGCCCAGTGGTCTTCCAACTGTTCGACATGCTTGAATTCTCTGTTGTATTTCCAGCAAACTCGAAAAGGATCTAAGTTAAGCCTCTTGGTGCCATTAGTTTGCAAATGATATGCCTGTAGCTCTATCTCAGAATATTCAGCTGCTGATAATGATGGACATTCCAGATTTTGTCCAAGAAGAAGTGGAAACTGGATCCCCCCTTTCTTCTTCAACTTTTGCAACCTGATGAGTTCTAGGAGTTGCCTTGTAACCTCTAACATCACCATCCTGTTGGTTGGATATCTTGGTAATCTATATGGATATGATGTAAACCCTTGGATCCTTAGGTAAGTGTACCTTTCATGCTGAGTATACCAATGTCCATATGCTGAAATGAACTCTCTCGTTGCATTAGACAACCTTTTATGAAATTCTCCCCTTAGTTTCTTCATTATACACATAGCAAATGCATCATTGAATCTTGTATAATGATTAATACTCTTGAGGTGCAACTGAGGATAACACTGATGCGATAGGTATTTATTAGGCCCAATGCCGACTTCTCCTCTTTTAGTCAAACCTGAGTAGACTTCATTTCTTGCGAGAAGGTACACCACATAGGAACTCATATGACAAGTCTTGGTCTTAGCAAAATTGATGAACTGCTCATGTATACTCTAACTGATAAGTCCAGCCCAATCAATCATCTTCCCTTTGAGAACTGACTTGATGAAAGAGTACATCCAAGGCTGAAAGGTAGCAGATTGAGGCATTCCTGTCATTCTATTTAGAAACATGATCAAATATCCAATTTCAGGATGAAAATCTGACTTGTGGAACTGCGGAGGATTATTCATATTGAACTTCATAGCTGGATTGGCCATCCATTCTCTCCTTATCTCCTGCAATTTTGTCTTTGAATCAACATCATATTCCTGCTGACCTTGTTGTATTGAGATACTGATCATCCTCTCCTTAGTTGGAATGTTGAAAGTTTCTTCAACTGCCTCCTTTTGCAAATAGGCTAATATCGTTCCATCTTTGGCTATAATTTGCCTTGTATCTACATCATATTTCTTGACACATTCGATGATCATCTCTGGACACGGCAAAGCTGGCGGAAAACAAGCAGCTTCAATGGCTCCACTCCTCATGATGGCTCGAGCAAGACTACCTCCGTTAGGTTCCTCAAGGACTGACTTGATATCTTCTAAGCTGCTGTTGCCCATATTTGTGTCTCCTACATTTGTCCATCTTGAGATGAGCTTTGATTCGGGAATCTTCCCCTTGGCATCCATCCGGATCTTTGCTTGTGGCTCTTTAGAGGTCATTGCCATGATCCTGCAGACTTGACGCGAATGAGTAATTGCAAACACAATCCAAACTTCACTTCAGCTACTTTAGTGGATTAAATTATGAAGTTTTCCTTTATAATTATGAAATATTGCTATCTAGACTCAAGGAATCTATGAAAATCCACTTATCCTTCTTGAATTTTACCAATACTTGAACAATTTTAATGCATCTAATGAAGGAAAAAGAAGAAAATCAGATCAGAAAATATTCAGATCAGACTTACTTGATAGGCTGCTTTGAATTTGATACCTTGCAATTTGATCCACCACTTGTTTGAATTTGATAAAATCAAATTTGTACTTCTCTAAAAACCTTCTTGTTGCTGCTCCTTGAAGACAAATCTGCTCTTGGAAAACAAATCTGCTCTTTCAAAATGATAAAAAAATGAAAAGGAGATGAGGTATATATACATAATTTGCTTTAAAAACTTTACCTCTTACCTAGGCCGACCTCCTTTATTATAGTGCAAAACATTTAATTTAGATTGATCTTTATTTAATAAATGCAATTTTCACGTTTTTCAAGGCAAAAATCATTAAATGTTTATAACTTCCTTTGATTGGCGCATTGGATGGGGTCTTGATGATCTCCTTGTAGATTACAATTACCTTCTCCCTCAAGCGCATTGGATCAAGGATTGAAATCCTCTTGTCTTTCACATTTGATAACGTCTTCGAGGTCTTCTTCATCTTCTTTGGATTCGTGTTTAAGTTTCTCCTTGCATTTCGCATTGGATGGGCATGGTGAAGTCTTCTTCTTTGAAATACCATGATCTTTCTTTATAACCCTCTAGGCGCATTAGATCAAGGATTGGAATCCTTCTAGCATTTGACTTTAGACACCCTCAAAGTCTTAATGTATGGCGCTTTGGATCAAAGTTTGAATTCCTCTTAACATGTCGCATTGGATGAGGGATAAAAATCCTCTCAACATTTCGCACTAGATCATGTTCTAAGACTCCTCTCAACATTGGTTTAGTTCGCACTTAGTTTTCACTTGCTTAAAGGAGTGGCGCATTGGATGGAGGATTGAAATCCTCTAGATTTCGGCACATTAGATAGGCAATTTGGATTCTTCTCATGTATGGCGCAATGGATAGGTAACTTGAAGTCTTCAAAATCAAACTTTATTCTCCCCTTTTGTGTGGCGCACTAGATGGGTAGTTAGAGATCTTCAAAATGAAATTTTATTCTCTCTTCATGTATGGCGCACTAGATGCCACTTTCGATTTCTTCTTGTTGAATACTTTGATAACGGGTCTTGGAAGTGGCGCATCACTTTACTAGGTTGAAATCTTCAAAACTTTGATGCATTAGATGGCCTTTACCTTGAAGTAGATCATGCATGGTGTTGGCGCATTGGATGGCCTTGGAGAATCCTCTAAAAACAAATCTCACTCTACCTTATGTTGCGCATTAGATGACCTTGTTGGAAGCTTGAAAACTTAGAGGTATTCATGAAGTTGGCGCATGAGATAAGACTTTAAAATCCTTTAAACTCAAACCTTGAAGGCTTAACCTTGGATCTCACCTTCCTCCTTGTAGGGCGCATTAGATCAAGCATGGAGAATCCTCTAGATTGCGCTTTGGATAAGGATCCTCCAAACTTCACCTTGAAACTACTTGGGCGCATTAGATCAACCTTTTGGAATCTCTGGAGTTTCCCCTCATGAGGTCGCATTAGATGAGCTTTTAGAAGTCCTCTAGACTTGGCCTTGGAGACTTGACTGGATAGGCGCATTAGATCAAGGATTGGAATCTTCTGGCTTCTAGCGCATTAGATAGGCTTTTGAAATCCTCTGGTCTCACATTGGTGAATTGACTCTAACACTTGCAGTGAATGTTTGGGAAGCGCATCAGTTGAAGGATAAAAATCCTCAAGTTTTGGCACATCACTTAGGCTTTTGAAATCCTCTTTGAACTAGATCCTCCTCAAGTCAACAAAACCTCAAGACTCCCTCTTCCTTCTTGGTGGCGCATCAGTTGAGGGATTGAAATCCTTTAGTTTTTCTTTAAAAAATCTAGATTTCGGGATCCATCCTCTTCCTAGCGCATTGGTTGAGCTTTTCAAATCCTCTGACACATCATTTTAATTTGCTCCAAGATTGGTTCCAAGACTTGTCTTTTCATTTTCGCATTAGATCAAGGCATTGAAATCTTCATCTTCTCCTTCAAAATGATACTTTTGGTTTGGGCGCAGTAGATCACTGATCGAAATCCTCAAGCATTTTCGCATTAGATCAAGGTTGTAGATGGGCGCATTAGATCATTGATTGAAATCCTCATGCTCAAGCGCCTTTTTCTTCGTGATTTTGCGCCAAGATTTTGCGCCACTTGGACATCCAGTCGCACTAGATCAGTCTTTTGAATTCTCTGGAATTGTCAGGCATTTTTCAGGATCGCGCGAGTAAAGGTATATTGAAAAATATTTAAAGTATAAGAATTCTTATACTTTAAATATTTTTCAATATACCTTTCAGGATGTTTGAGATAGGTCCCGAATCCACCGGATTTAAGATGCAAAATATAGAATTTGGAGGATTCACCAGATTTCAGACTTAGCCATTTTTCAGGATTTTCAGAATTTCAGGCTCCAGGCTTAGTCTTTTCAGGGTCTCAAACATTCTTCAGGATTGATCTCAACATTCAATATCTAGATGGGATTTGATCAAGATTCTTCATTATTGCAAGTTGATCTATCTCTTAATCATGAACCAATGATCGTAAAAGAGGAAATTATTACCGTATCGGCAGAGGAATATGTGTCAGGTCATCATCAAAATCTCATTTGAAAACTCATTGAAAGCACAGAGCTCAAAAAAAAGGGGGTCCCTATTCCTAATGGGGTGATGTGTGATTTGGTCACAACACCTAGTTTGGGTCCTGGTCTAGTCCTGGTTCGGCCGGGGCGGACCCTAGGCAAACCCAGGCAAGACTATCAGTTTTAAACTGCACACCATCAATGCAGACGATAAACACACACCATAGAACAGTGAAATGTTAAGCTGGTATAAATTTCTATGATTGTGAATGGTTCCATTGTTTGAACCATAGAAGCAGATATCTTTCAAATATCCTGATATATTCCAATATATCTTTTCTTGGCAGGGTTCCCGACATTTTCTTAAAAATATCGCAAGTTTTTCAAAATATCTTTGACCATAACTTCTAACGAAATTTTCACCAATATATTACAAAATTATTGGGATATATCACCGTTAATATCACAGTAAATTAGTTTTTTTTCTATATAAGCATCAGACCTGCAATTTTTTTATCATTCTTATCTGGAACTTTTATAAACAGGGTATACACCTTGAATGATCTAAGTAGCTGTAAGAATTTCCAAGTGCCAGTATTGTATAGCAGTTAGATCTGTTGCAAAGGGGCAACGGCAATTATTGTTGTCGTTATTTCAAAAATGCTTCACGTAGTTTATCTAAAGTTGTGAAGACACTCGGAATAATCGAGCTTCAAAAATGCTTAACTATTGTTAATGTGATTAGTGATTATCACTGTTGCCTTTGACAACAGCAAACACTACTGTCATTATTATGATTCATGAGCATAGTCATTACTAGACAAAACTCTCAAATGATTATGCTATCCTTTGACTTGTCACTGTTATTGCATCACAGATGTTAGTGCTGTCAATTCTACTTGTAAATGGATATTGTTGTCGTTACTTCATTTGTAAACATGGTTGTATTATTCAGGTAATTGTTTGGAAATTTCATCAATACATATCAGCTGTTAATAATGTTGTACCAATTGAGATTGTTGTCATCAAGATTGTCTTTTGACATAACTATCCTTCTGTGATTAGTAATGTTCTTATGATCACTTATCAGTAGCATTCTGTCATTACTGTGATCTATACATTCGATCAGTACGGTGTTCAGTAGCATCGTTATTAGTACTGTGATCAATTAATATGGGCATCAATACTGCTGTCAACATTATAGGAAGTATTACTAATCAAAATGATTAATATGAAGCGTTGTTAAGACAGGACATTGCTGTCCTGAAACGTCTGCCACTGCTGTAAATTTAAGAGGCATTTGAAGAGGTTAGGCAGACTGTTGTTGTCAACTGTAGTTACCATTTTGTGTATAGATTAGTCTCTTGGACTTGATAGTTAAGGAGAATGGTAAGGTTAATACGTCATATTTACATTAGTTGTGTTCTATTGTTTTAAGGGTTCATTATCATTCTGGCAGTCATTTATTAACATTGTTAAAGAGAATTATATTACATTATCTGTAATCAGCAATCTCAAAATTAATGAGAAAAATCCATATTTCAAAATTCATGATGTACACTCTCATTTACTTTCACATTCTCACTTTCTATGCAATAAGTATGGCTTTAAATGTAAAAAACATCAGGTATTTCTCTCTTTTTTTTAATTTTACTGCATTTTTTGGGTTCCCAATTTTTCCCCCTTTTTTTCCCGATAATATCCCAAGAAACAAAAAATATCTTTATCTTTTGAGGTGCTAAGAAATTCCTGAGAATGATATTTGCTTCTATGGTTTGAACTTTGAAGGGCAATGCTGAATGCAAATAAATATTTTGCTTCTCTTAAATGCTATTCCTAAATAAGCATTGTAAGGTTGAACTATAAATCATTTTTTGTTAAAGCTATTCCTAGCCACGCCTTTTAAAATTGAATGTTAAATTGTTTTCTTTTAATGCTATTCATAGCCTTGCAGTGTAAGATTGATATCTAGATCATTTTCTTTAATAAAAGACTTACCAAAACTCCTATTGTACTGAAACATATCTTCCAACAAAACAAAACATAGTATATAAAGGATTGGAGATATCTTTGAAAGGACTGGTTTTAATTATTTCTGTCGATGAAGGACATCTCTCTCCATTGTGTTAAGGGATTTATATCTTTTTCCCGACTCTTAATAGTTTTATACATGCAGCCTGCCAATTATATATCTTGGTCTTTCGTATGGCAACTCACATTAATTAGCCCAAAGAGTAAGTTTGCTGGGCTTTCCAAAAGAAAAGTATTCAAGGTATTACTGTTTTTATATATTTCTAATATATATAAAATTAGAAATTATAGTTATATTGAGTATTACTGTTTACACACACACACACACACACCCCCCCAAGGAAAGAAATGCAGTAGCGGCATACCTGAACCCGTTCCCGTACCAAAACAGGCGATACACACACACACACACAAGGAAAGAATTGCAGTAGCGGCATACCTGAACCCGTTCCTGTACCAAAACAGGCGATATATATATATCATTGCTCCACAGAGTTTTAGGGACAATAGACAAGGGGATGACAGGGACAAAAAGACCATGGACCCAAATTTGGAGACAGTGGTGGCAGCGCAAATATAATATACATAGTTATACATACATATATATTTTACACACACATGCACGTATATAAATATACAAAACATGGGCCCAAAAGAAACTTTTATTTTTATTTCTTAAAACTAGAGCAAGAGTCTGAAGTGGGGCCAGGGGCAGAGCCCCTACCATCAAGCCCAAATGAAGACCTTTGAGACCACACAGACCTTCATGGTGCAGGACATTTTCCATTATTTTATCACCATGTTTTCTCCAACACCAAATCCTCATTACTTCTAACTAAATCTTCATTCTTCAAATAACTAACACTGAAACTGGGGAATCTAACCAGTCGAAATTATGAGGGCTGCACAGTTGAAGAGAGGAATATCTTCATTCTTGAATCTTTTTATTTATTTTCTTATTTGTTTTTAACTTTTTAGAAATTCCTTACAGCAGGCAGCAGAAACTCACAAAGTTATGAAATGAAAATTTGATGACATCCACCACCACCTTACCCTCACTGCTTCCTCCACTCTTTACTAAGTCCAAGGTGTCGATGACTACAAATTAAGAAATATTTGAGCACCAACTTCCTAGTTAAGATAATAGAATGTGCATCCGGGTAAACAAGAACAGTAACAGTTGTTTTAACTTTTAATAGTCTATTTTGCCTCCAAGATCAACCATTTGTACTTGCCATTACGTTGTCTGTCTGTTCAAAGCTTTGACACAAATCAAAATCATTATCATGACATAGATAAACCATGGGGGCTCCCCAGCATCCCTGTAACACTCACGGGACTTCTAGAAATCTCCAGATCATCCTGGAGATGTCAGGGCATCCCCCCAACGTCCCCAACAAGGGGGGATGTCCTGGAGATATCCCCTGCTTCTGCAGGACATCCCAGAAACGTCCCCACTCTGCTGGTGGCAGTGGGGCACAGTTGGGGACATTTCATCCCCATCCCTGCTTCCCCATTTCCAAATCTCTGCAATTTCAGGGGGGGAATCCCATGGAACTATACTTATAATTGATATTTTTATGATTTCTTTGAGGAGATTCAGCACGTATTAAAATATTTAAAACAGAACATCCAGATGTCCAAGGCAAGATGAAATCTGGATAGACAATCACCAATGTAAGACGAAAGTTTACATAGCTAATTTCGATTTTCTTGAGATTATGACTTTATAAGTAAAACACTCTCAAAGGAAAAGCAGCAAAGAAACTTAGGACTAAATAGTGCAGACCTTATATCATACCACTAAAAGTGGAATAAATTACTAAACTTTGCCTAAAATTAGGAAAATGATTGCACGTGTTAGAATTTGAACACTCTGTAAAACTTCATAATGATATTACTTGAATGAGTTAATTACTTGAATGAGGTTACATGAAGTTTCTAAAAAGAAAGCAGGAGTTCCATAAAGGAAACTACAGCTAATAAAGCAGAAGAGATAAAAGCAAACTAAACTAAAGACAGAATTAGAAACTATCTAATAGGAAACTATATTGACCATTAAATAACTAAATATTATATTAATACCCCCCCGTAATGGTCAATCCACTAACTACACCAAGTTGCCCCCTAAATCTGACAACTTTATCCGGGGCAGACTGGGCCACGAGCACCTGAATCAAAATACCAGGCAAAAGAGTTGACAAGATCTGCTGGAGTCTTGGCCTAAAAGGCGTAGAAAGCAGACTCCTTCTGCTCAGTGTGCTCTACGACATGGGCTGACGGTGTCGATTCTCCTGGCTTGGACTGTGTAGCAGTCAAGCGTTTTCGGCAATCCTTTTTCATATGGCCAAACTTATGGCAGTAATTGCACTAGATGTTTTTCTTCTTGGAAGGGTCCTGTGACTGACCCTAACTGGATCGCTAAGAGGGCTGATTGTTGCCCTTATTCTGCTGAAAGGACTTGGCAGTAAATGCCTGCTCTATAGAGGAGAACTAGCACTGCTACAGAACTACTGTCTCCATTGATCCTGCTGCAGTGGTTTGTTGCATAGCTCTAGAAACTTCAAGTCAACATTAGTTGAGGTAATGTTGAGTGTCTCGATAAAGTGCTCATAAGATTGTGGTAGACTTTTCAGAGTGATGACTACCATATCTTCCTCGTCCATGTCCCGACAAATCACCTTCAACTGATCACGGATGACCTTGATTTTGGTGAGATGCTCCTACAGAGACATCTGTTCATCCATCATGATCAATAAAACCATGTTCTCCAGAAAGAACGTGTGGCTCTTATCGGATGTTTCATGAAGATCCTTCAATGAATCCCAGATTTCTTTCATTGATTTCCCACACGGAACTTGAGGCAGCTGATCATCGATGACTGATAACTTGATAAGCATTACCACTTCCCGATTTTACTCATCGAATCTATCTTGATCTTTACCCACCACTGGAGGGCGTGTAGATTTGACCAAAACTAGCTGGTCAAGGCACCAATACTCAAAGATTGTCATCATTCACTGCTTCCAAGTGTTGTAATTCTTGCCGTTGAACTTCTGGCTGCCTTCCAACATGATGTTGGACCAGGGTGCCATCTTTCACGTTTTTCAAGGCACGAAAAAAACGGATTACAAACTGATGGCATAAAAACATAGGGCAGATTGACGATACAAACAGGGAACATAACCCTAGCACGGGTTACGAGGCACAGATCCCGAGATAGAAAACACATGCTCAAAAATCCGAACACAGATTTCGAGGCTCACATCCTAAGAGTATGGAAAAAATACAAGCTCAAAAATCCAAACACGAATTTCGAGGCATAGATCCAAAGACAAAAAGCATGTCGTTGGTCCAAATGTGTGGCTGGCTGGGTCAAAGGTTGACCGGGGGCTTAAGAGTAAAGCGCTAAAGGTGAGCGCTGACCACAAAAAACTCTTGAAAAAAGGAACCTCCGGTGGAAGACAGAACCACGACCCCTATTAGATTTTAATACCACTTCACATGCTGTTGGGTAAGCACCTGCCAAACATCCCCCGCGACCAACGGAACTTCAGACAACAACAGTGATCAAAGAGGCCTGCAAAACCCGCTATCAAAACACCGATGGATCCTTGACAAAGAGCGGCGACCATAGAGATAAGGACTGAAAACTGTGATTAGAAATTGTGATTCGCAGAATAGAGATGGGGCTTAGCGTTGTAGGCGCGAATCAAGAAAGCCCACAAACGAAGCGGTTACAAAATCCCTATTTAGAGCAGATACACAATGTTGAATCGCCAAAAAAAATGAGGATGCCACAGAAGCACGTCTAAAAGCAAAGTCGTCAAATCACAAAACACGATCAAAAAGAGGTTTAAACAACAAAAAAAAAAGTTGCACCAGACTTGCGACAGGGGTTAGATAAGAGTGCAAGAGATAATCGCGAGCAAAAACCTAGAAACTCGCGACCCCAACAGATGAAGATAAAATCGTGAGCACAAACAGAATCCGCTTTCAAACAAAACCTTCGGCGCCACAGATAACACACAGCGATGAAGATTCGCTAGAGAAATACGCGGTCGTCAGAAAAACGTGATCATAGATTTATGAGAAATCATGATCACCGAGAATCGTGACCAAAAGACAAACACATTCTTCAGGGAAAAAAAAAAAATCACGACCAAAAACGACCCGAAGAAAAACACGCGATTTTGCAAAGCAAGAAAGAGCATCAAAAACGCGAACTTCATAATGATATTACTTGAATGAGTTAATTACATGATAGAGCAAAGCTCTATTTAAAGAGGTTAGATTAAGTTTCTAAAAAGAAAACAAGAGTTTTGTAAAGGAAACTACAGCTAATAAAGCAGATGAGATAGAAACAAACTAAACTAAAGACAGAATTAAAAACTATCTAATAGGAAACTATATTGACCATTAAATAACTAAATATTATTTTAATGCACTCTTCCACCTTCAAATGAACAGACAGGATGGCATAGCGTCGTACAAAGATTGTACGGCCGCGTGCAGATTCCAAAGGCGCCAGAAAAAAATTTTAGAAATAGAAAAATATTTTCCCTCTCTTGATCTGCTCTGATACCATGTAAAACTTCATAATGATATTACTTAAATGAGTTAATTACATGATAGAGCAAAGCTCTATTTAAAGAGGTTACATGAAGTTTCTAAAAAGAAAACAAGAGTTCCGTAAAGGAAACTACAGCTAATAAAGCAGATGAGATAGAAACAAACTAAACTAAAGACAGAATTAGAAACTATCTAATAGGAAACTATATTGACCATTAAATAACTAAATATTATTTTAATACACTCTTCCACCTTCAGATGATAGGGACTACGTTAGTCTGATTCTAAAGCACATTTTGGCCACAAGGAATAAATATCATTAGAAACTCTTGCTGAATGTAAGGAATACTTATTTGTCGTGAAAAATGGCACTAAGACAAAGTATTTAAAAGAAAGGATATTATCAATATAATCATTCCCAGATGAGGTGTTCAAGTGAGTAAACGCCAATTAGTGGTCCCTTGAATTGTCAGTAGCTGACATCCTTGGGAGGTGTATAGACAATGCATAGGTAAAAATGATATCCTTGAGTCAATTCCAGTACTGAAAGCCACTAGGATCATGCATTAAAACTGTATTTAAAGGGATAACAATATCCCAAATAGATATCACTGAGAAAAATAGGGTTTTAGATAAAGTGAATATATCAGGTACAATGTCAATCAAATATATGTGCATAAATATATTATATTCTTGTGTGATAGGGATTTAATGGGAAATAAAAATGGATATAACTGTCCCTATCCCATGGCATGAAAAACCCTGTGAATTTAAAAGCAAGTAAAATTTTAGGAAAGAATGCAGCAGAATCATGGAATATCATTTTATTGAAAAATGAAGTTCAAAATGCTTGTTTTAGGTGCAAAATTCCTGCTTGAGATTTTCAGTCACAGTTTTTGTTCACAATTCTGATTTAATGTTCCAGTTGACCATCAATATAGTGTGTAGTCCCCAAATGCATTTCCAGCTCCTTTCTTCTCACCAGTTTTCAATTCTGGTGTGTAACTTCAGAATTCGTAGTTTCACCTGCCATCACAGTTCCTCTGTAGAATCTCAGGGTTATTAAAAATCCATTGTGGATAAGGTTTCCCTTTCAAATTATAGATGACGGTTTCAATGCATTATTCCAGAATGCATCAAATGTGCAACTCCACTCATAGGCATTGTTATTTGCTGAAGCACATATCCCCATTTTTTATTTAAATTTGCAAAATGGGCTAAGGGTGATATTAAGGATGGGGATATTATTTAGGAAGATATGATATTTTTATTATTTTAATTTCCTTGCTTCAATTGGCTCCAAAGAGCCCTTATGACTCGTCCATTTAAGTTTAATATTAAACCCTTCTTTTCTTGTCGGGTTCATTTTGTGCAGTTTCTTTTGTGCTCTCCTGTGTTTCCAAATAATTATACTTATTTAGTTATCAAACAAAACTTCATTTTTGTGCAGTTTCCTTTGTGCTCTGCCGTGTTTCCAAATAATTATTACTTGTTTAGTTATCAACCATAACTTCTATTAACTATTAAGCTTACCAGTCATAATTGCCTAATTAACCAATTTGCTCAGAAAAAACCCAGGATCCAGGTCCAGTTCATTCCTAGTCTAGGATCCAATCCCCGTTCGTTGCTAGTCTAGGTCTGCTATGGGTCCGGGCAGGGTCCTGCAGAACAGACACAGATTCATGCGGATTCACTCTCTAAGTTACCTTCTTTTTTCTAAAAAAATGAACCCTAACCCTAAAATTGACCTCTAAAAACCTTGAAACACAAAACCAAACTCATTTAACCTTGTTTTGAAAACAGATGACACAAACCGAATAGACTTGGTGAATTTTCACTCTTGTTTGTCATTGCACAAATGGAGATGAAGATTGATTATTGAAGGTTCCAAAGCAATTGGATTGCTATTCATATGTGTGTGCAAAAGCCCATTCACTGCCAGTTTTTTTCCTTCATTTTTTCTTTTACAAACAAACTCTCTTGTTTTGTTTTCATTCTTCGATGTTTTAAAATTAAATATGTGTGTGTGTGTGTGTATTCCATTTATTTGAAATGTGTTGTATTCTAAACTTGTTGCCATGGGGATTAGAATAGCAGCCAATTCTAGCTCCATGGGACAACCCTGCCTCAAAACAGACCCAAATCGTTTTGGAAGTATGTCAATATGATAAAACAGTTTCCAGACTGTGGGGAGGGTATGTCAATGTTTGCAATGGGTGTAGTGTAAAATATAGAGACTCATAAATCGAGAGAAAGCCCATTTCTGGAGTACTCCTAAAATTGGTATCAAAATTTGCCCAAGCAAGAAGGATGTAGCCGTGTCAATATCTTAAGTGTTGGAATATACTAGAGAGTAGGAGAGCAAGCAAAAGAAGCAATTGACTGTAGAACAAGACATCATTTGGCAAAGAGAAAATCTTGAAGTTGTGGTAGAGAGCATCAAGAAAAGTCCACTACACATAACAAAACAAAGGGGCCATTGGAGAAGACATTTCAAAATGAATCACGAGAAATTGTCGATCAACACATTGCAAGATGCATCTATGCATATGGTTTGGCTTTCAACGTTGTTTGCTCACAATATTGGCAAGAAATGCTGACAAAATTAATGATGCTCCAAACAGGTACAAGGGCCAAGGGCCCAAGTTTTGAATTATAATTTGCAATTTTTATTAATATTGAAACTCTAATGATGTGTATTGAACTCATTTTTTATCTATGATGTGTCTTGAACTCTAATTTTGATCTATATATGAAGGAAATAAGTAATATGTTCTCTAAATTCAGTAATATGCATGTTTTTGAAGAATATTTTTACAATTTATGTCTTTTAATGTTCAAAAAAATTGTTGAGTGTTTTCCCAAGTTTTAGTATAGTACAAATTTTTGAGAAAATTTAGGTCTGTCGAGTTTTTGCCAAGTCCAAGTTTTTGAACTATGATTCACACATCTTCCTTATGCTACAAAAGATGGGCAACAAAATTGATTGGATCAATGTATGTAGAGATCAACGAGATCCAAATGTTCATCACCAACTACCACGTCATACGACATATGCATATCATTCTCAAAATTGGAGTTGCTTAAGGTAAGTGAAACAAAAAAAAATTACATTTCACTTCAGTACTTTATTCTTTAAAATTTACGTTTCACTTTAGTACTTTATTCTTTAAAATTTTAATATGTTTTCTTCTTTGTTTTTAATTTCTTTTACTTTTATTTTCAAATAGGTTGTTGAGACCTCATTTGCCTCCAACACAATCATCTTGAAACAACTTGTGAAAGTGTGGGTGGCACTTTCTAGCATGGTTATAAGCCAACTTTGGTTTGTATGGAGGCAGTCCAATAATGAGAGTGCAACGAATATTAAGCAGATGATCCTAAATGACACTTGATGGGATTGTGTGGAATATCTTCTTCATTTCATTGAGCCCATCTTGAATATGATCCGTTATACTCACATGGATAAGCCATGTTTGGGAGAGATATTTGATGACATTGATTCAATAATTGAGAACATGAAAACCATCATAAATGAAAAAGAGCAAGATCATGAAAAAAAAAATTGAATTTCAAACTAGTGCAAACAATTCTTGTTGAGTGATAAAACAAAATGACCACCCCACTGCATATTCCCTTTGCGCTGACTCTAAAATATTAAAACACTGAGATCCTTTCTTTGTCATGGAGGGCTGCACCTTACAAAGATGTGGAAGTCAATGAAGGGTACAAACCGATGTTTGCTAAACTCTTCCCTAATCCTGATTTGGAGAATGTGATAAAAAATGAGTTTGTTGATTTTGTACACTCCAATCAATGGTCAAAGTATTCCCGCTCTTCATGACATGTATAAGAAGAATGCTCACAATTGATGGTACTTCCATGGCCAAATATTCCATCACTTACAACCTCTTGTAATCAAAGTTGTATCACAATTTTTTATTTTTTTTTATCTAAAACTCTCTAAATTTGAATTTCATTTCATTTTATAAATAATTTTTTTCAAGTTTTAAGTTTCATTTATAATTTTATTACTCCACTCTCCAGCTTTAATTCAATTGATTGCCAGCTCACCTTCATCTAAGTGGAATTGGAGTACATACTCTTTCATCAACTCAATAAAGCACAAGCCACTGTGCATTAAAAAAAGACAGAGAAGTTAGTTTATGTGCATTCCAACTTGGACCTTTCGAACAAACAAAATGACTGACTACAAGGAAGAGGCAACAAAGTTGTGGGATGTAGTGCTAGAGCATATTGACTTGGATGATTCCACTACCCAACAAACTTCATTTTTTGAGCCAGTGGCACTCCTCGTGGTTCTTCTAATCTAATGTCAATGATGATAATGATGATTTTTATTAAGATCCATGGCATTGATTGCTGATTTTATCATTTTAATACTGAATAATGAATATCTATCATGACATTCAAGTTTGACAAATTAATATTGAAGTACTATTTTTAATTTTTATGGTGGTTTTGTTTATTAGTTATTATATATATGCATCCTATGTGGTATTCTGAACTTAATTTCTGTTTTTAGACTGTAAATATGTATATTTTATATTTATGACTTTTATATGTTTTTTTAACAGACGTACCCCAAACAAACTCAAGCCCAAAAAAATTTGTCATGGCCCAAACCTCAAACCCAAAGCAGTAACTTAGATAATCACAACCTCTAAAACATTAAATGGAGGAAGCATTGCATAATTGTGGCCTGAGGAGGTTCCATTTTATCAAAGGTGATAAGAAGGAAGCAGCTATTTTAATTTTTAAGTGAGAAAGAACAGTTGCAACTCCACTCATAGGCATTGTTCATCTCCAGAGCACACATCCCCATTTTTATTTAAATTTGCAAAATGGGCTAAGGCCTAAGATTGATATTAAGGACAGGCAGAGATTATTTACGACACTACCATACTTTTTATTTTAATTTCCTTGCTCCAATTGGCTCCAAAGAGCCCTTGTGACTCATCCATTTAATTTCTATAATGAACCATGTTTTTCTTAGGTTCATGTTTGTGCAGTTTCACTTTGTGCTCTGCAGTGTTTCTTAACAATACCACTAGTTTAGCAATTAAACATGGCTTCTATTGTCTAATTAAGCTTACCTGTCAAAATTGCAACCAGTTAATTTAATGAAAAAGTTAGTAGGTAAGATGTATATGCTAACAGTTATGTCCAAAAACAAAGGAAATAATTAACCACGGGTCTAAGACAATTAAAGGTAGTATGGCAACATTAGACTGTTGGCACTTAAGGATATCAGAATAACAAATTCACAAAATAGAGTTTACCATATAACATCATTAGCCTTCATGAAAGGAAAAAAAATGCCAAATGGAAAATGCTGGCTTTAAAGTTTGAATAGACCTTTAACCCTTAGAGTTGAGTTTTATGGGAGCAAATCATCTATTCGGTTCATTTGTAAGAGACAGATTCATTGGACCAAGTGCAGTGCCCATAATTTATTGCAACATCCTACGCTCAGTTATTGTCCATACCTTCCCAAGTCAATTATTTCATATTATGTACCATGTGACTAATTCCATTTCAATAAAGATTCAATTTTGAGGATTTCCAAAATCTTAATTCTATTCTTTGTTTTCAAATATACATATTTTATAAATATATTCAGATTTCAGTTTTAGATAGAAGTTGTTAATCACTTATAGCATCAGAATCCAGCAATGTTTACCAAACATTAACTGCTCAGAAGCATACATCCATGATCCTGCAAGTAAAAAAGCTAGCTTCCTGTTAAGAACTTGGTATCCTACACCAAGTGCAATAGCCACAATGTGCTGGAGCATCCTAAGCTTAGCTAGCATTCATACCTTCTCACAAAAGTTCTTTTTATATTATGTACTGTCTGACTTATTTTATGTCTACAAAGATTTAATTTAGGATTTCCAAAAACAATCTACTCTTCACTTCCAAACATAATATAATTAGCTAAGTTACCGATCCTGGTACTGGTTCGGGTTCGGGTTCGCCAGTTCGATTTGCAGATTGGGCCAAAAACAATTGGGGTTGGGTTTGTTTTGGGTTTGTCGTTACAAAAACATATAAAAAAATAATATAGTCTAAAATCAAGAATATTAGACAATATACATATTTCCTAATACTTTTAATGTACATTGTATGGTAATATTTATAAGTCTTACCGAAAGGAGTCTTGGTGGAAACAATAAGGTGGCGATCTTGGGAAACAAGTCAAGAGAAGAAAAGCGAAGGAGAAATTCATGTTGGGAAAGTAATCAGACAGGAGGGCAACCTCAACTCTCCACCCCCAAGACAATTTGAAGAGGAGAGGTTCGAACAGATTAAGGAAACTTCAAAAAAGGGTGAAAAGCAAGTGTCTAAAAAAAAAGGTTTTATCCCCAGAGGCAGAAGAAGCAAAGAACTTGAAGGCTTCATGGGTAAGGGTGCAGAGCCTGGACAAGAAAATTTCGGAGACCTTGGGAATGATTCACCCAAAGGTGCAGAGAGATGATCTCAATTCCTTGATTGAAGTTGGAAAGGAGTTGGTGGAATTGGTCGAAGCAGCGAAGGAGGGCTCCATATTGCTAGGAGAAGAAGGTCTGGACGAGCACTGGAAGGGTCTCGAGGAAGAAGATTTTCAGGTTATGGATCCAGAAAATGATTTACCTTCTCCAACGCTCCCTCAGGCGCAGATTCAAGTGGAAGACTCAGGAGCCGGATTGGAACTGATAAAAGGATCCTTAGGGCTTGGCCAGAAGGATGCTTCCAAATTGGTGCCAAATTGCGGAGATTTAAAAGGAAGAGGGCGACCTCCTAAAAAGGAGAAGCTGAAATTGGATGGAGAAGCCAATGGGCAGTTAAAAATCAAAAATTTGTTGAAAGTAGGGAATGGAGCAACCCTTACTGAAAAACAAAGAAAATAATATCTTGGAATATTAGGGGCTTAAATGCCCCTAATAAAAGATGCCTATTCAGGTATTTTTTGGAATCTTCGCAGGCAGAAATATACATTATTCAGGAATCCAAGTTAAATCAGGTTGAAAGAGACAAGCTAAGCAAGAAATTTTGTAGGTGGAATTATGTGGGGGTTGATGTGAATGGGGCTTCTGGAGGTCTCATCACTTGGTGGCGCCCTCAATTAGTGGTAATAGAAGAAATAGACAAAAGCAGAACTTGGATAGCAAGCAAGGTAAGGAGTCTAGCCTCCAATCTAAGCTTTTTGCTCATTAATATCTATGGACCCAACTCTTGTTTAGAGAAAAAGGAAATATGGAAAGAATTAGACATAATCCGTAGTAGCCAAGCCTTTGATTTCTTTTTGCTAGGAGGGGACTTTAATGCAATTCTGAAATCAAAGGATAAATGAGGTGGATTGGGAAGGAAACTACAATCCCAAATAGATTTTGAAAACTTTGTGGATAGGAACTCTCTTTATGAAATCTCAATGGGAAATGGCTCTTATACATGGACAAATAGAAGATTAGGTTGCAGCAATATTGCAGAAAAACTTAACAGATTTTTATTCAAAGGAGATTTGAGAAACTTCCCCTTTTCTTTCGAATGTAAGATCCTACTAGTTTCTGGATCAAACCATTATCCCATCTGCCTTGATATTTTAGGGGAAAGAAAACCAGTAAGATGTCCCTTCAAGTTCAAAAACATGTGGTTCAAGGACCCAAATTTTCTGGATTTGGTAAAACAATGGTAGATAGAGGTGGATCCGAGGGGTTACAAACTTTTCAACCTGATTACCAAGTTAAAAGCAATAAAACAGAACATCAAGCAATGGACCAAAGACTGTTTCAACAATATTTTCCAGGAAAAGAAGTATACAAAATCTGATCTGGAGGCCCTTAATGAAAAAATTCTTAGAGAAGGAATGGATGCAAACAGTTTCCAGCAAGAAAAGGCGTTGCTGGGGAAGTTGGGGGATCTGCTTTCTAAGGAAGAAATCTTCTGGAGGCAAAAATCCAAAGAAACTTGGTTGAGGGCAGGAGATAAAAACACAAAATTCTTTCATAATTCTACAAGGGTTAGGAGAGAATCAAACAGAATCTCCTCAATCAAATTAGCAGATGGTAGAGTGATTGACAAAATGGAAGAGATCAATAAAGTGATAGTAGACTTTTTTCAGAACCTGCTTAATGATTGGGATGGGCCAAATTTGGATAGTCAAATGCAACTCTTAAGAAACATACCCACACTTGTCTCGAAAGATCATAACAAAATGCTGACTCAAAGCTTCACAGAAGTAGAGATCAAGGAGGCAGTTTTTGGGCTTCATCCTGACAAAGCACATAGACCCAATGGGTTTCCAACTACTTTCTTTCAAAAGTGTTGGGACTTCTTGGGTAAAGAAGTGACAGAAGCAATAGAGGAGTCGAGAAGGTCTGGGAAGATTTTAAAGGAAGTAAACAACACCTTTATAGCGCTCATCCCAAAAAAAGAAAAACATGAAGCTTTAGAAGATTTTAGACCAATTTCACTGTGCAACACGCTTTACAAAATCTTAGCAAAGGCAGTTGCTAATAGAGTAAAGCTAATTCTGCCAGAAATAATTTCAAAGGAACAAACATGTTTCGTTCCGAGAAGGTCAATTTTAGGAGTAATCATTGCACAAGAAGCAATTCATTCAGTGCAGAGGTCAAAGAAAGAGGCGATGCTTATCAAATTAGACATCAAGAAAGCATATGACAAGGTAAATTGGAGATTTCTTTTCAAGGCTATGGAAGCTTTTGGATTTGATAAAGAATGGTTAAATTGGATATTTGAATGGGCAGCTAGCCCAAGGTTCTCAGTGCTATTCAATGGATCCTCAAAAGGTTTCTTTTCTATGTCCAGAGGTCTCAGACAAGGGGACCCCCTGTACCCCTTTTTGTTTATAGTAATGGCAGATGCGTTGGGCAGATCCTCTCTTAGAGCCAAGGCAGAAGGGCGGTTGGAAGGGTTTCTGATCACAAGTGGGGCTACAGAAGTGACTCACCAGCAACTCGACGATGACACCATGCTCTTCGAAGTAGCCAAAGAAAGAGAAGCGAAGTCCCTCAAAGATATCCTGGATCAATACACCATAGCCTCGAGTCAAGAGGTTAGTCAACAAAAATCAGAGGTTTTCTTTTTCAACACCTTTCTTTTTCAACACCTCCCTAGCAAAAGAAAATCGCATCATCAAAATCCTGAACTTCAAAAAAGAAGAATTACCCTGCAAATATCTAGGCTTGCCGCTAGTGAAAGGGGTCAAATGATGGAAGCTGTGGGAAACCTATTAGAGAGAATTAAGGTTAAACTAGCATCATGGAAAAGCAAATGGCTCTCGTGGGCAGGTAGGTTGACTCTGCTAAAGGCTGTCATTTCTGCCATTCCAACTTACACAATGTCCTGTTTCCCTCTTTCAAAGTCAGCCTTTCGAAACCTTAATCAGAAAATGAAAACTTTTTTCTAGCAAGGGAATTCAAAACACCACAAGTATCCTTTGATAAAGTGGTCTCAAATCTGTGAACCTAAAGAAGCAGATGGAACGGGGTTAAAAGATCTTCTGTCTCAGAACATCGCTTTAGGTGCAAAATTGGTTTGGTCTATCTATTCGAAGCCGGAGTTGAAATGGGTAAAAATCTTAAAGGCAAGAATATTTAGAGGAAGAAAACAGTATCTTTATTTCCAGACTTTTGCCAAAAGGATCGAGAATCTGGAATTTTATTGGAAGCTGCATGAGTCTGATTTCAAGCCAGTTAACATGGGAAATAAGAGATGGAAGTAAAGCCCGTTTCTGGGAAGACTCGTGGGATGGCCAATCTCCTTTAGCTGCCAGAGAAGACTTAGAACAAATCAGAACTCTCACAAAGCATAGATGGGGGGAGAAGGTGAGAGATTATGCTGCAAATTCCTCGGCCTCTTTTGCAGCAATCATAAAATGGAAGAATGTTAGGGACATTGGAGTCGAAGACAGAAAGGCCGAAGCGTTCGAAGCAATTATGAGGAATCGAACTCTGATCTTCAGGGAAGGAGCAGATGAGTTGAGATGGAATGCCTCTCCTTCAGGGCAATGCAGTGTGAAGGAAGGGTGCAGGGTTCTAAAAGGGGAGCAAGGGGTGGATTCAAGTGTGCCTTTTAAATTGTGTTGGAATAAGTTACGTCTTCCCAAGGCAGGGCTCTTCACTTGGGCTGCTTCGAGAGGTAGAGTCCTCACAGCAAATAGAATCAGAAAGATGGGTTTTGCTGGTCCTTCTAGGTGTGTGCTATGTAAACAAGAAGAGGAATCTGGAGACCACCTTTTCCTCAATTGTGAGTTTGCCCACAAGACCTGGACTTGGGTTAGTGCCAAACTCAAATGGCAAGCAGCTTTTCCTGTTAAGTTGTCAGACTTCCTCATCTCTTGGCCAGTGATAAATCAGGATTCCTTGTTTGGGGGATTGTGGAGCATATGCCCATCCATGATTATTTGGGAAATTTGGAAAGAGAGGAATAAAAGAATTTTTCAGGAGAAGGAAAGGCTTTTTCCCTCGTTCTTAAATAAGGTTGAGGCAAACATCATAGAAGTTCTGAATGCAATTAGAGGAAGGAGGTCGAAAGAACCAAAAGTTTACTTGTTGGCATGCCGAGATGGGTAAACTTTGGAGGGGCTTGAAGATTCCGACAATAGCAAATCAAAGGGCTTCAAGGGAAGAGAGACAATTAGTGAATTGGCGCCCTCCAAATTTTGGGTGGTACAAGTTGAATTTCGATGGGGCATCTCGAGGGAATCCTAGAGTCTCTGGGGCAGGGTGCATCATTCGAGACTGGGAAGGCAAAACGGTTGGTAGGTTGGCTAAGATGTTACAAGATGGAACAAATAATGCAGCAGAAATGAAAGCCTTAATTCTTGGCTTAAGTCTCAGCCAAGAGCTCAAAATTAAAAAATTGGAGATAGAGGAGGATTCTCTGCTAACAATAAATGGGCTAAGAACCAGAAGGTTGGAGAATTGGAGACTCAATGCGTTGTTAGAACAAGCTCTTCTATTGGCAGATTCCTTTGAACTGATACAGATCAAACATATCCTAAGGGAAGGTAATACAGAAGCGGACGCTCTTTCAAACATGGCCGCAGATGGAAGAGAGTTTAAGGAAATTTTAGAAACAAGAGGAACAATCTAAGATCTTTTTTCTCAAATGGGTGGTTGGGCGGGAGTCCTTCGACACGTAAAGGTGTGGAAGGACCGGGGTTGTCAACGCAGTGTGACCTTAGGTGGCTGGACAACTCAGCGTTGCAATCTGGGTTCTAGGTTTATGCCAAGTAGGCAAAGGCACTATTGACACGGTGGTTTCTCTTGGTCCAGGTGGCCAGCACAGGGTATTTTCCTTTAAGCAAGGTACTCATGTTTTCAAGGGGCCGATAAAGCATTCAATTATGTTTCTTTAACTCCCATGGTCCTTCTTCAGTGAGATTTGTTTGATGGGTTGGCTCTCACGCACGGGCGGATTAAGAGGAATGTGACAGGCTGGAATTGCCAGGGATTTGATAGTTGCTATCATTCGGAAGCATGTTTTCAATGCAGTGAATGTTTCTTGTGTTCTTTTATAGCTATTCTTGTCTATTGTTTCTGAACCGGCCGATAATGTCTGTTAAACCCAAGGTGCTTTTGTTCTCGACGGATTGGATTAGGTGTGGCAGTATGGATACCCCCATCTGTCTGGTGAGCTCCAAGAGGAAGATGGCCTTCTTGGGCGGCATTACTGACCTGCGAATCAAGCGTATCCTAAAATGTCAGGATGAATTGGTTCTGGGGGCAGTTAAAATGATATTGGGGAAAGATTTTGTGGAAGGAAGCGAGTGTTACCGTATCGATTCTGATATCAACTCCCAATTCGTTGTAGCAATGCTAGATTTGAATGTAGCGAAGACCTGGGTTGAGACGGTGGCGCGAAGACTCTTCATCCCCAGTGTGCTGGGAGGGCTGGAGGAATCTGCAACTTTTGGAGCAGGACTGCCCCGTCCTAGAGACATTCCTCTCCTGCAACAGCCAGGTAGTGTTGTTAAGTATTTTCCATTTATCCTGCATTTGAAAGGCGAGGATTTGGTATGGTACAGGCAATACACCCGGGTTGGGGTAAACTATTTGCTAAGGTTCTTTCAGATTCTGGAGACACAGGGCCATGATTGGGTCGAAGATTTCAACTTGAAACTATATAACTATGAATTGGAGGCGTGAAGTCGGAAAGGTTTCAAGTTTGGCAGCTGTGATCAGTTTTGGGGGTTTTGTTGTTTCTGGGTCCTGTGTCTTGATCGTTCTGTGGCTATGGGTCTGTAATCGTCTATGTTTCTTTTCTGTTCTGAGTCCTAGTATTTTATAGTAAGCATAAGCATGGCCCTGTGTGGCTGTAAAGAGAAATTATAGGCAGTTACTAGGGAAGTCTGGGTGCAGCCATTAGGCTGGTTTTTGGAAAAATCTCTGAAACTGTAACTTCTTGTTTTGATATCAATATATGCAGAATTTTATTATGCAGCAAAATAAAATAAAATTATAAATAAAGAATATTAATAAAATAATATAATATAATATAATACTGAGGACTAGCACTCAGTGTATATGATATAATAATAAAATTAAAAATAAAGAATATAATATGTTAGTAATAAATATTGATATATATTATTACTTTTTAAAATAAATTAATATATTCTAGCTTACTCACTGATTATTATTTCTGGGCAAACCTGCTGAATCGCTGATTATTATAAATAAAAAATATTAATAAAATATCTCGAGGAGAACTGTAAAATGTATCTTGAGGAGGACTTTGTAGATTATTATCGTGAGGAGGACTTTCGGCGCCGTAACCATATCTCTGTGGCATTGTCGGAATCGAACAGCAGAAAATAATTTAAAAACACAAAAAATATCAAAAAACCTGTTGGATTCATTGCATTAGACAGAAAAGGCATTGAAATTCGTCATGGTTTCGCCCGGTTTCATCCTGGACAAACCCACAAGCATTTTTGCTAACTTTGGCTGGCCCAAAAGGTAAATCATTTCCATATTGGAACTGGGTGCAAATCGGACCTGGATCTGGCTAGGTTTTCAGACGAACCAGTAACAAAGATATTTAGCAGCAGATTCCAGCAATATTTACCAGATACTATCTGCTCAGAAGCACACATCTTTTCATAAAAAGATTTAGCTTCCTGTTAAATATTTGGTATTCTTGATATTGCACAAAGATCCATTACGTTATTTACAATTACCTACAACTTTGAACATTGATGTTGACATTCCACTATGAAGTCAGGCTATTGAATACTAGAACAGGGAAAGGATCCAATAAATACATTCATGGGATGGGAACAATGACATGATCTTGTGCTTTGGGCTAGCTCCATTAACAGGGCAGGACTTATAAGCCAGCCCTTATGTCGTTACCCCAAACAAGCCATTGTTCAAAAGTTTTTGGGTCTAGGGACAAATCCTACTAGTCACTTTTGAAGCATATGAAAAACAATATTACTAGGTTTAATGGATTCAATATATGTAATAACAATAGGCAGATATTCCCTGTTGATGGGGAAAAAGAATAAGAAATAAAAGACAATTGAATGCGGTCTCGACCTCATGAAGGTTTTCTTAAGCTGAATTTTGATGGGGCAGCCAGCTGGCACAGGGGTAGTGCTTCAATCTGCAGAAAGGAAATTTGTAATGGGTGGCTCTTTCTTCCTAGGAGCTAAATATATTTATAAAACAATTAGAGGATTTGAAATATCCAAATTAGTTCGCTGTAAGTTTTTAAAAGTGGAAGGTGATTCTCAAGTTTTTATCAAAGGGTGTAAGGAAAACTCCATCAAAGATTGGAATCTTCGCAACTACATAGATGAGATCAATTGCATAGCCAAGAGCTTTAAAGGTATTTCCTTTAATTATTGTTACAGGGAAATCAATCGTGTAGCAGATAGCCTAGCTAATCATGGTATAAACCAATGCCCCTTCTTGGCAGAAAAAAGCAATGAGAATATGGAGTTGCAGCTAGAGGCGATGCTTGCTCAAGATTTATATGCTAACCCGCCTCCTATTGCAACCTTTTGATCTCCTTCATGATTATTAATTAAGTGACTACTTGCTTAATTAGTGATTAAGTACTTGTTTTCAGCTAGCTTGTATCCTAGGCATGGGAAATTAATCTAGCTGCATGTGAATAAGGCCTGTTCTCGCATGCAAATGATCATTCCAGTACATAGCATGTTTGGCAATGATGTCGGAATTGTTCCTTCCCCCTTTAAATCAACAGCAAAGAGGAGACTTCTTGGTAGGTTTTTTTCCCTAAGCAGGTGCTAAATCTCTGTGAGCATCAGCAGATGTTGAGGATTGAGGCAATTGTGGAAGAGGATTTTGGTGCAGGTGTTTGCATAGAAAATGATGATACCCTAATGTTTATTAAACATATTTTGGGTTGTTCACAATGTTCTGGTTTGCACAAGCTGGAATTTGTTCAGGCCATAGTTCGCAGACTCTTTGGACTCGCCGCGGGCTCGCCAAGACTCGTGAGTCCCTGAGCTCGACGAGTCAACTCGCCATGGACTCACGAGTCGAGTCCGAGCGAGTCCTTGGACGGGACTCACGAGTCCAGCCTCAAGACTTGCACGAGTCCTAAGGTCAAGCTCGCGAGTCCCATCCAGGGACTCGCGCTGGCAACTGGGACATTAAAAAACAAAAAGATAAAACCCTGTTTTTTTTGCCTTTTTGGCTCATTTCACAACTACACTTTGCAAAAAACTATGAGTATGAATGATGAAATTTCAATTATTGAGTGTTTGATGATCATATGACATGTAATCTTTGAATTATGACAAATTGATAATCAAATTAAGCTCTTATGTTCTCTAAATGCATTAATTTTTATTTTATTTTTAAACTACGGTTGTTTTTTGCCAAGTCCTAGCCGAATTTTTTCCCGAGTTCGTGCCGAGTGCCAAGTCCGAGTCCTATTTTGGGCTGCCGAGTCTGCGGCGAGTCTGAGATTTCCAACTATGTTTCAGGCTATGTTTGAAGTTAATTTCACATCCAAGGTGGTGGATGAGGTCGCCAGTGCATGGATTTTAAAATCTCTCTTCCCAATCCTTCAACAAAGTCTCATGCGGCCGGTTCTCCTATGTCAATTTAATTCTGTACAGCAGCAGTGGCCTCTGATAGGGGCAGAGTCTGGCTTTGAATGTAGGATGGAAAATGTAGAATACTTCTGCCAAGGTTTGGCATTGATAATCAACAATTTGTCAATTAACAGGTTGTTCTCAGGAACAACAATCGGTATGTAGTGAGCAACTTTTCTACCCCTGCTTTTCAAAACAAAGGGTTTTCTAGAGCTCAACTGCACAACGTGTTGACCCAGGTTTACTTATGGTATCCAGGAATGTAGTAGTTCCTTCTCCCTTATAGGCTTTATCTGGAGTTTCTGGTCTATTTTGTAGCTGTTTCCATTATATCAATACTGATGTATTGTATATCTTTATGTACCTGTTTTGTTATGTCTTCTTTTGGGCGTGGTCTCCTATAGATCCCACATATTATATCAAAAAAACAATAGGCAGATAGGCAAATATCAAACTATTTTATCAAAAGAAAAAACAATAGGCAGATATGCAAATACCACACTATCATATCAAAAAAAACAATAGGCAGATATGCAAATACCACACTATTATATCAGAAAAAACAATAGTTAGATATGCAAATACCACACTATTATATCAGAATAAACAATAGGTAGATATGCAAATACTTTTAAGTACAGGTAATAAAGAAAATCCAATATATAAATAATAAATATATGACATGCTACTGGGAACATTGCAATGTTCTTATTAACCCTCAACATTTCGAGTTCAACAACGAAACTCAAGAGATACAACTACATTACTCAAAGCAAGAAGGATACAACATAATAAAAGCAACATTTCTCCAAGTTTCCAGGACGGAGGGACATCAGTATGAGGTTTCAAGGACTGCCAAAATTTTCCAAAATTTTGGGAACGGCTATAAAAATAACTTGAACAAACTAAAAGCAACTGAAATGTCAATCCTCCCCATTCTGGGTTTTTACTTATAAGGTTTTTAGCATTTTTCTTTTAAAAGGTACCTTCTTTAAAATTCCTGAAAAAAGTGGACATCCCCTCCAAGTCCCTGAGTCCCCAACACTTCCAAGACATTGTGGACATCACCCAAACCCCTGGGGACCCATCAAGTCATCCCATTCCATTTGAAACCTCTAAATCTACTAAAAAGTGGGCCAAATCCTTGACATAAGAGCTTGTATTCCCCACCAAATGTTTCAGTTTCTTGGCTAAACATGCAACAAGAATGCACAGTGCTAATCCCCTGACATTTATCCTTGACATATGAGATTGTATTCCCCACCAAATGTTTCAGTTTCTTGGCTAAACATGCAACAAGAATGCACAGTGCTAATCCCCTGACATTTATCCTTGACATCTGAGCTTGTATTCCCCACCAAATGTTTCAGTTTCTTGGCTAAACATGCAACAAGAAAGCACAGTGCTAATCCCCTGACATTTATCCTTGACATATTAGCTTGTATTCCCCACCAACTGTTTCAGTTTCTTGGCTAAACATGCAACAAGAATGCACAGTGCTAATCCCCTGACATTTACCATTACTAGATACAGAGTAGGCCCAAAACCCATCAATATGTTTGCAGAACATGATGGCTATTAATTTCCATAAAAAAATTTACCTTAAACCTTGCAAACACCATCCTTTTAACTTTCACTCATAATAAAGGAACACACCCTCTAAACTACATGTAGGCCAGTCTAGCTTTTCAAAGTAGATTATTTTCACTTGTGATATAATGATATTTGTACACTTCCCTCTTTAAACATCCATACTTTTTGGGATTTAGTTGGAATATGTATTACTATTCATAAGTAGCATGTCCAATGGGTTCAATCATCAACAGCCCTTCATCAGTTGAGTTCACTTTTTGACATTTATTCTTAAAATTTGAAAATTGTCCCTAACAAATCAGATCTTTCAAAACTCTGGTGAGCCATCCATAATTAAATGTCCAATTGTCATTGTAAACAATTGTTGGCCACTAACTAGTAGTTTCTATCTTGCAGACAGCCCTTTTATTATAAACTTACACACTTACATACACTTACACACGCACGCGCGTGCACACACACACACATTCAAGTGTAGTTCATGAAATCTATTAACCACTAACTAGTAGTATATATACTAAAATATTGTGAACATTATTTCTATTTTGCATTATTGTCATGCTTTCAGGCTGATGTATGTAGATATGAAAAGAAAAGGTGATAAAACTAGAGCCATGTCAAATTTTCAAAAATGAGTCAAAAATTTTAAATAAACTAGCAGTTCAAGCTAAGCACCAATACCACCCAAACAATATGAAGTCAAAACAAGAAGAATTTAGTCATATTAAAGAGAAAGCTCACCTCAGATAGCTTTGCTTTCAACTCACTGAGATCTTTTGGCACCTACTCATGTGAAAAAGAGAAATGAATGTCCAAATCATTTTCTCAATAACCAAAATCTCAATTAAACACATACTAGAAAAAGCATCATTTTCAGAATTCATAGGAAGGAATAAGATCATAAACAACAAGCAATAAAAAGCCTCAAGAGCATACTCAAAGAATGACATCTAGAATTGAGACCAAATAATAATAATGTGATGGCCTGAAAGCAGCACATTTGTTTACACTTACAGGATTAAATGACGAAACATCAAAATTCATGTTGCTTGTGAATTCCTTTTGTGCTTGTCCCTCTTCTGATGATTCAAGGATAGTGGAAGGGAGTTGAGGTGGAGATACATACAGCACTCTCAATTTGTTCTCCTCAATAACCCTACCAGGCTCTTTGTTGAACTGGAAAACATAGGTTACTGCTTCAATTGCTTTTTGGCATAGGAGAACCTTCTATCAATAAGCATCCAGTTTTTCAGAAATCAAATCTTAATAGGCACTCACCATATCAGAAGTGATATCCTTAACAGTTGCCCCAGAAGGTGCTATGACACTCTGCACGAGAAATTTGTCTTTGCATTGCATATCAGGTGGCATTTCCTTCTGAGCTTGCATGGTTACTACACAGCAAGCCAACCCCAATGTAGAGAACATAAGCAAAAGAACAATCAAATTCCCACCAAACAAGTTCAGAAAACTCTATATTGCATCATATCCAAGCAAGAGATAAATACTCCATGATCCTTTGGAAATGTAAGGCGTCAAACCTGTCACATCGCATGTGGCCTTAGGTGGCACAACACCTGTATTAGGTCGTACACAATACTTTTTTGGAGATGTAGTTTTAACCTGTCAAAACCAGAATAACTTTTATATCATGCCTTTAATGACTAATCTCACCCTTCTTGTAGAAAATCTACAATTTATCTGACAAAGTACAACTCTAGGTGACAACCACAAAAAAATACTAAGTAATTTAACCTCATTAATGGTCACATTTCATGTTAATAGCACATCCAACTTGGGCATTGAGAGTCTGAGACCAATGTCATCAGTACAAATGAACTGGCCCCAAAGGAATTGAAATTAGAAAATGAGATATGCTTGCTTCCATTTAATCACTTGAACAGGCCAGATTATCGAACACCCATTGGTCACCAAGCAAGAAATTACTAGGAACATTAAAAAATAAGTACAAGTACCTTAAACGCCACATAATTGTCTGTATTGTTGACCAATTGAAGGGAGCACGAACTCTGCTTCTTCAATTCAACTTACCAACCATTTCATACAAAAGAGATAGATGTCAATAATAAAGAAAGGCATCACATACAGAATGATATGCATGTTTATTTGATTTCATTTCTCATTAAATAATATGAAAAATGAATGGCAAGATCCCAATACACTGGTGAACTGTAAATAAAAAAGATCCTCTTACAACATGCATAGAACTAATGCATTGTGCCAGAAGAAAACCAAAAACATGACAACTGAGTTGGAAATGAAACATGCCATAAATTTGTTGTCGGTCGTGTTGGCTAACATAGACCAATAGGTATCCATATGACAAATGATCAAATGCAAGGTTTCCTCTATATGCATGCTTTGCATCCCTCATACAATTAATAATAATGATGAATAATTGAGTTTAACATTACAAAATGATGTAAATATCATTAAACAAATTTGCCCACTGTGAATAGACCGCCAAATTCACTAATGGTGTGAAGAGATTTACTCACAGGGAAACTTTAGCTCTCCTGGCTGAACGGTGACAAGTTCATTGGTCATTGTTAATCTCTATCCAGACAGCCCAGGATTTCAAATTTGACTGCAAATAAATTAATAATATAATAACTACGCCAAGCTCAAACTCCTGAGTTCCAGCCACAGTCCAGACGATGTCAAACAACACAAAATTCCATGCAGTGAGCGCATATTTATGTAAAGGCGGAAAATTTAGAACTCTCAAAACAGAAAAATAATCTCAAGAACTAGAAATAAACCCTCCTTTGGAATTTGAGTAATTATGTCAATCTGAGGCTGTTTTCAACACATTGAAAAGCAAGATACAATTACAGTAAGCCATTTTACCTGTCAACTAATAATGTTTGTACAGTGATCCCAACAAGGCCCGGTAGAGTTGATAAGGAGTGGTAAATATATTCCTTTACATGCACGGTGAAAAAACAAAATATTGTCACTCTTAAAGTAATATAGGGCAGAAAATAAACAAAAACCTAAATTTATTTGCAAAAAGCAGTCATTTTTCAAAAAAAAATCTTAGATGAAAGTGATTAGATTCAAAGTTTGTGTAACTGCTGAACAAAATTTAAGACCAAAATGCACAAGTATATCACGTCATTTTTTACTACCTATCAAACAAAGAATGTATGGCATTTTATCCAATAATTGAACCATATATCTTGCATATCCCATGATTGTGGAACACTTTTAACACCAGAAAGTGAACTATTAACCATAGTCTCCATGCATAGGGAAAAAAAGCCTTTTAATAAATACTCTGACTTTGATTTCAACCAACAATTTAACATGTAAATTAGACCAAAAAAAAACTGAAGCAGAAAACTTTCACAATGATGAACACAAAAGTTCTTAAAATTTAAACATTGTGTAACTGTTCAGTAGCACCCTAAATCCACAAAGAGAACATGACTACTCCCAAAAATTTGCCAATGCACCTTAGATACTGTGGTTGCCAAACAATTTAGGCACAGAACTAGAGACCATATTGTATATGACGAAATGAAAATTATTTCCAGTATCGAGTTGTAAATGGTCTGACTTTAATTTCCACCAACAATTAAACATAGAGATTAGACAAAACCCTAAATCTGAACCAGAAAACGGCAATTTTTTTCCAAATGACGAAACAATAAATACTTTAAATTCAAGGTTAGAGTAACTTGTTCATATAGATAGTTTCATAAAATTAAAACACTAAACCTGCACGGGATAACACGGCACTTTTCCCATGTCAAATGGGGTGAGCTCAAGTAGCAAATCGTCAGGGCTTTTACTATGGAGACGTTTGTTTAAATCTCCAGATAGAATGTTACGTGCTTATTTATACAAATGTTACATGTTGAAATGGGCAAGCTACCATATCCAAATCCAGGAGCGGCATACCCCAACGGACAAGGCCAGGTGCAAATCTCGGGTGAATTTAACAGAAGTGATACGGCTTGATCGTGGCATCTAAGCCGAAGGCCACCCAACATGATTAATTTACCAATCAGAAAAAACAAAACACTGGCAGTTTTCCTGTAAATTGAGGCACATATTTTCTATATTCCCTCATTGAATAACAGCTCAAAACAAATGGAACTAGAAACCCTACTTTACATACAGAAAATAGAAATGTTTACAGCAATCTCGCTCTACAAGCTCCGACTTTGATTTTCACCAACTATTTAACATATGCATTTGAGAAAGCCCTAAATTTGAAGCAAGAAAACAACGAACTTATCCAGAGAAACGAACTTGCAAATTCTTTCAATTCAAATAAGTAGTTTGTGTAGCTGCTGAATAAAACGAAAGCCCTAAATTCCAAATGAAAACACGGAATTTTCCAGAAAAAGCGAATGTAATAATCTAACACAAACAGAACGCAAAAAAAGAAGTTCCAAAATTCGAGCTTTACACGTTCTGAATTTGATTTTAATTTTCCACCGACAATTTGTCGCACGTATTTGCCGAAAACCTAAACACGAAGCAGACAATTGCCAGATTTCTCCCAACAATAAAGCCGTAACTGCTAATTGCGCAATCGCCGAACAAATTCACAGGAATTGGGAAAACACATAAAATTTATGATAAAAGATAGCTGTAAATTCTCTACATCGAAAGCTTCGGCAGGTTTAAAGGATTGAAGGCATAAAATCCGAAAATCCATCTAACATTAACAGCTACTTAATCCAAAATTTAATGCTGGGAATGAAAAACATACCAATATTTACGCCGTGTGCATCTTATGTCGTTTCTGTTTCAGAAACCCTGCTAGCAACTAGCAAAAAAAATATTGAATTTTAAATATAGAAAGGAAATCGAAGAGAATAAAGTGACATTTTTATCAACGTTTAAAACGAAGTCCGGAGATTACCAGGGGAGTTTGTTTGGGAATTCGTGGTCACCGACGCGTGTCGGAGTTCTATGAATGGTGGAGTCGGGTGCCACCGGCGGTTCCCGGTTTTTATATTCGTTGCTTTCTTGGGAATTAAGTGAGAATGTGGAATTTGGTGGACTCAATGAGTGCCTCGCCTGCCAAAATACTAATTCTTTTTCTCTGTCACTTGCTTTGTTTTGGTTTCTATATTCATTGGGGATGAAGTAAAGTAACACCTAGGTAAAGTCCCACAAGGACTAAGGTATCCATTTATCTATTTTGGTTGGTTGAGTGTAAAAACCTTAACATGGTCCATATTCCTTCCTAAAAAAAAATTAAGGTGAAAGAGATTGAGATTGAGATTGAGATTGTGGAACTTGTGGCTTATAACTCATGACAATTTATGGTTACATATTTAAAATTAAAAAATTATTTATTTTTGAAAGTTTAGTAGTTTTATATTTTAAGAGTCAAAGGGCATGCAATGGTGTCTTTTTTTAACATGAAAATATAAGGTCTGAAATATTTTTTAAAAGAACACTTAAATAGTCATTTTTCAAACCCACCTTGAAATAAAATATGTAGGTTGATTGAAAAGGACTTTAAATAGTGATCTTTTAAAGATGGACAATCAAAAGGTTGTGTGAAAAGGACCTTCAAAGTACTATCTCTATGAAGGTATTATGTCAAGAAATGTACAAGAAGGTGGGGTTGGTACAATGTCTTTTCATAAATGACTAAACATGTATTATATTGAAGAGAAATAAAATGAACTTTTACACATATTTAGAGGTGTGTTGATGTGAATTAGTCAATTAAATGTAATTTAATATTTTAGCTATATAGGTTGAGTTTTATTAATTTATTGAAGTAATTTAATTAAGATCATAAATAAACATGTGTTAAAATGGGAATAAAATAGATTAAGATTTTGTACATCTTGAAATTGGTAGAAAGTAGACTTTTCTTGATGTCACATTATGAACTTTAACTAAAAATATAATATTGATTTTGGATTAGAGCATAGATGTCTGAAAGCAATCCTATCTAAGGTGTGATTCTGTCCAAATTTCTAAGATTCCAACTTATACATATGGTCTTTGGTACCTATAATGCTTGTTTGCCTAATGATATATGAGCTAGGGAAAATGATGGTGGTGCTAAGGAGAACGATGGTGGTGCTAAGGAGAACGATGGTGGTGTTAAAGATCATTGTGGGGCTTACTATGCAAGGGTTGAAGTTTAAGGCTTCCTTATGCCTTAATCAACCCCCGAGATTGAGTTAATAGTAATAAAAGATATATTGGATTGTAATGGATGTTGATGTGAGATGATAATGAATATCATTGAGATTATTGTTGATTGTCATTAAATCTTGATGCAAGCTAATGAGTGACTTTGTCAAGAGAGTGTACTTGGAATGTGCCTTGACAATGAATGTTGATTGGTGATTATTGAATGATTATTTATGTAAATTGAGAAGTCATTGTGTTGAACTTGTAAAGATGTTAAAGATAGATGTGCCAATGTGTTGTCTCAAAAAATGTTATCAATGTGTTCTTAAAATGATATAAGGATGATTCTTCTAAATGCATTCCCTTGACACATAATTCAAACTTTTTGGCACACTTACTAATAGGTGATAGTCATGTCTAGGATTACCAGCCTTGGAATGCAGGTAATTTGAAATTTGGAAAAGGGGTGAGATCACACCTATATGATCTTTCCAAGGGCCAAAATCACAATTATGATCTTGTCCAAGACAAGTACATTGATGGAAATTGGGTTAGACAAGTTCTAGAAATAGAGAAATGTGACATAACTAAGTGCTGGATTGGGTCTTAGGTTAGTGAGTGCACCAAAATAATCATATTACATGCTAAAATTATGCACCCAAGATATCAACTCATAATTACATGAAATAAAAAAGGGAAAAGTGTGAGGTGTGCAGTTTTCTCCTATACACATAAAAATGTTAGATAAAACTAACTCTTTTAAAAATATATAAATTGTGGTTTCTTGAACCAATTGATTTAATAACATATGAAAGTTATTTGAAAATAATTTCAAAAAAAAAAAGTATCAATGCCTATTATTTTCTTACATTTACTTAATTACTTTATTGCATTAGTGCACGCTTAGGATAAGCTTACTTAGCTAGGTATCTACTTGGATAGGTAATATCTTCCCTACACATTGGAATGCACCTATTTAGGAAGGTAATATGCATTAAATAAAGGTTGTTGTACTTTTTAGTTTTGTGGAGACATGCACTATACATGTGTATTATCTCATATAACTCCCATTGGTTGTACTTTCACATCTCTTAGTGGCATATACTATAAATTCCCATCTATAGCTCTCATATACACAATTCATTCATTGTATTGCATCCTCTATTTTGGAATAGCTACCATATTGCATTATAGAATCTATGATTGTCTTTTTATTTTTGTTATTGTTATCACCCTTGTCGTCAAGATTATGGGTTTGTTTTACCCATTGGCAAATCTTACATGGTATGAAAGGGATCTTTGTACCATTCCACAATCTTACAATTAGTAGTATTACCTCCAATCAATTCTAGAGAGTTTAAATAAGTGTAGATCAAAAAAGTGCATAGCCTAACACTTTTCCTCTCTTGTTTTACACAACTTTTGTTCAATGTCTTGGATGCATCATTCTAACATGTAATTTGAATATTTTGGTGCTCTCAATGACCCAAGACCTAATTCATCATTGAAAAGTGCTAAATTGTTCTATTCAAATCCTTTCTAACTAAGTTCCCAGTAGTTTATTCACCTTGGACAAGATCATAATCACTAGCATGATTACATCCCTAGCTTTAAAGTTTTAAATTATTGCATTCGAAGGCTGACATTTCTAATATTTTATTGTTACCCATCAACATGGATTTCAAAAAAATAAAATGATGCATCTAGGTTTCTATATGATAGATTATAAGCCACATGTAATAATACTATTTAGTCATGTAGAAAGTTATTTATATATCTATTTGATTCTATTTTGTAGGAATAAAATCTTATCCCCTTTAGCTAATCTCTCAACAATCTACGTCAATGTTGGAACCACTCAACAAACATAATATAATATGTTTATATAATAAAACCTATGGCCTACTAACCACCTATTTACATTTCACCATTTAACTATGGTGTACTAACTATAATCTACCACCCTGTAGTAATTATTATATATAATAATTTTTAATTTCCCCTTTATTACATATAACCATAATACTAGGAGAGAAACAACACCATATGTGAATTAGGACATACCCTCAATTTGGCATACCTATAATCAATAGCAAGAAAGGCCTCACTACATCTCCTACATATGGGAACACACTCTACCATTCATAATAACACAATATGTGAACATTCACACTTAAATATTTGCCTGAAAATAGTAGTGACGTTGGGCTTTACCATGCTTCCTCAATGAGATTTGGCCTCGCTAGACAACAATAACATAAGTAGTAGGAAGTAAGCACATTACATCCTCAAGTGGGATTAGGGCTCACTTCAATTGCTCCTCTTGTAGGACTAGGCCTCACTATGTAATTGAAGTAGGTCTTCATCACCTTCTTTAGTGACCATCACCTTCAACTTTGTCATCTTTTAGCTTTGGATTGCCACTATAGAAACATCTAATGTTTGAGTAAGCAGTGATCTCAAGAGTGGTCATCATCCTCCATCCTCCTCTAAAATGTCACTCACTCAACCATATCAATCCTAATGGTCTTGTGTACCATGAATTGTTACATGAAGCTCTATGGTAGTTTTGGCAATATTTTTCCTAGTACTTATTTTGTACATGAGAATGGGATTCCCCCTCAATCGAAAATATTGTATGCATGTTAGGTACTTCCAAAAATTCACACATATACAAAAATAAGTCTTTTAGGTTTAAAAAGACATGTTTTGGTGTACCATTTTACAAAAAATATATATCTTACAAATCATATAATCATAAGCAAATCCTTTTTCAAGATAATTTATAATACAATATTACATATATTAGCAAACTTTCATTAGAAAACAATCTCCTAGTTTAAAAAAATATACAATTAAATTTATTCCTTTAAAGAAGATTTTGAACCTAAAAACACACTATGAAAACACCAAAATAATTAAATCTTTAAAATTAAAGAAATTGGAACAAAATCCTTTAAAAAAACTTCACAATAATTTTAAACACATCTCACTAAATTTTTTAAAACAAAATAAACACAATAAAATTAATTCAATTGTAAACTTTTTTTAAAAAAAACTTAAATTTTTAACCATATAATTTTTAATGTTTTATAACTAATAAGCTACCCTTAAATTTTTATAATGGAAAAACTTGAGAACATTAGACTAAACACTTATAAAATCATACTTCTACCATGGGCACTTTTTTACTCATGTTAACCATGATGCCCCGTTATGCTTGACCTCCCTTTACTCATTCAACATGGATGCCTCTCCCTTTCATTCACATCCCTCAACCTTCTCCTACACTTTTCTTCAATTATGTGAAGAAACCCTCATTATAAAGATCTCCAAACTAATGGCATTTTTAGTTAGAATGAAAGCCTTCCTATGTGAGCATCACATGATGAATTATATAGATGAAGGGCCTAGATTAAAAGAACTACCATAAAATTAATCTTGTCCATTGATTATTTTTCAAAATGTCATAAATGATAAAAAAAAAAAAAAAAAAAAAAAATTCATCTACCTTTATCATTTTGATAATTGATAAATTGTTAATTTTTTATTTTATTTTTCTACAAAATAAATGATAAAAAACAAAAAAAATTCCTTTGCCTTTATCATTTTGACAATTGATAAATTGTTAATTTTTAATTTTATTTTTCTACAAAATGTGATAAATGATAAAAAAAAAAAATTAAAAAAATCCCTTTACCTTTATCACTTTGACAATTGATAAATTGTTAATTTTTTATTTATTTTTTTACAAAATATCATAAATAATAAAAAACAAAAAAAAAAATTATTTTTATTTTTACAAAATATCATAAATAATAAAAAAACAAAAAAGTTTCTTTTACCTTTATCACTTAGACAATTGACAAACTATTAATTTTTTATTTTATTTTATTTTTATTTTATTGCAATGAATTTTTTTTTTAAAATAGGGAGGAATTTAGTTATTAAACAAATAATATTTATTTTAATGTTAAACAAATAATATTTTTTCTTTAAATCTACGCAAATATTATAACAAAATTGTAATATTCATATTAATGTGATTATTTAATTTTGATTCATTATATATATATATATATATATATATATATATATATATATATATATATATATATATATATATATTTGATATTTTAAATATTAATGAAATAATATAATTAATTATATATCAATTACAAATTAGTAGAATTATCATGTGATAAATATTATAAAAGTTCATATATCAAATACATACTTATAAAAATGATTATGAGTAGTATGTATTTAATAGAAAAATAGAGTTATGTCTTACGTGCATAATATTAGATATAAGTTGTACAACATAAATCTATTGTACCCTCACATAATTATTTTTAAAATAATTATATATTAAATATGGATTTGTTTCTATGGCATATTATATAAAAATAATAAGAGATTCAATTAATTTACTAATATAAATGAAAGAAGACAATATTTAATGTAATGAAATTTTTGGATTAAATAACTTATAAATTAATAGATAACAAAAAATATCTAACAAATTTTATAATTTCTTCAAAAAGTTTTCAGCCTGTCCATTGAACCTATGGGTCCAATTGCTAGTATATTCCTCTTCAACAAACAAAATGTCTCACCATTAAAATCCTTGGGTGCTATTTTGGATGTCTCTTTGAGTAGTTGATGCTTCACGAGTTCTTACTCTTCAAGAGAGTGATATAAGGATTTTCAATATATAATTTTTTTGGGTTATATATTAATATAATAATATTTTTATGTAAGGTGTGTTTTTTTAACAATAATTTCTTGCATGGTTGTGTTTTTAATGTCAAATTCTTGTGTTTTTTTGTATGAAAATTATATAATACAAATTAATTTAAGTTAAATTTACAAAACAAAAACTATCATCCATCATAGTAATAAAGGGATAATGAAATTATTTCTTGGCTAATTATTTAAACTACCATTTTACACATGCTCTTGGCTTTAGTTCGCATAGGAATAATATGATTTGATACCATTGATAAATTTTAAGCAACACATAACAATATTATTTAATCATATAGAGGTTATTTACACAATTATTTAATCATATTTTTTAGGAATCAAATATTAGCTTCTTTAACTCATCTCTCAACCATCTACATGGTTGTTGAAACTACTCAACAAACACACTATAATAGGTTTATATAATTAAATCTACAAGTTATTTCCATCTCACTGTTTAATTATGGCATAATAATTATCTATAGTATATTATTATATTATAAACAATGTACTATTTATAATATTTCCTAGCAATATATTTAAGGGAGTCATCTCTAGGTTATTATATCATCACACAAACAAATGATCAAAAACACATATTTCAAAAGGTATCAAAGTGTTTGTCCCTTCACAAGTACATCAAGCATTAATCAACCATTTGTTAGCATCAACAAGTATTCAAGTGACGTCCATTGTTGAAGCATACTCTAAGCATAGTCTCTAACAGTATAACTTATTGACCCAAATCAACAAAACAATTCTCAACAATTAATTCAATGATACTCATTGCCATCTTATATCAGCACCCATTACCACCTCATTATCTCTTTTACTTTTACTATTAATTTAGTCTTGGGGCTTAACTAAGTTGCATGGAAGTCCTAAACTCCAATCATTGCATAACAATCCCCATGGTGCTCCTTAGCATTACCATTATTTTCCTTACCTCAGGTATCAACAAGCGAGCACTTTTTTCAAGTATTGAAGATCAAACTTCACTCTAGAGAAGATTGTAGAAATAGAAAAGGATTGCACTCCTAGGAAGACATGGCCACTTTCACAATTCAATCTTAAACATTCAATTTTGTAGATTTTAGTCATCTCAACCTTCTAATCAATGATCCAATTCTAGTTTTCTATTTACAACCCTCTGCGACAACATGTTGTCAAGTAAAGCTTGTATTTTAAGGTACACAACCCTAATCCCTCTTATTTCTATTTTAAACATGTTTTATTTCAATCTTAGTTATATTTCAATCATATTATCAAACTCAACTCTTATATCTACATAGTACCCTTACATTTAATTAATTTTTAATTACTTTAATCTATCCACCTTAGATAGTTTTAGAGGGCCATTTTATTTCCATTCAATAAGAAAAGGAGAATTATAAAGAGTCTCAACATAAAATTAAAATATTCAATTAATCCAACCATTCAAATGATTAAGATTGATAAGTTAATAAATCTAATATTATAATTGGATTTCTCTACCATTTTCCTATTGTAGAGTCAAAAGGTGCATACTTAACACTTTTCCCCTTATTTTGTACACACTTGAGTGCCCTCTTTGGATAAGTTCAATTCTAACTATTTTTTACCCTCACAGCCCTATCACACCTAAATACCTTTCTCAAACTCATCTTTCAACCTTTTGTCATCTAGGACATCAACACACGATGCTCTTGTCCTCCAAACAAGACCACATGCACTAGATTCTTTTAAATTCAAGCTTCACTTTTCTTACATCCACTCTTCTCTCTCCTTCACTCTCAAATCCCTAATCCACATCCAATGGTCAAAAAGGGGTAGTTTACTCCCTTGGAATTGAACCAAGATCATTCATCCAACTTTGTGCTTAGTGCTCCATATTTTATTTGCTTCAACAAAATATTATAAATTTTCTTCTAAAATTTGATGTAGCTTTTCTATTCTAAAACTTGCTAAGAAAAACCTCATTTTTTTAGAGTTGAGAGGTTTATTTATACATTGAATATCTTCACCCAACTCCCTAAATTTGTGGAAAGCATAAGCACACTTGTCTTCCACATTCCTATGATAAATGAACAACTCCCTTTATTCTCTACACCAAACTCTCCTACTCCTATGCTGAAGGAAACAAATTCGTTTATTCTTTCTACTACTCCTATGCTAAAGGAACAACATCTTGTATTCTCTCATTATAAATTGACAACTCATCCACATCATTTCAAGAGAAAAAGTTGGATAGATTTATTTATTTTTGCTACTTTTATTATATTTTTTTCTATTTTAAATATAATAACAACTCATCTTCAACCTTTTAGGAGAAAAGGTCGATTTAAATCCATGGATTAAGCCAAATTATGAAGTTGGAACATCTTTGGCTAAAATCAAACTATAATACTTCTGAAGTTGGCTCCAAAAGTGATTTTGCAATAATTTAGAATGCTTCAAAGTTGGTCAAAAAAGACTGGAACACCTCAAGAATAATTTTTTATCATTTTTAAACATATTACATTCTATTTTTTCAATAAATATTAGAAAATGTTAGAAATTAGATTGCAATAGACTTCTAAGAAATAAACCAATATATATCATATATTCTACTTAAAATAAGTTAATAGTTTTTAAAACTACATTTAAATCCACTTTTAATGCTAATTTTAGTAGAAAACAAAGATGAATTTAGATGAGACATTTCTGGTCTCATTAGGAACCACATGGTTGGTTGGCACTAAACCGCCATCAAGGATAGGTGAACTTGGAGGATGCTCATTGGACAATGTGCAAGATTCTCGTAGTATATTATGGATTTGTATATCTTATTTGTTATAATTTTGTAAGCATTGTAAATGGGGTCCTTAATACCATTGTAATAAGATTATGGTTATGTTTTGATATAATTTCATGTGAGGGTTATGATCCATCCATGTTTTGGGATGAAACCCTTTAAATGTAATAAATTATTGATATCATTTTGTATTTTTACACACCTTGTCTTGCTCAAGGGTGTTGGCATGATTGTAATGTTGAATCATGATAGTCTAGCATGTTTGGGTTGAATTATATAATGTTGTATTTAGGTTTTTGGATGCCTTAGTGTTGGATTGCATTTTGCCCATATAGGTGGTGATGTTCCTATCTTTTTCTTTTGGCATGTGTCAACGTTGGCGTCGAATGTGCATAACATTTTGTAACACTTTTGTCATATTCTACAAGTATGGTTTAAAATACTTATTCTTTCAAAATAGATTTTCCCTTATTCCTTGGGAACTGTGCCCTTCAAGAGGTCCTCATGTGTCCAAGTTGGAGTCCACAATCTCTCAAACATTTCGTCCAAATAGTTTTCTAACAACACAAAATTAAGGAAGTTATGTCTTGTTGAGTTAGGAAAATGAACCTTTCTATTTTATGCCTGAGTTGTTTTAAACTCTCTATTTTTGCAAATTAGATTTACATTTTGAAATGTAGTTGCTAGTAAGTGTTGCCAGTTGCAATTAGACTCCAAAGTTTGAACTGCAAGTGGGCCAGAGTTTAAAATCCCATCAACATTTTGTATGGTGCGAAATGCATTTTGGATATGAGGCCCGAGTTATCAAGGGGTTAGAGTTTGGAGGTGACTTAACACTTTGCATGTTGCAATAGTCCTCGAAGCCCACACCCCTAAGAGTTTCATGTTCCAAACTTTTGCTAGGTCTTTGCATAGTGTGAATTAGTTTTTTGACCTAAAGTTTGAGATGCATGTTTCAATTATACCCTAAAGTCTAAAATCGACCTTAACCCGGGAATTGAAGTCTCTTCACACTTTGTAGATGTGTAAATTGCAATGGTTTTTTGAAACTCAAGTAGGTGCAGAATGCAATTGTATCCCAAAATTTAAATCCATGTAGGTGTTGCAGGTTGCAAGTTGTAGCTCGATGCCAAAGTTTGAGGTAGAGTTTGGCCTCGTCGCAACTCGAGAAAGAACCCTGAATGGAAAGCCTTGCTTGTGAAGCTGAGTTGCAAGGCCAAAGGGAAAGTCTGAACTTTCTCCAATTCCTCCTTGAAGTTTAAACTTTTGAAAGTTTTGTCTCTATGCTTCTCATATCTTCGAGATATCAAAGGGGTGGTCTAGTAGGGATGTTGTAAGGGTTTTTCAATAACCTTAGAAATCTCAACTCTCCTCCTTGTCTCATTTTTTGTGTCAAACATGGTGTTTTAAAGTCTTCTGTTCATGTCACCTTCCATTATGCATTGGTGTGCTTGCCAAGTGTGCCATTACTTGTTTTTATGACACCTTGAGCACGTAGGAGTGTTGTGTGGCTTGATCAATGCTACTTTTGTATTGCAAAAAGTTTATTCATCTAGTTTTTATTCATTAATGTCTTGAGCATAGACTTGGGACATTATAGAAAAAACTTGGTGGGGTTGGATCTATCCATGACTTCTGAAAGACCCATTCTAAACTTTTCCTAGTGTGGATGGAAAAATGGATTAAATGTAATATGAAGATAATGCAACAAACCCAATACTTTTACCTTCAAACCAAGTTCTTCACACATGATAAACGGAGTAGACGCACTCTAATCTACTAGCTATGGTCTTGACAATGAATGATTGATAATGATATGTTGATTGCCTGTGATTTCTGTAGCATAACGATAGATAGAAGATAATGGATATGGAGATCTAGAGTGATTTCAATAGCATGATGATACTTGAAGATGGATGCATCTGAATGGCATGGTTGAGACTTCATTTATAGAAGAGGAGGGATAAGGATTGATGGCTAGGATTGAAAGGTCAATTGTGTGATATGGACAACTAAGATTAAAAGGTAATTTAATTCAAGGCCACTTCATTTAATAAAAGGCAGTGGTGTGACAAGTGTGAGGATAAGAATAGAGGTGACATAATTTAAATAATAAAATTATTTAAAATAGTTGGTAGTGTGACAAAGCATTTAATGAAGGTGGTAGTGTGACACATAATTTAAATAATAAATTACTTAAATTATGAGAGAGAGACACGTGTTGTAATGAGAATAAAGATGAGGGCTTTATTTATTTAAATTGGATGATGGAGGAATTAATTAAATAAATATAATTTATTTAATTAATTGGCTAATGGGATAAATGGGATTAGGATGGGAATTAGTTAAATGTATATGATTTATTTAATTAATTAGGTGATGAAAGGAGTATGTGAGGGTCCTAGGACAAAATGTCATAAGATGTCTCAAGTAATGTATCGACAAGGTGATGTTGTAAGATGTGAATTTTAGGTGTCTATATTTTACCCCTCTTTGAGATGATGTTGCGACTAAGAGAAGTAAGATCATTTTAAAGAAGATAAGGTGTGGATAGAGGAAAAGGATGCCCCAACCACTTGGAAGAGTGACAAGGAGGAATGGATGAAGGAATGGGATGATGATATAAGCATAGGATGATGCCCCCTCGAGGGGATAAGGGGGTTGGAAGAACACAAGTAGGCTCTCAAAATGAAATGAAACGATAAAGGATGGATAAGAAAATGGAGGATGCAAGATAAGGGGTGAATGAAAAAGATGAATGATACGTTATGCTACCATGAAATGAGCAATCATATAGTTTGATATAGCACCATACATTATGCACCAAGGTATAAGGACCAGGGTGACGATGTGTCTTGTGCACCCAACGTAATACAACCTTGTCTAGACATATGAGGAAGAAAACTTAAAGCATTGAAGTCCTAATGCACAAAAGGTATAATATGACCTTAGATGCAAAGGATAGTGCAAAAAGTTATTCCAACATACACAAGATATGAATATTAGTTAGAAAGATACGGATTTGATACAAATGCAAGATAAAATGATAACACACACACAAGAAAGCACGCATGCATGCACAAATGATACAAAAACAAACAAGGTATTGCCCCTATCAAACTATAAACCAATGATCGGTCGATTGATTGATGATAGTGTTGTCATTGCGGTGAACGATACATCCCTAGATCAACACAAAGATGTGGGAAAGACATATCTCATTGATGATGATGATGATTGATTTATTGATTTGGTTTATGACAATATTAGGATCAAGACTATTAATGTGATTGGATAATTTGACAAGATTGATTGAATTGATTGGTATGGATTAATGATGGACTTGCATTTGGATTTATTGCTTGGATTAATTTTTTTGATTTGATGGATTGATTTTATTTTATTTTTTTGTATTTTTGGATATGTTTTGTTTTTTTTATATTTTTGAATGTTTTTATTTTTTTTGTATTTTTGAATGTTTTGGGATGGCATTGGATGACAATTTGGATAGCCTTTGTGCTAGACACTAATGACAAGGGAAAACCAAGTCCAAATGTAAGAATAATGGTGGGATTGGATAGATAAAAGGATGGGCTATAGTAAATGGGATAGAAGACTCATGATAGATGGATGGATAAAATGATAGGTGATAATGGATGGGATGGAAGGCTAGTGATAAATGGGTAGATAAAAGGATAAGCCATGGAATGGAAAGATCATAATAAATGGATGGATAAAATGATGATATATAGTGGAATGTATGTATGCATCATAAGGGAGATAGGATGTGATCTCCAAAGACTACGTCGCATGGGAATAACATGCCCCATTCTAGGTGGAATGCATAGGATTTTACATGACAAAGCTTATGACAATAGGATGATGATAGGATGGATTGGAAAGAATGAGGTATATCAAGAGATATTCAAAGAATTTTTCAAAATTTTGCCACCATATCTTTATCAAGATTAAAAGGAGGAAGGGAGGATGAATAGATTCAATAGGATAGGTGTGTGAGTATAATGGCTAAGTATGGTAGGTAGGATATAGCAAGATAAGATATGATAGGATGGAAAATGATAGGTTGGATGAGACAACGTGCCCCCAAATGTAAGTCGCATAGATAATCAACCTACACATGATGCTTGTTTGCCAGGTTTTCATCACGGTACTTATCCAAGGCACCACCAAGGGTGGTTTTCACCATTGAAGGAATGGATTTCTCTTTACTATTTTAATTTTTTTGGGGATATTTAGATGGGATAGGCGGATATGGATAAGAGGGACTCGAGCGTCTAGTTCCATGAATGGCTATAGTCTCATTAGAGATGGATTTCATTGCATGGACCAAGTCAAATGCCAATATGCTCATAGATGTTGGTAGGTGATTGTGTGAGAGGAAGATGGGGTAGGCAGATAATGGATTTTGAGATGGGTTATGGAAGGTTTATTCAAGGATGGGGGATAATGGATTATGATGTGGATTATGTACGGAAGGATAGTGGATTATGTAAGGTTTTATGCAAAAGGATGGATGAAAGGCTTATGCAAAAGCATGGACCATAAGGAAGTGATGGGGAAGATATGTGGGATAATGGATGAAGGATGGGGAGACGGAGCTATGTGGAATTGTTGTGGAATGGAAGCGAACCAAGACCAATGGTTGCACACACCATGATAAACATTGAAGCTTTTGATTTGGAGGAGGTGTAGGAAGCAATGGACATGTTTTCTTAGGGGATGGTCGATTTAGTGATTTAGGTACCCACATGGACTTAGAATTTTGATGTTTTTTGTTTTGCTTGTGGGGTAAAGGAATTTAAGATTTTTGAATGGAATGAGATTTTTGGATGGAAAAGGATTGTTGGGATTTTTGATATGTGGATGCGTCATTTGACTTGCTTTCTTTTTGCTTAGGTACCCAAACCATTTTAGTTTTAGCCTTTTCTTTTGGGGGTATGGGCTTAGGTAGCCTTTTAGATATATTTTGCTTTAATTCTTTGCATTGATGTCCTAAGGCATGGGGATTTTTAGGATTTTTGGCTTTATAGGTAGATGCATCCAAATTTTTATGTTTGAATCTCTTGGGATTGGTGGAAGCTTCTTGTTTAGATGATGTGTGCATTGATTGGTCATGATTAGGAATTTTAGGGAATTTATGGATGGAAGGATTAAAAGTGGATTTAAGGATAAATGGACAAGGGTATTTAAGGATAGGGCTATTAGGTGTTGGGAGAAGTGGAGGTAAAGTGGATGGTGGGATATTAGGAGTTGGAAGGAGCAGAGGTAAAGTGGATGGTGGAAGGTGTATGATCACATGCTTTTAGGATTTTTAAGATGATGGAGGAATGACAACATATGTTTTAGGAATATGATAGGATTTATGAGGGAAAGGAGTAGATTTAGGAGGCATGAAGGAAGTACCAACATCTTGAGGTTGTTTTCATTGAGGTGTATATCCAAAGCCATATGATTGTGTAGGGACTTTGACATGGATGGGCTCCAAAATACCTTATTCACGAAGGCCTAAGCCTTTACCTTGATAATTTATTTTTTGGAGTATGTGGTGGACAATGGGATTATGGGTGTTTTGGACACTAAACTTGAACTCATTATTTGATGGAGAAGGTGAGGTGGTGGATAGAGGTTGTTGCTTTCCTAAAGAAGAACATTCATGGATAAAGATGGTAAGACCAAAGGGATATGTTGGTTTTGCAATATGGTCGATAATGTATGAGGAAGGACCATTAAGATCTTGATTATTGTGAGGCCTATTTATTTCACTCCCTTATTTTGCTTATATCGCATTTACAATTTGATGACATTTGGACATTTGGGACTGTTGATCCCGATATGTAGATTTTCTGGAGTCTATCCTCTTATTTTGATTGGTTATATTTAGTATGTTGTGGTGTGACTATATCCTGATTTTAGATTTCACTGATGATTATTTGACATGTGACATTCATTTTGATGCTATTAAATTTATTATTTGTGAAATTTTTAAATGGAATTATTATATGATTTTGATCTTGAGTTGTGTTTAGAAATGCAGTAAAATTAAAAATCTTGTAAATGATGCTATGTGATTTTAATAATGTTTTAAATGATTATGCGTTATCGTGAGTGTATGCATTTCCTTGCTTCGGTTATGATGTATATGTTGGATTAATCTGTTTGTTCAAGTGTGCAGGTGATTTTCCATGCCACAGAAAATCGGAGATTGATCTCACACCTAATGTGAATCCCATGTTAGACCAATCTAGTCCCAGGAGGGACCAAGGTCATGTGTGAATTGTATGATGCTTTCGTAAATATCTACATTTTAATTATTTGGTTTATGTTCTACCTCTTTTGTATTATTTACTTGAAGTGTTGTAAAAATATGTGATTTAATATACACCACTTGGTGTCTTTTATTTTGATAGCCATTTTATGTGATTTTCTACCTCCTAAGGTGTTTATTATGGGTTAAAATTGATCCTAGGTTATACCCCCAGGGTCTAGACCCCATTTGAGTATGCTAAACCTTAGGGTAACCTCTATCTAGTCACTTTAACTTCAGTTTGAAGTAAAGTGACGAAATTCAATTTGAAATGGAGTGGTGGATGAGTCATGCATTCAAACATGACCCACTCCTCTTTCCAAGGCATGGATTCCCATCACCTTGAAGACTTGGGGAGTCTTCAAGACTCCCAAGTGTGAGAACCCACCCCTAATGCTCTCACACATGTGTGAGAGCATCTTAGAGTGAATGGGCTTCCTTTAGAGAATAGGGTAATGACATGTGTCATTCCTTATCCTCTTGGAGTCCATCTTGAGAGATTCCACCTCTCCACCTTTGCTCTCACACGTGTGAGAGCACATGTGGAGAGAGTAAGGCTTGGATGGAGGGGAGAGTGACACATGTCACCCCCACATTCCATGATCCTTGCAAGTGGATTGGGAGGAGGAAGTTCTCATTCCTCAAGGCTTTGGAATGAAGCCTATATTACTTCCTTTTTAAGAGAGGAAGGGGTTCTTTTACTTTACTTGTTTTTTGTTTTTTTGGAGAGTAAGTTTGAAGATTTTGGAAGGAAGGCTTGAAGGAGGAGGTTGGAGAGCTCTTCTACGACTTTCTTCCATTATTGGACTATCATAGGTAAGCCTCAAGACATGAAGCCTTTCCCATGTATTTAGTTTTCTATGTGTGGTTGAAATTTTTTTGTGTTTGCATTTGTTTGGTGTTGTTGGGTTTTTTTTCATTTTATGGGTGTTTGAACGAGACTACCATTATTAGTGTGTCCATTTATGTGAGGGGTGGGAGAGGAGTGAACCTCCTCAAGGTCACCCTCTTTGTATTGACATATTGTGGCCTTGGGGGCAATTTGGAGAAGTATGGTGATTATTTTTATGGCATGAGTGCCTTGGAGTGATATATTTTTATTGAAGTGTTTTAGGCTCGAGACCTTGTTTTGGAGTATCATGAGATTTGGTTTTGTAGGAGTGAACCTCTTGAGTAGAGAGAATCCACTCTCCTACCCCCTTAAATCCATTTTTATGGATTTTGTATTGTTAAACCTTGGTGGGTGTTGTTCTTCATGTTTGAGTGTTTGTATTATGTTGTGTTTGTGGCGTGCACCCGTGTGTGGATCGACCTCTTAGCTCATGGGTGATCCTCTTTCGGATCTATGGTAGGGTGGAGAGAATTTTGGTGGCTTGGAGTTTCTCTTTGGTGTTTTTATTGCAGGTTGGTGTTTTATTTATGGGAGCTTGGAGGGAGTTTTTAATTCTTTTGTGTTGTGTTTTTGTATGGTTGTTTTGGAGCCATGGCCTAGAGGCCTTATTGTAAGACTTTATATGAGAGATGAACTCTCTTTTATTATGTTGTAAACTAAAAGTAATCTTTACGTAATCAATTTATTTCCCATGTCATGGTGTTGTTTTAATTATTTGTAATGGTTGCAAGGAAAGAAAATGCATTGGTTACTTTTAAGTTGCTGTTGAAAATACATCTCTGCTATTCATTTCAAGAAAAAAGGGGAAATGTAGTTTCATTTTAGTTTTAATATGTTGCTAATGAAAGTTAGTGAATGCATTATTTTACAAAAGAAAAATAGGAAATGCAAATTTATATTAAAGAGAAAAAGGGCTTATAGTTTACTGATTTGAAGCTTTATCACAGTATGCAATTTTTTTTTTTAAAAGTAAGAACTTGATGTCCTAAGCCTTATTACAGAACTATTTTTAAAAAAAAGTATAAAACGAGTTCATTGTGAAAATTATGTAGACAATTTTATATATATATATATATAAAGCTACATAACTACGAAATGGAGGCTTAAAGTGGTTAGGGTTTTCTTTTCTTCTGGTTATTTCTGGTCTGGGTTCTCTATTTATAGGTTTGGGGTTATAAGGCGGTTATAGTATAAGTTTTTATCAGTTTCTATGGTTTCCTGGTCCAACCCTGCGTGACATATCTAATTGTCAGTAGAAATAAGTCTAGTCGGATGCAACTATAGGCTGTTTTTGGAAATATTTAAGAACTGGAAAATTGTAATCTTTTTGAAAGTTAATATAAAGCATCTCCTTATTATGTAGCCAAATATATATATAGTTACTTATTTCAGCCTCATGGTTTTAATTTATTTTGCTAGTCTATTCTTTACCACAAAAGTTTATTTTTTTGGAAAGAATTGTCATATATATATATATATATATATATATATATATATATATATATATATATATATATATATATATATATATATATATATATATATATATTGCAGACTGAGATAAATATTAGATAACAGAGATTATACAAACAAATTAAATAAAGAAAACAGATTTTAAAATATATTTTTTCAAGGGCCAAAACCTTAACTGCAAGGCTGAACGACCAAAAAGGAGGCATTACAGTGAGGGCAATGACCATGGCTGCCTGAAGGTCTTTGGAGAGGGCATGGGGGGATGGCGGAGCCCCCACCCTGCCCCCACAGTTTATTTAATTGTTGTGGCGCTTATGCACCTCCCTTAGTCCTGCGACCACTGCCTTTTATCGATCCCCAGAACTCATATTCGATCATTGTTGCCTGTAATCTAGATCTACAATATATAATACGTGCAATTTTTTTTATTCTCTGCCAACATAAAAAAAGACTACAGAAGAAGAAAAAAAAAAAGGGGGATATATATATCCCCCCTATAAGCATGAGATTAGGAAGAGGGTTTTCTCTGGTTTCTGTTATTCAGAATTCTAATAAAAAAAGGGGGGGACTTAAACCTGCATCAAACAAAATTTTGCATTATAACCTCCCTGTGTTTGCATATCTTCCATGGCTGCCCTATTTTGATCCTCCAAACAAGACAAAATAGAAGAAAAAACAAGAGAATAGAGAACTATGAGAAGAGAAAGAAAAATAGGATTAGGGCAAGGAGAATAGAAGAGAGAATAGAGATTGGGTTTTTTTAAAAGGAAATAATATAATATTAGAAAAGCAATATCAGGGTTGAGAGGAAAATGTGGAGGAAAAAATAAGAAATATATTTAATTTCTTCTAATTTTATTTTGCACGTAATTTTTTTCCCTCGTCTTTTTTTCTTAACTTAATTTTAATATTAATGTTATTCTTTGTTATTCTTTTGGAGATATTTTTATGAGAGTGGATGTTGATTTTTATAAAAGCTATACTCCTTTATTTCTCTAGTGGGATATAATTTCTAAATGAAAGGTTTGGTGGGGATTTTATTTAGATTGTTTTAGAGGAAATTTTACTTTTAATTCTTTTGTCTTTTTGCCTTTATAAGCGGGTAGAATATTTTTGGGAGTCTTTTACTTTTTAACTAGTGGTTTATTATTTATTGAGGTAATTTTTTTAATGGAGAATTAAACTAGCAATTGGACCCATAGGATAGGTTCAACGGGAAAACTTATAGTAATTATAGAAATTGTTAGATATTTTTTATTATCTATTAAATCCACTAAATTCTTATTAAATTTCGTCACATTAACTATTATCTTCTTGCACTTATATTAGTATATTGAGATGAACAAACATAATTGGATAAATGTAGTAAAATAATTGAATCTCTTATTGATTTTTATATAATACGCCACATAAATAAATGCATATTTAATCCTATAATTATTTTAAAAATAATTTTGTGAGGGTACAATAGATTTATGTTCTACAACTTATATCTAATATTATGCACATAAGGCATAACTATATTTTTCTATTAAACACATACTACAAAAGTATGTATTTGATATATGAACTTTTATAATATCTATCACATATTAATTCTACTAATTTGTATAATCAATAATTTAATATACATTTTATTATTAATATATAATTAATTATATTATTTTATTAATATTTAAAATATCAAATTTATAAATAATATATATACAATGAATCAAAATTAAATAATCACATTAATATGAATATTACAATTTTGTTATAATATTTGAAAAAATATTATTTGTTGAATAACTAAATTCGTGTCTTATTTTTTTAATTGATTTTAGTGTGTTTGTTTAATTCAAAATAATATTTCCCCAAAAAATTCTCATGTAAAATAATACTTTGTTTTGATTGGTAACTACTAGATAAAAAAAATCATTGCAATAATACTAGAGAAAATAAAATAAAAAATTAACAGTTTATCAATTGTCAAAGTGATAAAGGTAAAGGGGACTTTTTTGTTTTTTAATCAAACATTTTGTAGAAAAATAAAATAAAAAATTAACAATTTATCAATTGTCAAAGTGACAAAGGTAAAGGGAATTTTTTGTTTTTTTATCATTTATGACATTTTGTAAAAAAATAAAATAAAAAATTAATAATTTATCAATTGTCAAAGTGATAAAGGTAAAGAGAACTTTTTTGTTTTTTATCATTTATGACATTTTGAAAAACAATCAATGGACAAGATTGATTTCATGGTAGTCTTTTTAATCTAGGCCCTTCATCTATATAATTCAGCATGTGATGCTCACATAGGGAAGACTTTCAGCCCAATTAGTGATTTTAGGAAAATAATTTAGGTGTTAGATTTTGTTATTTTAATTTAATGCCTTCTATAGTGTTGTTATTCTAATTAATTTTATTTAATCTAATCGGCTAGGCAAATGGTGTTTTGTGACAATAATTAATTTAATGGGGCGTATTTAATATTTAATTATTTAATAGGCTTATGATTTAATTTTTTGATAGATTTGTAATATGGACTTTTATTAAAGCACTAGGTTTATTATTTTAGTGGGTAGATTATTAACCTAGGCCTTCACTTTTGATATTTAATTTTTTTTGGGGAATTATTGTTAAGGGAAAATTTATTATTGAAAACCTATTTAATTATTTATGGTTAGTGTTTAAATTTAAGGGTGGAATTTAATCCCTTCGTTAACCTTAGGGTATACATTTAAATAATTAATCAATTTGATCAAAAAGAATGTTGGGATAACTTTATGCTTAGGATTGTATTTAAATTTAAATTTAATTTTCTCGTAAATGTTTAAGCTAGGAAATCCTTTCAAATTATTTTCTATGTAGGTCAATAAGGCGTTATGCTGCTAGTTTTTTTTGGCATATAGGAATAATAATTTAAGTGTTTTATTTATGTGTTTAATTAATGTTTAAATTTTGCATTGTAATTATGTGTTAGAAGAAATTGTATTCTAATCCATTTATGCTATAGTGTTAGGGATTTAGATTTCGACACATGTCGAAATCCCTGCACTTCACTTAGGAAACTTAGGGTTAGCTTCAAAATCGATTCTAACCCTATCGGTGACGCTCCTCGTGTCTCATAACCCCCTAATAGGCTTACATCTCGTAAGGGTTGTGAAAGGTGTTTGCATTACCTCGTCAATCGATTGACCTGTATGCGCCTTTATGTGTATGCCACCGAGCACGCTGTGTGTGAGAGGGGGTTTTTAGGGATGCGTGATTTTTTTTTGAGTATTTTGTGTCATGACTACATGACAAATGTGGATATGACATGTGTGTTGTGTTGTGACCACATGGGAAATGTGGGCATGTCAATTATCCTTATATTCATTAAGATCCAAGGTATTTGTTTGATCATCTATGGTTGCTTAGGAGCCAAGCGTCTCATCAAGGGAAGTAGATGTTGTTGGATCATGGATTGGAGAAGTTTCTTTGCTCCGAATGAAGGCCATGAAGCAGGGTGAATGCTCAAGTTGGTCAACAAGACTTTCATACTCACTCTTATTGCTAAGATAACCATGAAGAGGAGTAGATTGAGTATGTGGTTCTTGGGTAGCTTGCTCATGGGCATAATATCTTGATCATAGATAAGGTATAGGTTGTGGATGGGTTGAATGGAGGTGCTTTGATCTTGATTTGTATTAGGGGCTAATGGTTCCACATGCTTAGGACTGGACTCTTGATATAGCTCTTGTTTTTGGGTGGAAATGGAAGTGGGAGACTCTTGTATGGACTTGATAGGTTCTTGACAATCACCAAAATGAGGGTACAATGGATCTTTACTTGGACTCATGGGGGGAGACTCTTCAATAGGCTCGATGGGTTGTGGACTACATGATGGATTTGGAAGACTAGGCATGGTGTTTGAAGACTCTTTGATAGGCTCAAGGCTATTGTTGGATGACATAGTTGATTCCTTGCTAGTAGCCATTGGATCGCATCCTTCATAAGTGTATGACTGGATGGACAATATAATGGATGTATAATAATGGTGGATGGTGTAGGCTTATGATTAGGATGAAGTGGAGGGATAATAGGGGTGAAAGGTGCTGTAGGATTAGGATTAGGATTTGGTGGAGGGATACTAGGATTTGATGGTGGATTAGGAGTGGATAGATCCCATGGTCGAGGAGCAAAAGGAGTTAATGGACTAGGTGGTGGATCATATGATATATTTGGTGAAGAAGGATATTATGGATGAACGAAGGGATTAGGACTAGGAGGAACGTGGGTTAATGTATTAGGATTAAGAAATTTAGAGGAAGATGGTAATGAAGAGATTGAAGGGGTTGATGGATTGGCTAATGGATTGCATGGTTGTGTTAAGATAGGACTAGGAGGCTCTTGGATAGGCATTTGGTTGGATGATGATAGAGGGTACCCATAGGATGCATAAGCTAGAGTGGTGTTTCTCTTGTCAAAGGTAGCATGAGGACTTAAAGACACTTGATCTTGTTGCAAAGGGTAACTTAGGCTCGTGTGTTATTTTTGTGAAGGCACTTGATAGTCTTGTGAATGACTTTGGTGGTGTGGTGAAATGGTGGGATATGTAGGTGGAAGATCTTGGGGTATGGATTGATATGGATGTTTTTGGGATGTGAATTGAAATGGATGTTTTTGGGATGTGAATTGAAATGGACGTTGGTTAACAATGAAAGAAGTGGGATAGGTTGATGTAGAATTGACATGATATGTGGATGGACCAGGGTGGTATGATGATGGAGGTGACACATAGGATTGAGGTGAAATTTGTTGATGTTGTGGTTGTATTTGTTGAATTTGGGATTGGTATGTGGCTATAAGTTGTTGGATTTTGACTAGGGGTTGTTGTATTTGAGGTGATTGGTTTTGTTGAAGTTGTTGGCTGATGGCTTGTAGTTGTTATATGGTTTGTTGGTCTAGGGGTTGTGGCATCTAGGCTAGTTGGTGGAGTAGTTGGATGATGGCTTGTAGTTGTTGTGCTAGGATCTTTTTCTCTAGTGTTGGGATGGATTTACACATATGTTGAAGTCTTCATATTTCATCTTATTGTTCCAAATATGCATCATAATCTACAAGATTCTCATCATCAATGGAGCTATAAGGAGGGCCTCCTCATATTGTGATTTTGGGTTTTTGTATTGCGGCTTGTTGTTCAAGATATCCATTCGTTGTTCTCAAAATCAGCTACGCTCATTTTTGTAGACAACCCCTACGAAACTTATTCGTTTCGTAGTCTACACTCTAAGTTTGCAAATCGAGACAAGTTTTCTTGGCCTTGTGCGAAGTCATGTGACATCCTAAACTAGTTTGCAACATTCCCTCAAATTGATTCCTCAAAATTTGTGCAAATCGATTAGGTTGCACACTGATCAAAATATCAATTTTGATCATTTCGAGGTGTTAGTAAAATTTTGAAACTTTATGTGCAATGTTGGCAAAATCTGCCACTCTTGCATACCTTTTTAATTGTGTTGAGTCGGTGAAGATTGCCGCTTTTACATAGTCTTTTATTTAAGCATGTCCGAGCGGCAATTTTCATCATTGTTACGTGTTCTTCGTTGAAAGCAAATGTATAGGCGGTAATTTTTACCGCCATTGCATTATGGATAGCACATGTTGGGTCAGCGATTTTCACCGCCTGAGTAAGATCTTGAGGATCGCAAACTTTAGTGGCATTTATGGCCACTCATGTTAACATTAAGAGCTTACCTTTTAAACCTTTTTAATGTGTAAACCCATTTTATTTTGTTATTTTTTTCTCTAGACCTTCCAATCGACTCTTGAAACCTTCCTTAGACTGCTTAATCGCGTTGATTATGGATTTAGACAGATTTCAGGTCGCCAAGGTCACGTTTAGGGTTTCAGTCATTTTGACAGGTAAGTCTTTAACTTTATTTTTTTTAATAAGTAAATAGCTGGTAAGGGCCAGTACCCCTTGATTATAGTATTAAAATCAAAATGCAGAGAAGTCTTTAAACATCAAACCATGAGTTTTTTTAAATATTACAAGGGCTTGACAGCCTGACCCTTTTACCTCCAAAAAGACCAACCTACCACTATAGACTGCCTACACTATTTCACTTCCAAAACGAAACTATGTGCAGAGACACTAAACAACCAAAAAACTCATCTGCCACCAAGGTCCGCTCCTTTAGCTCCATAGAGAGAAGAGCTGGAAGCGCCTGCTCCACCACCGGCCTCCCACACTTCTTCCTCTTCTGCCTCCCGCTGCATTAACTGAGCCTTGGTAGCCCGAATTTTAACCGGACAATCCTTCCTGCACTTCTTGTGTGCCGGTCCTTTAGCAATTTCTTCCACGTCCCAACCATCCTCAACCACCCAGTCTTTGCCACAATCTGGGAGTAGTGGGAACTCCACATCTTTATTTTCATCCTCCACATCACTGTCATTGGGAACCCAATAGCCTTCCCTCACCATATAACTAGTCATCCATTCTTTCGACGGAAAGGGAGAGAGCTCCGCTGCTCGTTGTAGGAAATCCAAATTACGGTCCATGTCCGCCACCCTATCCTCCAGATCTCATGAATCAATTGTAAAGACTATGGTAAATTTCTGGATCTCCTTTCCACCCCTTCCTTTCCGCATGTAGTATTGGTGTGCCCACGGGATCCTACCGTCATCATCAATATTATCGAGGACCGCATCAATTTCCCCTAGATATGAGTGCTTAAACAATCTTTGGCAAAGGTTCTTCACTCTAGCTTTAGGCACTCCTCTGTATAACGCCAAAGCCATGAACATAGCAGAAATGTCAATATTCACCCGCAGCCTATGGTAATCCCATATGAAACCAGGGCCAAGCACCTGCTTCACCGCGTTTACCACCAATTCATGTTTTACCGATAGGATGCCTCTCAGCTGGTTATCTGTGATTTCACCATGGAATGCCATCATGGCCACCGACGACTCCAAACATATTGGCGTTTCCATGATATCTGCTTCCCTGACACCTTCACCACCACTTTCTTTAGCTAAGTGTCTTGCCTCTCTCCGCACTGTCAAGAACTTTGAACAAACAATACAGCCGAGATACCAACGCATCCCTTTATCCAAGACCCAAGAAGTAAAGACGCCCATGGTCGCACGCTTCAAGACAACTGACACTCTTGTGTGATCGGACATCTTCCCTGTTCTGATATCTACCCTCCTATCTTCACTTATGCCACAGGTGATGCGAAGTAATTTCAACCTCAGCATCTTCAAAGCGCCACTTGTGTAAACTTGATGATCTCTTCTCTCGGGGAAACCAACTCCCCGTCCACGTCGGAAACCTTTCGTCACCTCGCCTCCTCCGACGTCATGCATTCCACATCCACGCAGTGACATCATCTGCCTTCTCAGCACTGAAGTCACCATCGATCCTTTTCAAGCTACCTTCTCTATTCTCCTATACTCTGACATTATTGGCCATTTATCCTCCAACCCCTTTTCGATCTGCCAAGTCATCACCTGGCTGGAAAACTAGGATCACGGTTGCCTAAGGCTCCTTGTTTTGCTAAAGCGTCCGCCTCCTGATTACCTTCTCGGTAGACGTGGCTCACTTTGAACTCCACGAACGACTCTACAAGCCTTCTGATTGGGGCAAGCCATCTCTGCAGAATCCAACTAGGAGTGGCGGTGATCCGAATTGCATTTACTGTTAGGAGTGAGTCACCTTCTAGATGAACCCTCAGCGCACTCAACATCTTCCCCATCTCCAAACCAACTAGCGCTGCTTGATATTCTGCCACATTATTCGTCGCTTCACCTATGAAGACTGAACACTGATCCAAAGTATTCCCATCTGAGTCTCACGCTATACAACCAATCCCTGCTCTGCCATGGTTCCCTAGACTTGTGCCATCGAAATTTATCTTAATCCATCCCTCGTTGGGTCACCGCCAGACGGTTTGCCTACGAGCCTCCGTTCTCTTGGAAGGGTTCGAGTTCCCGACTATCGGAGGAATGCCCAGACCTTCGAAATTGTTGGTGAGTTCAACATCTCAGTTAGTGAAGACACTTTTGGACGATGCTCTAAATTTGGCGGCTGTGTTTGTTAGTTCCACAATTGTCCCCTCAATTTTCCTAAGAACCACATCCTTGTCTAAAGCCTGATCCTTAAAGATTCGTCTGTTCCGTTCCTTCCATAATTCCTAGCAGACGATAGAGGGAGCAATCTGCCAAATGCTGCCCAGGGCCCCTTTGAAACTCTTACCTGGCCAGACACTAATCCAATCTTTCAGACTCTGAGACAGAGGGGTCTGCAATCTCAACTTTTGCATAATTCCTTTCCAACAAAAATCTACATAAGGGCATCCGAGCAACAGATGATCCACAGTTTCCTCTTTACTCTTACATAGTGAACACCGACTGGGACCTCTAAAGCCCAGCTTTCTCAGCCTATCTTGTGTAAGGATCCTGTCCTGGATGGCCATCCAGAGGAACACCCTTGCCTTCGGGAGCACGTCCTTGCCCCACAGCAAGTGTTTGGGCCACCCCTGAAGTATCTCGATTCTTTCCTTAATCAGGTACCCAATCTTTACTTTGTACTCCCCATCGTTCGAAGCTGCCCATCTCAACACATCCTCACCTCTTGGGTCTGGAATTTTTCTTCCTTCTAAAATTAGTCTTAGGGCTTCTTTCTGTTCGGCTGGGGCATCCAAAACACTGAGGTCCTTCCACTTCCATTGCTCCCCCACCTCCTTGAAATCACAGACTCTGGAGCCCCACACCCTCACTGATTCCCTTCTAATTGCCTCCAAATTGGGTAAATTTGCTAGCCTGGGATGACCATCCCATGAATCTGCCAAGAAACGAGCCTTGACTCCACTGTGGACCTCCCATGTGACATGTTTTGATATAATATCTCTGCTTTCACAAATAAAGTTCCACACGGCTGATCCCCTTGGAGGGTTGCTGATTCTTACAATTTGCTCTAAGTCATTCGAGTCCAGGTATTTACTTCTTAGAATCCTAACCCATTTCTGGCCTCCTGTGCACATGGCCCAAACTAATTTGGCCCCCATTTCCAGATTCATCATCCTCATATGCCGAACCCCTGCCCCTCCAGCTTGCTGGGGCTTGCAGATATTCTCCCATGCCAATAAGGGGATTTTGTTTGTTTCATTTGGGCCATTCCAAAAAAACTTACACATTATCTTATTAAGTTGGTCCTCAGTGCTGACCGAAAGTTTCCAACATGACATAGCATAAACAAGAATGGCTGCCAGTACTGCTTTTATCATAAGCAGTCTACCCGCCGAGGTAAGCCACTTACCCTTCCACACTTCCATTTTTTGTCTGCAACTACCTACAAGCTTCTCCCAATAGCTTTTCCTGTTAGCTCCAGCAAACATAGGCAAACCCAATAATCTTTTGGGGAAGTTTGCCACCTTCACTTCCAAGATCCCGGCTAATTCTCTCTGAAGGCTTGGTTGGGTATTTAGGAAGAAAACTTCTGATTTTCTCCAGTTTATGGCTTGCCCTGAGACCCTTCTATACCCATCTAACAACGATTTGATCCTCCTAGCTTCCGTCCTGGTAGCTTGCCCAAAAAGGATGGTATCATCCACAAATTGTTAGTGGGTGTAGGCTTCAACACCAGGGGCCACCTCCAACCCTCTCCAGACACCTTCTCACCTGGCTTGTCAAATCCTTTGCCCCAGGGCTTCTGCCATTAATACAAACAGAAAGGGCGATAGAGGGTCCCCCTGCCGAATCCCTCTAGATGAACCAAAAAAGCCTTTGGCTACTCCATTAATAAGGACTGAAAATTTAGGAGTATTGATGCATGAACCTACCCGTTCTAGCCATTTGGGGTCAAAACCAAAAAATTTTAGAACTTCTAACAAAAACTGCCTATCCACTCGGTCATATGCTTTTAGGATGTCCAATTTCACCACCATACTTAGAGTTCGGAGTTTTCTGGCTATGTGTATTAATTCATGGGTGACAATTATTCCTTCCACTATGGACCTACCCGGGATGAAGCCACTCTGTTCTTCAGACACAAGTTTATCGATTACTGCCTTTAATCTGTTTGCTATTACCTTTGTGATGATCTTGTAGAATGTATTGCAAAGTGAGATAGGTCTATAGTCCTCCATCTTCCTTGCTACCTTCTTCTTAGGAATTAGAGCAATGAAGGTATGGTTGAAGACTCTTAGCACGGTAGACTTCTTCCTTGCTTCCTCTACTGCCTTCAAAAGATCATTTTTAATGATCTCCCAACATTTCTGGTAAAAAAGGGCTGAGAATCCATCCGGGCCCGGAGCTTTGTCTGAACCAAGTTGAAAAGTAGCTCTTTTCAATTCCTCCATACTGATTTCCTTCATTAGCTCCTGATTTTCCTCTTCTGAAATTAGGGCTGGGATCTCCCCCAAGATATCTTCTCTTTCCCTTCCCTGCTCTAGAGTTTCCCTAGAAAAGAGTTTTTCGAAATAATCAACAGCTTCCTGAGAAATCTCTTCATCTTTAACTATTACTGTCCCATCCTCCTTCTACAATTCTCCTATTCTATTTCTACTTCTATTGGCCAGGGCCGAATTGTGGAAGTATTTGGTGTTCCTATCTCCCTCCCTGAGCCAAACTTCCCTAGACTTTTGTCTCCAATGACACTCAATTCTGGCTAAAATTTCTTCTTGTTCTCCTTTTAGTCTCTTTTCGAGAAGGAACTCTTCCTGCCCCATGTCGCCTTCTATAATTTTCTCATTTAACTTTCTTAGTTCTACCTCCACTTTCCCTTGTTCTTCAAAAATATTCTTAAAGTGTTATTTATTCCAGACTTTTAACTTGGCCTTAACCTCTGTCAGCTTTCTATGGAAGATGAACATATTAGAATGATTTCCTCCACATGACTCCCTCCACCACAGGGCAATTTTGCTCAAAAGGTTTGGATCCCTAAGCCACATTTTTTCAAAACGAAAGGGAGCCCCTCCTCCAAAATCGTCATTTATCATTTCCACCTAGATCGGGAAATGATCCAAGCCACTGTAGGGGAGGATTGGGGCTTCTATTGAGTTTGCAATGTGTGACCATCCACCCTGTATCAGAAATCTGTCCAGTTTCTCTACAATATTTGTAAAGCCTATTCTCCTGTTGGTCCAAGTGAAAATACCATTCTTTGTTTGAATTTCTCTTAATTCATTCCTATCCACAAACTCTTGGAAATCCATCTGTACTCTTGTTGTGGTCCTGATACCCCCTCTTTTCTCCTGAGAATTTAGTGTAGCATTAAAGTCTCCTCCTATCGAGATACATTCCTGTCTGTTTTGGTTCAAAAAGATTGATAGTCTTCCCCAGACACTTCTTTTGTCAATTGTGCTTACCGGCCCATATACATTGACTAGTATGAAGTCCCTACTAATCTGGAAGACTTTTGTCCTCACCGCTATCCAGCTCTGATTGGCTTCTAAGACTTCACAACTGGCTTTCCCTGGATCCCATAGAATAACTAGTCCCCTGAGAGGCCCCTTCGGCTTCCTCAAATTCTCCTTTCCACCCCCTCCAAAATCTTAACTTGTTCATTTGTTCATCCTTCTTCCATTTTGTTTCTTGGATCAAGACAAAATCAGGCTTGTTTATTTCTACTAGGCGCCACTTGCTAGGGGCATTTAAGCCCCTAGCGTTCCAACTCAATATCCTCATGCTTCTTCGGGAAGGGGTAACACCTTCCCGTTTCTTAGTATTGTCTGGTTGATTTTGTTTGGCCCTTAGCCGCCCCTGCCACCAAGAGCTTTTCCTTGTTTGATTTCCTTCCCCATAAATAGGTAGTCCTAATCCTAGGAGTTCTTCGATCAGACTGAGTTTGTTCCAGCCCCCTTTCCTCAAGGCTGCCAATTTGCCCATCTTCAAAACTGTCTTCCTCTTCCGAATCTGAGATAGGGTCATCCTGTCCTCCTGTCTTTTCTAGCAGGCTATTTCCTGCCATCTCGCTTGCTAATTCCAAACCCTCAGCTTGTATGTCCTCCAGGTTATGAAGCTCTTCCAGATTCCTTATATCCCTCTTCCCAGGAGTCACCTCCTCTAGTGAGGGTTCCTTTTCATTCTGCCTGAAGTCCCTTTGAACATAACTATCCCCTGTCTCAGGGATCCCTTCCTATCTCCACATCAACTCTATTAGGTCTACTTCCCAATTCCCTTCCCCTTCCCTATTTTTTTCTATTATCACAGATTTAGGCTTTCCTATTTTGTAGAAATCGAGATCCCTTTCTTCTGCTTCTGATTCACACTTATCTTTTCCATGCGCCATAGATTTACAATTAGGGCACAGATTCAAGCTATCCTCCCTACTTACTGGTTGAGTCCAGGCTCCTTCTTCAGCCTCTAGCTTAATTTCTGCTGGTAGGAAGCCTTCACTGTCAATTCCAATACACAACCTGAAATACATACCCCGCTTCCTGTCTTCCTGAATGTTGTCTTGAAATTTGAAATTGCCCATTTTTCTTCCTATCGTTTTTAGAACTTCCTCATCCCAATATTCTGAAGGAAGGTTGTAAAGGCGACCCCAAGTGTGACTTTCTCCTAGGGTTTGAGCTCTTGGGTCGAAATTTAGTTTCCAATTTACAATGTGCATTTGTGACCCTCCCAAAAAAAAGGGGCTTGAACCTAGGGCATCACTTTTTTTCTGTCTTTGAAGGAAGGGTAACCAGATAAAAATTATTTTAGAGTGCCCATATTACTGTCTGGCGACCCCACTTCACCTAGCACCAGGTTAAGATATCTTCTTTTCTTAATGACGACTCTCCTCCCCATTTAATAAAGACCCCTCTTTCTTTGAGCACTTCTATAGTATTCTTGTTAGGGTTAATTTTAACCAAAATAGACTCTGGTTTTTGATACATACCGCACTGTCGGATCTCATCCTCTTTGCCTCCTCCCTTGCTGTTAATTTGATCTTCCTTCCAGACATCCTTAGCTTGCCATCGTTGGGATTCATCCATGTATCTTTTTTTCCCGAACCACCCATTCGATTGTCCAAAAATTTTATTCTTCCTTCTGACTTGATTTATCCATGGGGGTCCTTGGTTGAATCGTCTTTTCTTGGGCGCCCTATGGTTCCATTCAGACTTGTTCTAGTTCCAACGAGGTTGTCGCCCGCCCCTGGAGCTCCTTTTATCATAAAAAGGGTGGCGCTTATCAACCCATCGACCATTTTCGAAAACCCATTGGGGTTTGCTAAAGGTGTTTTCCAGCCCCAATCTTCTATCTAATCCGCTCTCGTCCCTATTTCTAAATTTCGCGCGAAGGCCTTCAATTGGGAAGGCTTATTTGACTTCCTTGCTCTAACTGTACTGTGGATCGATATCCTTTTTCTTCCTCCATTCGCCTCTGCCAAACCAGTCCACTTCCCTCTCATCCCTTATCCCGCTGAAGTGATTGGGCTCCTCGACCCGCTTATCCTCGCCCTGCACTTCCTCTCGCCTCCATCCTTCAGTCTGCGCCATTTTTGCTTTGAAAGTTAAATTATAACTTTACAATATAATATTATATTGAAACAAATACTAATTTGTAAGTCTTTAACTTTGTTGTTGTTTCCTTTCTAGGGTTTTTTTTTCTTGTTTAATGAGGTGATTGTTTGTGTCTTCTTGAAATTGTATTTTTCAAGTTTTTAAAGCAAATCGTCCTTCATTTTGTTTTCTCTTTCTTTTCAAGTCATTTTTAAAACCCTAGTCCTTGCTTAATCCTTCTCTGGCCGACATTTTATCAGAAAATTTCACTGATACATGTCCTACAAGAAGAATTAACCACCACGTGCCTAAGCAGTAAATTTTACCGCTTAAAGCATGAACTTACATAGCCATTACAGGTGTTGAGTCGATGATAATTGCCGCTTAAACATATTAAGTTATGTTTGGTCTTGTGTAGTGTCGGTAAAATTTGCCGCTCAAAGTCCTTCCATATGAATTTTTGCGTAAGTGCTAAGTCGGCAAAAATTGCCGCTTATGCATTTGAAAGCTATACCCCAAGGTGTATGGGTGGCGAATTTCATTGCCCTTACATGAGGAAAACTTTGAACATCCAACCTGCGAAAGTGGTAAAGATCACCGCTCAAACACTTGTAGTATACCTCTCATGCGATGTCAGTGAAATTTGCCACTCGAACACAGATTGTTCCAACATGCAAAAGCGGTTAATTTTACCGCCAATACATTTGCATTTTGGCCTACCTGCAAGGGTGGCAAAATTGGCCTCCCTGACACTTGCAATACATACCTCGAATGCAAGGGCGGCAAATTTTGCCACCCATGCATTCACTCTCAAATTTTTCTAACTCTGAGAGATTTTTAATTTTGCTTTTCCAAACCCACTTTCCTCCGTTTTTCGACCTGCTTGCACTCTAGCCCTTTCAAGCGTATCTCCATAGTAGTGATCATCGACATGCAATTTTCATAGATTACCAGTATTTCCCCTAATTGCATGATCATGGCTTTTGTTGCAGTTTCTTCTGCAGATTTTCTCTCTTCACCAACATCCTTCTGGTGATAGCTTTTTCAGATGACTGAGTTGTCTCCAAAGAATTTGAAAGTGATGAAGTATAAGTATCAGGGTGTTTTTCCAATCACCTCGGTTACTTCCAATGTCGATGACATTCAGGATACAGAGATTGGCCATGTGGACATGGCTGAATTTGTGGAAAGAACCAAGTCTAATAACCCTAGTTCTACAATGAAGAAGATTATTAATAGCAACATTCATTTAGTGTCATCTTTCCCGGTGGCAGCCCATAATACAGAGTTTGTTCTTCAGTGTGCTCAGTTCTACAACAAAGATACTAGGGCAGTGCTGGATGTAAATGGCATCGTGATAATCAGATTAGATCTAGAATTCATTGATAAAGTTTTCATGTGCCCTGCTGTTACAGAAGTTATAAAACTAGATTTTGCTGAAGCCCAAAAAGAGTATGACAAAAATTATGAAAAGGCTAAGAAGATAATCAACACTAAATGACTCAAGACTTCAAGGTAAAACTTGTCTAGGTGGCCGAGGAGTTTTCCTAGAAGTGATTTTGTAGAAGAAGTTGGTGATATTATAACTCTTCTTAGCAGGATAAGGGGATTGGTCTCTTCCTCACTTTTTCATGAGTGGATGTACCCTTTTATCAAGGCAAACAAGCCGTCTTCTGGGGTGAGCAAATCAGCAATGCTCTGCATGAGAAATTGACTAAGGTATCCACTACCTTCAAATTCTATATGACTTCTTACCTTGTGTATATAGCAGCCTCCATGAGAATCTTTCTAGGCTTGACATCAGAAGGAGATAGGAGAGTAGTTCCTATATATCAGTACTATTCTCAATTGACATTGAAAGGTTCTATTCACCACTTCAGGAGGGTAAATGGTACTTTCTTCGCAGTGTTTTTGTGTCTTTTTGACCCTCAGCTAGAACAAAGAAGAGTTTCAGATGAACCTTGGTCAGTGGTGAATGGTTATAGATGCATGTTCTTACAATTTCCTTCTTTCTCATATTTAAGGGTTTGCTTTTTCCAAGGTCATCCTTATATGTTGCCAAGGTTTCCTTCAAACAAACTTGTTTTAATGGAATTATGTAGACAAATCATTATCATACATAATAAACAAATGGAGCTCAAGAAACCAAGATTCAGGTTTCCAGTTGAAATTGGCAGGGTTTCAGTATCAACTACTGCAAAGGCTAGAGCCATGGAAACTAAAATGCAACTAGTAACCATGAAACAATTCAAACGAACACCAAAGTTTGATTACAGAGGTGTAAAAGACAAGATCAAGAGGAAGACCCAGTTTCATGAACCAATGGTTGAGGATGTCTGGGTGGACTTGAGGACAGAAGAAAATGTCAGAAAGTTGGATTATAGTAGGTTATCTCTAGAGCAGATTGAATATCTGAGATTGGCTGATATTCCTGAAGACCTAGTGGATGATGAAGAGTTGATTGATGATAGATATAACACTAAATAGGTTGTTGGTTCTCCTCTTCCTCCTATTCAATGGTCTCAGAAAGAATTGACTTCTTTGAGGAAAAGGTTTGAACCTATATTGGCTAACACCAATAAGTGGCTAGCAGATAAGGGAATTGCTTTGAAAGAATTCCTTACCAGATCAGAGACTGAGATTCAAGAACAAACAGGTAAGAAGGTGGAGAATAGGATGAAGAACAAGAGGGACATTCCCTCTTCTTCCAAGCCACGTAAGCCCAGGATCAAATTTGTGACGAAGAAGTCAAAGGCTGTGGAGAAAGAATCTAAGATAGAAGATATGGAAATTGAGAAACAGAATACTGAAGAGCCAGCTACTGAGGAAATGGAGGTTGAAGACAAACCTACAGAAGGACAAGGAGAGGAAGTTTTGTCTCCACAGGAGAATGTACAACAAGAAACGGGAGTCTCTTCTCCTTTGTCTGACACACCTGTTTCAGTTCCTCTGTCTGTTTCACCCATTGACATCCCCTCTTCTGAATCTCCATCACGTTTAAAAACAATTTTTGACAATCCTCAAACTACTTTTGATGATGTTCTCCGTTCCTCGGAGTCTATTCCTAGCTTGTCTTCCTCATCTTTTGATATTGGGGATACTTCTATATTTGATCACTTTGTAATGAATTCTGAACAGGTTTCTAATGTGAATGTGTCGGGTGCAGTATTTACTAATACTCCACCTATTGTTTCTACTTACAATGCAAGTGCAGTTCTAGTAACACCACCAATGGAAATAGATCCTAATGTGAGTACTTTTGTGCTTCCTCCATAGTTGTCAGCATATACACCAAAAAGGAAGAAATAAGCCATCTCTCCAGATGACTTTGATTTTAGTAAGCTGGTGCCTGCAAAAGCTAAGACCCCAAAGAAGCCAAAGATTCTTTCGAGAATGCTCGGAGACAAAGGACACAAATTTCTGGAGATTGCAAGACCTCCACAGGATGCAACCATAGAAAATTTTAGTATGAATGATTATTCTATCTCTAGGGTTGAGCTAGGCAAAATAACTCATGAAAGTGCAAAGATTGACATGCAGTCAGCAATGGACATTCTGATTCAGAAGTTTGATAAAGAGAAAGAAATGAAGGATCATTACAAAGCAATGGTTGAACAGTTGACTACAGTGGTGAGGGAAATTACTTTGAATTCAGAATCAGTGACTCCTGAGGCAGTTTCTGTAGAAGATCTTATCATCCAGAAAGCTGAAAAGACTCATCTTAAGGGAAGAGTACTTGAAGAATATTTGGAAAGGATGCACACACAAGGAATCTCTTTGCTTATAGAGCTATATGAGAAGACAAACAAAATGGAGAAAATAAGGGCAGAACTTGATGACTTGATTGATGTTATTTCTCAAGATATTGAACGTCTAGAACAAAATCATGATAAGTGGGTAGAGATGAGAAAGCTAAAAATAAGCACTCTGATATCAATTGGTGTCATTCCAAATAGGGATTCATATATTGAAACCATAGAGGCATTGACATATTGGAGCCGTGTGCAGAAAGATTTGATCAATGACTTGGAAACTACAAGGAAACTAAGTGATCAAAGTGATGTTAGTCTTCTGCATAAGTTGGAGGAGCTGTCGTGCAATCTGGTGTCACAGGATAATCGATTTATTTCTACAAAAGAGATGATCTAGGAATTTGAAAATATGTTCCGGAAAGAGTTCGAGAAGAAAACATTTTCAGTGGCCTCCATGGATAATATTCTTGACAATCAGTTAACTTTGGATAATCTAAAGGCCAATTTACCTAGTCACGCAAAATTAGTTACCACAGTCAGAGATGCAATAGTTAGAGCCCGGATGATTTTCAAGAACACGGTTAGTCCAGACAGTCTTGGGATGCAAGCAACATTCACCATGTATGATTGCCACATGAAGAAAGAAGGAAATGCAAGTTGAAGCAGCTTTTCCATTACTTGGTTTATTTTCTACTTTTCAAATTTACTTTTGAAATAATTTTGGACATATTTACATGTACTTTTCTCATATGTAATTACATGTAAAAACATAGGAAGTCCCAAATCAAAAAGGACTCCTTTGTTGAATAAGTCATAGTTAGTTTTTCTTTTCCTATTTTTGCTCTCGGTTCCTCTTATAAATAAAGAGGACCCCCATTGTAAATATCATCTTTTAGTTATTGAAGCAAGACTCTGCCAAATTGAAGAGCATTTTGAGACTTTGTGTTCAATCAAAATTTATCAAGTGAATAGAAAAGCAAGTGATCGTTCAATCTTTGTGTTGAAATAACTTGTGGCGTATTGGAAATTGTTCTTATGTCCTTTTCCAAATACTATCTTATCTGCTTGATCAAATTGTAGTGTGAGTGTGAATAATCTGGGAGATGTTCTAAAGCTGATTGTGGAGACTTTGTGCTATAACAATTATCTTTAATTTGTGATTTTATGTTTTGAAGTAAAAGATATTGGAAAGAATTTGAGCTGCACCTTATTCTACTTAGTTCTAAATTATAAATCAGTAAAAGGAGCAATGATAGACTTTGTGCTCTCGTGGGTTTCTTGGTTATTCAAATTTGTATCGAGAAAGTGCTCTTTCATTTTGTAAACATCATTTCTGAAAAAAGAGAAATGGATGATATGATCTCACCCCTAAGTTAGTATTTAGTTTAAATAAGTTTGTGATAGTTGATAGGGAACCTCCCCTTGCTGAAAGGAGAGATTTATCTCATTACACTGTGGTCGATATAACCATTTTGCCTTCAGTTAGTTGATGACAAAATATTCACCCAACAATAGCATAATATATAAGGTTCTCATCATCATTCAAAGTAGAAGGAGGGCCTCCTCGGAGTGTGATTTTGGGTTTTGGACTTGACCTAGGCTTGTTAATGATCACAATCATTAGATTATGTGGTGTAATGAAGATTATGTGGATGAAGTTGGATTATGATTAGGATGATGAGATTGATGAGATTGATGAAATTGATTGGATTAGGACTATAATGATGATGTGGAGTGATTAGGATATGATTAGGATGGTTATGAATGATGGGATTAGATGATTAGGTGGATGACTAGGATAATGAAGGATGATTATTATGATATATGAATGAATAGGATTGGATGAGTGACTAGGATGATGGTGATTGTATGATGTGGAATGATGCCCCCTCGAGAGTAGGAAAATAAAGTATGATTACTATGATATATGAATGAATAGGATTGGATGAGTGACTAGGATGATGGTGATTGGATGATGTGGAATGATGCCCCCTCGAGAGGATAGGCGGGGCGAAATACATGGGTAGATTCTTGAAATGGAATGGGATGTAGATAATGATTATGATGACATGGATATGACAAGTAGGATGATTAGGGATAATGAGATGGATAACAAGGATGATTAGGGTTTTGATTAGGATGAAGGTGACTTGGCTTAGGATGGATGTGATGACAAGGATACTTAGAATGATGTGGAATGTGTTTATGTTGATATCTTGACTTTGGCAAATTTCAAACAAAAGATTTCACATGTACATGCATGAATCACACACACAAGACACAATAACAAGTTTGTCTTTGAAAATTGATTGTTGTGATTATGAAGACACTTGAAGACACATCAACAAGCCTAATATTAGTCAAATGGGTGCAGCCAATAGGTCTTAAGTTAGGATGAACAAGTGATCTAAGGATGTCCCCAATATACACGAGGTATGGGGAGCCCAATTCCGTGAAATGAAAGTGAAATAATGTCACACAACTAGGAGAAATGGGTAACCCACCCTTCACCTTCACTTCCCCAAGGTATAAAGTTCTTGGGGGCTTAGCCCGAATGACAAGATTTCAACTTCCGAGAGGTGTGTCTTTCGATTCACTTCTTGCTTTTTATACTCTGCCGTAATGCTAGAGTTGAGGTCGTCCCTTGGCGTGGTGTGTCTCTAAGCAGGCCTCCTAGGAAGGGTGACAAAAGTAAATCAAATGGGTGCTTTTGATCTCCAAGGTCACCTTACAGTGTGAGGAGAGAGCATACACACACACTATATTCACATTCGCATGTTAATTTCCCCTAAAAAATAAAAATGTGTGTTGTGAAAGTGAATGGATGAAAGGATGTTTTTGATTCTCAAGATCACATAAAGTGCATGAGAAGAGCATACACACCCCCAATCACACTCAAATCCACTAATTAATGTAAGCACAAGTTTATTTTAATCCCAAGTCTAAATGTGATAATGAAGACACAAGTTCATTTTAAGCCCAAAGTGTGATTGCAAACAATAGTTCGTTTTAGAGCCCAAATCAAAGTGTGATGACAGAAAAGTTTTTGATGAAATGAAAGACAAGAGTTGGATTGAGTGCACTTGGAAATGTTGTCTTCAGATATGATGTTGATGTTGATGTTATTGTTGTGCAATGCCTTATGTTCTCCTAGATTCCACCAAAACGAAAAAAGAATAAAGATACTTGCAAACCAATGTGTTAGGTGAAAAAGAGCAATCTGATGAAATTCTGATAACGATGATCAGTGACAGCAAAATAAATGATTATGTCAAAATCTACATGAAATTCTATGTTGTTTCAATTTTCTTTTTCGAAAATCAGATACAATTTGCACAAGATATGAATGTTTGAAGTTTATAAACAAGGTTGACTTTGACTAAAGATACATGATAAATATGATACAATTACCCGATAAAACCTTTGCCACAATAAAGTTGAGCAAATCATCTCTCCAATGCCACTGGTTTCATGAAAATCTGACCTATTATGCAAAAGTTATGGTGAAAAGAAAAAAAACTGCCCTTCTAAGGCTTAAAGAGGGAAACAAGGCAGGTTGGTGGTCAGGTAAACCGCTAATTGTCAGGGTTGAATCAGTTGCATGGGCAGTCGCCTGTAGTAGTTAAAGGTGGTGGTTTAATATTTAGCCAAGCCCCTAGTCAACCATGTGACCAAGGGCTACACTGTGGCAAAAAAGAAAAAGAAAACTTGAGTGGGGGGTCAGCTTGGTCACTGATGTGACCATAGGTCGAAGATGAGGGCGATAAGGGCAACAACTTGGAGTTTGAGGAATGCAATGGGGTTTTAAGAGGCACCGACCTGGAATTTGGGGGGGAATTTAGGTGATCAACTAAAAAGCAAATGGTGGTGAAGGGTGGTTTGGGGTGGTGGCGACAACGAGGATCAGGGCGGAGACCAGTGGCGACGAAGAGAAAGGAGTGGTTGAAGCTGAGGAAAATGACAATGAAGTTAGAGGTCTACAAAGGTTGATGGTGACAAGGTCACCAAATAGTGGTGACCAAAGGGCGACGACAGAGGATTTAGACATGAGCAGAGTGGTGAGAGTGGGGGAAAGTTTTGGTGGCGGGGGAAGCACAGTGATAGATCAATGTCGACAGGGTGGAAGCTATGGGGATTGTGAGGCTACTAAGAGATGAAGCGTGAGGAGTATGAGCAATGCTAAAGGAGGTTTTGAGGGGTTGACCAAGGTTTAAATGATAGCACTAGAGGGTGTGATCACAGGTGGACAATAGGGATTAAGCATAGGTTGACGAAGAATATGAAGTTAGCAGAATTGTAAACACAACCTGCAAATGAAAACCAACAGACCCCCACAACAATGATATAGATAAAGATATATGCAGATTGCATGGTGGGTCCGTACAGTATTGATCCGTATGGATCCGTATTGTATGGATCTGCTAAGTAAAAAAATCAAAATTTTTCCTATGAACAAAACATAGCAAATTTTATGTCAATCTTCGCTTGCGAGTCCACTCGGATGCGATGGTGAGGTCAGATCTAGGCTAGGAAGCAACTTGCAAAAGTTGATTACCAAAACTTGACAAAACTATGTTAGATTTACAAATTTAAGCACATAAAACCTGTAAAAGGCGAGGGTTAGAGCAGCGGGCGTGCTAGAAATGTGGATGAAAAAATGGACTAAAGGTAATATGAAGATAATGCAACAAACCCAATGCCTTTACCATCAAACCAAGTTCTTCACACACGATAGAACATAGTAGATGCGCCCTAATCTACTATCTATGTTCTTGATGATGAATGATTGATAATGATATGTTGACTGCTCATGATTTATGTAGCATAACGATAGATAGAAGATAATGGATACGGAGATCTAGAGTGATTTCAACAGCATGATGATACTTGAAGATGGACGCATCCGAATGGCTTGGTTGAGGCTTCATTTATAGAAGAGGAAGGATAAGGATTGATGGCTAGGATTGAAAGGTCAATTGTGTGATGTGGACAACTAAGATTAAAAGGTAATTTAATTCGAGGCCACTTCATTTATTAATAAAAGGTAGTGGTGTGACAAGTGTAGGGATAAGAATAGAGGTGACATAATTTAAATAATAAAATTATTTAAATTAGTTGTAGTGTGACAAGGCATTTAACGAAGGTGGTAGTGTGACACATAATTCAAATAAAAAAATTACTTAAATTATGAGAGAGGGACATGTGTTGTGATGAGAATAAAGGTGAGGGCTAATTTAAATAAATATTTTATTTATTTAAATTGGATGATGGAGGAATTAATTAAATAAATATAATTTATTTAATTAACTGGCTAATGGGATAAATGGGATTAGGGTGAGAATTAGTTAAATAAATATGATTTATTTAACTAATTAGGTGATGAAAGGGGTATGTGAGGGTCCTAGGACAAAATGTCATAAGATGTCTCAAGTAATGTATCGACAAGGTGATGTTGTAAGACATGGTCAATTTTAGGTGTCTACACCTAGATATAAAAATGACCAAGAGCTTTAGTCAATTCTTTATTGCCTATGATTGTGAGGATGTTGCTTACCAACATTGAGGAGATTTTAGAATTAACTCGGTGTCGTGTAGTGTCCTCCAAGAAATCCCTCCCTAGTATTTCTTTTATGGTTGTCATGACATCTTCCTCCTAGAATAAAAATACTTTTCTTAACTTGGTTGAAGTGATTTCATCTATGAAGGCTAGCTATCAGACACTAGAACACCATAGACTCTATGATCTCTAGATAGCAAAGCATATAACATGCGCTAACTATAGAGTTGATGGGGAGAAAAACACTTTTTAGGAAAATGCTACTTGGAAGCATGTTGGGATATAATGTTACCAACCCCACAGCCAAAGGATCATACAACTAGCCTTCAATATGAAGTGAGGCTTGCCTTGCTCTCATCAAACCACACTTTCAAATCCTTACCAATTCGATAGCCTATCACTTGTAATGATGTCTTCTAACTGCTCAACCCCATGATTTGATAAGTAGTTTGCAAGCTTACTGCCCTCCTATGGAAATGGGAGATGGAGTATTCCCTAAATGAATCAAGAAGCATCAAGGCTCATTTTAAAATGTTTTGGATTCTCCAATTAAAAGATTGCCTTTTATTGAGACAGTGAACAATTACAAGTGAATCACCTTCGATAATCACCTTATTTGGAGGGCATGTTTTGAGAAGTTGTAGAGCTAGTAGTAATGCTTCTGCCTCTAGTTCATTATTAGTCCCTAAGGAGAGTTTCTTTAAGAGAACTTTGATCAATTTGCCATTAGAATCTCAAATGAGACACCTTGCACCTAATGGATTGGAATTTCCACGAGATGCATTGTCAAAATTCATCTTCCACGATCTTACTAGAGGAGGAACCCATTTGATCCTTGATCTATCTATAGAGTTTAGAGTCAATGAAGACATCCCATGAATGGGGGAGTAACAACTACCCATTCACACCCACACACATACATGATGAACCCATTTTGATATCATTTGATGGAGTTAAGAATAGGGAGCCAAATGAATGAAATCCTTTCTCTTGTAGCAAGACTTTATAATGCTCTGATATAAGGTCAACAAGGTTCCTATAACACTCAACAAACTAAATTTGAAGTCTCTCTAGAGGATCCAACTCTACATGAAAATTACACTCATCTAGTCATTGAACATGACCACATAAACCATGTTTTTGTAGTTGTTTTGGAAATTAATTAGATGTTCTTTACTAAATTTTGATAGAACATGAAAACTCTTAGAACACTCCAATTTACTAATTTAAAATTGGAAACACAATGCTCCAAACAACTCTCAAACTTATTGATTTTGGAAGATAATTTCTAAACACAAATCATAGAAAAAGGTGACAATTTTCATTACAATGGGTCATAAGATTTCATCATTGTTTTATGGGGAAATTTGGACAACATTTCCCCTTACAAAAATGATATCCAACATATTACAATAACCCTAAGAACATCGAGATTGAGACATTAGAAACTATGAAGCTTTAGATGAGAAATTAGAAACCCTATCGCATAAACTTTCATAATCTTCAACCAACACATTCAAAACTCCACCCTTGAGCTCCCAACCTACAAACAAACTCTTCAAATGCCTTCTTGCACATTCAACCTATGAGAAAAACACATGGGAAGATAAAGAGATTCAACTCCCTTCTCCTCTTTACATAACTCCTCCAAGTATGGCTCCTACCTTGAAGATTCTAGTCAACTAGTCAAAAATGTAACGCCTAAATGCACCTCTCTCCAAATATGGCCCCATTTTTTCCAAGTGGGTCAAGTTTTGAAGTCAACGAGTCAACTTTGTAACTCCCTCTAAATGTGGCACCATTCATCAAGGACTAATGCAAAGTCGATAAGTCAAGTGTAACCTCCACCTAGTCAACACAATTAATACAAGGCATGCAAGATTCTTTTCAGTTTTGTAACTCATCCACATGAGTGCCCTTTCCAAGGTGATTGGTATGCAAATGAAGGTCAAACATGCAATGTAAATAAGCAACATGTAAGTGGCCAACCACTCCCAGTGCCCTCATGAGACATTGTGACTTTTCAACTTCTATAGGGTCTCATAAGCAAGTGAGCATGTGTCAAAGAGGCCCTCCAAAAATTCCAACAAAAGGTGAACATTTAAATGAAAGGGAAAACATTTGAATTTGAATAATTTGAAGGGTAGAGATTGCTTCCTAGAAGCACAAGGTTAGACCACACAAATCTAGAAATGCAAAAAAAATATTGTTGTTGATGATGATGGTTGGATCCTTGAGATGCTCCTACATCAAAAACCCACCCTCATACTTGATATTTCTTACTTTGGTTCAAAATCACACATGCAATTTTGACCACTAAATTTTCAATTTCAAATTTTAACATGAGCTCTAGTGGAGTTGCCTCTACCTAGTTGTTGCTTAATGACTTCAACACAAAATATTCAAATTGTGGCACTAAGGTGTTGTATAAAAAGACAAATCCCTAATTCATTTTAGATCATCAACCCATTGCAGCATAACGCCATCATTCAATTATTAGAGCATTACAAGAGCTTTGCATTAGCATCTAACATCATTGTGATAGATATAAGCATTTACATTTCTAATTGACATATCTTCAAATTTGTTCAAAATTGTTGAATTGATCCAAGGCTTGACTAAAACAAAAGTTGGCAAGGTAGTCATCTTCCTCTCCTAGCACAATAAGTTCTATTGATGCTTCCACCATTTTTAGATAACAACGACAAACAAATTTTGAAGATCAAGTATGCAAACATCAAAGCCAAAGCCATAAACTAGGTTTAGTCTCACCCAAGAAAAATTGAAACCACACTTGTGCGAATCAAAACCATCACAAATGTACGTTAAAACTCAACAAAGTGCATGCCATTTATCACTTTGTTGGGGCATCACAATTGCATCACAATTTCAAGTCTGAACATAGAAATCAAATTAAATCATAGTGTGCGAGTTACAAAATATTTTTCTGTCACAACCGAAACTAAGTATCCTAATCAGTTTTATAATACATTTGTATGGTATTACTAGGTTTAATTTTTATTTCTTTTCAAATATACGCAAAAGACAAATCACAGCCCGATCAATTTCTAGAGATCATATTGTAATAGGTCTGTCATTTAAATTCCATGGTTTAGAATAGCAGAGACCGGCCGGAACCCTAAACCACAGCGCGGAGGAAACAATGGAGAAATTATTACAGAGTCGGGGTGCATTCATCAAGATCCCACGAACACAATTAACAAAGACAATTTCCTATTGTATTACTGCAGGCAAGCAAAAACTAACATTAGTTGAAGAAGAAGAAGATGAACTGGCAGAAAAAATATGTAATCTGCTCAATCAAAACGAGTGGAACTCTATTGTCACCGATGCGGACATTGCGAAAAAGCTGAACCCAGATTTAATATACAGGTTGCTGCTCAAACACCAGGTACGAGATATTAAACTGGCTCGCCAATTTTTTGTTTGGTCTGAAAATCAAATGGGTTCTCCTCACAGTATTCATTCATATTCAATCATGTTGCATACACTGTCAAGAGCAAAAATGTATGGAGCTGCAAATGGTGTTATACAAAGTCTGATTAGTCCAGGAAAATCATCTTCCCCACCAGCCAATTTGGTAGATACCCTTGTGGACACATATAGAGACTGTGATTCATCTCCAATGGTTTATGATATATTAATTGATGCATATATTAAGAATGGCAAGATCTTTCAAGCTGGTGCTGCATTCCAGAGCTTGCGAAAGCGTGATATTGTGCCAAGTTTAAGGTGTTGCAATGCATTGCTTAAGGCACTGTCGAGAACAAACAGTGGGGACATGGTTGGGACTGTCTATCAGAACATGTTGGATGCTAAGATGGTGCCTGATGTATATACTTATAGTACCATGATTCATGTTTATTGTAAGCAAGGGAGGTTGGATGAGGCTAAAAAGATGCTCTTCGAAATGGAGGTTAAGGGTTGCTGTCCAAATGTTATTACTTACAATACCCTAATTAATGGATATTGCAGAAAAGGAGATCTTAAGGAAGCTTTTGGCCTGAAAAATACAATGTCTGAAAAGGGTTTAGTTCCTGATATTTTTAGTTACGGTGCACTTGTAAGTGGTTTGTGCAAGAATCAGAGAGTGAGAGAAGCGAGGGAACTCCTTGTGGAGATCTGGGAGGTTGGTTTGATGGCCGATGAAATTATTTATACGACATTGATTTCTGGGTTCATGAAGGAAGGCCAAATTGAAGAGGCTTTTAAACTGAAAGATGAAATGAAGGTAAGAGGGATTCAGCCCAATGTTAATACATACAATTCACTCATACATGGCTTCAGCAGGCGAGGTAGATTGCAAGAGGCAATAAAGCTCTCGACTGAAATGAGAGAGACGGGATTGAGACCGAATGAGGCTACTTATACTTATGTGATGGAGGGCCATTGCAAAGAAGGAAAGATGGATGAGGTTTTTGAGCTGCTTGATGAGATGGCAAGGAGGAATATTGCACCTAGTGTTGTGACTTATGGGGTGATTATACAGGGGTTGAGCAAAGTGGGTGAAATGCAGAAAGCCAATGAAGTCTTCAACAAAATGGTGGAAAGAGGTCTGAGGCCCAATGTTATTATATACACCACTCTTATTAGTGGTCATTGTAGGGAAGGTAATACGGATTACGCTTTTAAGCTTCTAGATGACATGGTTAAGACAGGAATTGTTCCAGATGTGTTAACATATGATACTCTTATCCATGGCCTTTGCAAAGCTGGCAAGATTCATGAGGCCAATAAAATGTTCAAGGAGATGTTGGATAAAAATTTATCACCTGGTCTCTATACTTACAATGCACTCCTATATGGTTACTGTAAGTCTGGAGAGATGAATGAAGCAGATATGATCTTCAGGCAAATGCTTGCCACAGGTTTGATGCCAAATGCTGTTATTTATACCACCCTCATTGATGGTTACTGCAAGCAAGACAATTTGGGCAAGGCCTTTGCTATGCTTGATGATATGTCACAAAAGGGTATAACTCCCAGCATTCATACTTACACTGTATTCATTCATGGCTTATGCAATGCAGGAAAGATGCAAGAGGCACGCCGTCTCTTGCAAGAAATGCAGGATAAAGGTTTGGTCCCAGATATTGTTACCTATGGCACATTGATTCATGGGTATTGTACGAAAGGAAATATGGATGAGGCTTTACAGATCCATGGTGATATTTTAAGAAAGGGTATTCAATCAAATGTTATTATTTACAATTCCTTGATAAATGGCCTATGTGAGTTGGGCAATATGCAAGAAGCCAACAGGATGTTCAAGGAAATGTTGGAAATGGGGTTGGTGCCTAATACTGTCACATACACTACTCTTATTGACGGATACTGTAAGAAAGGGACTGTCCAGGATGCTCATAAACTATATGTGGAAATGCTGGAAAAGGGGGTTACACCTGATAGTTTTATTTATGGTATAATTATTCATCGATATTGGAAGGAAGGAGCATTTGTGAATGTTTTCAAGCTACTTAATGAAATGAAAGAAAAAGGTCTTTCCTTGGATATTGCAACATACAATACAATCATCCATGGAATTTGCAATAGCGGCAATATGCAGGAGGCTAGTCAACTGTTAAATAGAATGATAGATAAAGAATATCTACCTAATCATGTGACCTATACCACCATTATTGATGGATATTGCAAGGCAGGCGATATGCAAAATGCATGCATGTATTTGAAGGAAATGCAGGACAAAGGCTTGATGCCAAATACTGTCACTTACACGGTATTGATAGACGGGTACATTAAACAAGGTAATATGGTTGAGGCCTTTGGTTTGTTCAATGAAATGGTTGAAAAAGGGATTGCCCCTGATGCTGTCATTTACAGTGTGCTAATTGATGCTCATTACAAAAAAGGAAATCTGAAAGAAGCCTTCAAATTGTGTAAAGAAATGTATGAGAAGGGTATGATTCCATTTTCTGGTACATATGATGTACTCATCTCTGGCCGCTGCAATGAAGGAAGGATGACAGAAGCTCTGAAACTACTAGAGGAAATGGTGGAAGGAGGTGCTGTACCAGGTGTCACTACCTATAACACACTGATCCATGGATTTTGCAGGGAAGGCAATATGGACGAGGCTTATAGACTTCTGACAGAAATGATGAACAGGGAATTGATTCCCAATAATACTACTTACAAATATATGATTGATGGCTATCACAAAGTGGGCAATACTGATGAAGCAAACAAACTTTTGAAGAAAATGGCTGAGATGGAACCAATGGCTGACACTTAGATTAAATCATGGAGAGCATATAAGAGATAAATAGTAGTACTTTCACAGGTTGGTAATGGAATATCCAATCTGTGGTGATACATTTATTGTATGCAGGCTGCGATGATTGAACTCAACTGAGAAAGATATACAAAAGACACTTTTTTTTGTGACATAGCCGTTGTCCAACATCTGCTTATTCACTTGATGGTGAATGAATATGCAGGTCATGATTCATCTCACATGCAAGCTTAGGGCTTATCAAAGACCTAGAGATTGAGAGAAATTGACTAAAATGTCGGAGTAGGTTTATTCCAATTGCATTGCCTCTATTGCTATTTTTCAAGGATTTCAATCCTTCTTAAATTTCTAAACAAGTGAATGAGCAGTCTTGTTTCTATGTCAAAATCTCCATTTTAGTGATTCCTAAAAGTCAAATTTGATGCCAATTTCAACTTGGGGCTGATACCAGTCTTAAATGCAATCGAGAAGAGTTAAAACCTTTTCAGGAAGTTGGACCCTAACTAAGAGAAGTAAAGAAATTGCAGGAGTTTTGAACCAGTACATCGCTTGGCGTTCATGTCTGGATTTGGAAGCTAGGTCAGAATCCAGATAAGTCTCAAGTGCAGGATGACTAGTGAAATAGTCTAGCAGACATTGCCTGGAAAAAGAATTGCTAACAATATTTTATACCAGATGATGGCAGTTGGTTTCAGATGGTAATATTACTTGCTTCAAGTAGTTTCAATAGAAGCAAAAATCGTATAAAAATCATGATTTTTTGAAAAATTGTAAATCGGACAGGAACCCGATTTTTTGCATGTTTCAAATCGTGGATCTGCTGAAATTGTTGACCGTGATTTTCAACGATTCATTGGGGTTTAAATCGCATTTAAATCGTGTTTTATTTGCCCTCGAACCCTGTTATCTACTCGTGCAAATTACCTGTGCAATTTCGCCTTGCGGCTGCCTATTTTTTAGGGTTTTCGCGTGCCTTTTGCTACACTGTCAGTTGCAGGGTAGAACAAGACAGGGTTCGCATTAGAGGGTAGAACCAGGTATTCATCATATTTAATTGTTTTATTGTTTTTGCCTATTCTCCTTGTCGATTTCTTTTGTAGCTATTCATCTGGCAGAATCTTTTCCTTCCTCACATGGTTTATAATATAAACTTTATATTGATTAGATGATTTAATACATTTCTGCATTCACGTCTACTCTATATAAACTCCTATTTCATATAAACTCTAAAGTGAAAGTGAGGGAGGTAGTCTCAAAGTTGGCAAAGAGAAGAACGAAAATCAAATCCAAAGCAATGTCTTCTGTCAACAGTGTCCCCTCCTTGTTCAGATCGCTAAGCATCTAGTCGAAAAAAGCGCCATGTTTAATATGCAGGTTTCTCTTCTCTCGGCAAGCATTTTCTTTAATTTAACCATCGCCCTGGAGCGCGCCCCTGTTCACAATGTTATTTAAGCAAAGCTTTTTTGAGTAGCAATGGAAAATGCAACCAACCTTCAAATTTATGAATATATTGAATATATATTATATTGATCTTAATATTTTTAATATTATATATATTAATATTAATATATATTATGAATATTTTTAATAATATATATATTAATATTAATATTAATATTTTTCTACATTTTTTTATAATCCGATTTTTTCCCCATTTTTTGAAAAAATCTTATACTTTTGGTTTGCTGATTTTTTCCCCAAAAGGTTTTTGCTGCTATTTTTGTATGATAATTGGATGATAAATAGTGCCACCACCCTTGGAAAAACTGATAATGTTTTTTGCCAAGATGCCGGTTTGGGTACAGGATTGGCTACAGGTATGCTGGTATGATGATTTTTTTCCTGGGTATGGGTACAGCTATATATATAATATTTCTTATACAGTATGGCTTTCAGCCTTCCTGGGCTCAAACTGTTTGGTTTTTATGGTGACATCTGCTGTACCCAACCCAGCATACTCTAAAATCTTTGTTCAAACTAATGCTAGACTTTGCTGATATTAATTTGATAAACACCATGTATACCTATATAACTAGGAAAATGTGTATGGTCAACCAATAAACTCCCCTCCAGCACATTTATCTTGCATGTCAATTTGATATATACAATCTATACGCTTTAGAACAACATGCCTACTATAACATGACTGAACAGTTCCAACATTTTGCATTGTGCAAATGAAGAACAATTTCACTTCGATTTTGCAATCAATCTAGCAGGCAAAATGCTTACAAACTTTGGGAGGAGATACTGATAAGACTCTGGCAACCATGAGCATCTCTCCATATTGAGATCAAAATTTACAAGATGCCATGTTTTACGTGCTTAAGAAACAAAAGAGAGCCGGTAAGACATTAAAATCTCTACCACTAATTGACCTCAGATTCCTAAAACTTACAACAGCAGCATTTCTTGTGTTCTATTAACCTCCATACAAATCTACCCATGCCAATGCTGCTTCACTGCCAATGATGTAAGGATTAACCACAATGTTTTTCTCTGGATTTGTAGCTTCTGTTTGACCTGCATGCAGTACACATTTGCCAGGCAGCATGTGTCTTCCTGTGGAAAAATTGCAGATTTTCACATTTTTGCGCTTTTTAAAATGAAACTGTCTGCAGGTTCTCCTGGGATGGCAGGACGGTGCCCTGGTTGTCCCGTCCATGAACCAGGCCCCACTCCTGAACAAGAACCCATTTGGTCCTGCAACGGCACCCAAACGGGAAGAACCTGGTACATAAAATCATTTTTTGTTACAAGATGGGAGAATAGCAAATCCTCTAACATAATTCTGATCAGATTGACTGTGGCTGAGCATAAATTATGTTCAATTTAGTTAGAAAGAATAGAAGTTGCAATGTTATATATCATAATGCTTGGCTTTTAAATATGTTTTTAAAAGTTATGTTCTGGAATTTTGTTTCTATGCCTTGTTTCTTTTGATGAATTCTTAAAATATGAACTTTATGTTTTAAAGGACCCGCTTTACAAAAGGTACGTTAGAGAGAGTTATGAATCTATGATTGGATTCAGTCCAACGAGAGTTGATGGTGATGTCCCTTAGTCAAACTTAGGATATAAAAGAAGGGAAAAATGAACAACTGTTTACCCTTCTAATCCCAGAGAAGCATCTGCCCTGCTTGGGAATCCCCTACATGGAATCAAACATAAAGTTTGAAATCCATCTTAGCCAATTGTTTGGTGCTTTAACTTTTCAACCTGTAAAACTATTTTGGGATGCTTAAAAAATGCAGCATGAAATAATTTTATCTCATGTATGAGAACAGAGTTTTTTTAGCAAGTAAATGGGGGAAAAAGCCATGCATCCCCTGCCTACTATAAAGACCATGTCAACCAGATGAATTTTAGTTGCGGCAAAAAATTACCAAAAAAAGTTAAAATAGATGGGATTCATAATGTCTGCTACTGCTTTGTACATCCCTTGGAGCAACATTGGGCACAAAAGTTGCTAGAGATCAGCATAAAATACTCAACAGACTACTAGACATGAACTGCAATATAAGCTCAATTATTCTGATGGGCCTTTCAGATCTGTTGCAAAGTCCAAAAATTGGCTCAAGCAGGGAGGATGAATCTGGCATTGCAATCTTCAAGGCTGAATTAGTCAGCACATAATGTGCATGTCCAATAATGGTTGCATTCCCCAACCATGACAGTCCATAAAATTGCATCATGCAGAAGCATCGTGTTGATCAAAACAAATACCATCTGTAAACTGTCACACAAAGCATGCATGTCTATAGTGGCAGTTGCAACACATCAGTTCCACATTTCCAGAAATGGCACAAGCTGGGAGGATGCATGCAAAAGATTGATGAATCTGGGTTGAGGCCTGTCAATTGCTTTTGCTTGAAAATATCCAACCCTTTATTAGAGGGTTCAAAAATGTGCTTATCCACCAGTCAATGCAGACTTCCATGACTATATGAGGAAAGAATTGAAAAGACTAAAAGCCTTGTCATGGCCACCATATTGTGCATATTTTGACAGAAACTGCATTGCTCATATGTCAATGGATCTCCATATCCTGTTTCAAGGCTCCAATTTTGGCACATGCTGGAAGGGTGTGGCCCAGGTTGCCAAGTTTTCATTAGACCTTCCAAAACTGCAATTGTTTGTCAAGAATGATTACAGTCTGTTATTCATCTATCCAGCAATGGTGCAGCAAAGGTTGTAACTTGTAACTATAATTTCTGTCATCAGTGAAAAAAATCCCTGTTCTAAAGCTCCCATTTTTGCCAACTACAATAATGTGGCAGAAGAGTATCTGAAATTCCTTTACACTTCTCTTTCAAGCAATTGGGGTCATGCCAATACATTGTTTTCTTCAATTCCCAAGATAAATCACCCATGTTTGCTGGAATGATCAGTTTCCTTTTGGAAGTTGCCCAACTGCCCACTTTTATTACATCAATGATTGACGTAAGAACATAAGTTACATCATTTTTAGGATCCAACTCCAAAAAGGATTTTTGCCACAAATTCCCATTGCCCTATATTCATATATTATTTACAAGCTCCAAGTAAACATGTGTACACAATCATAGTAGTTTGAACTTTGATTGACATTTTGATGACAAAGTATTAGTGCTTCTTGAAGATAGCCTGTACGGCCAAGAAGGTCATCCATGTGTGCTTAATGAACTGTAGCATAAAATACCACATCGTAAGGCTTTGGCTGTGAGCAGAACTTCAATGCTTAGAAAATTGTGTTTTTGCCTTATAAAAAATCGAAGGCATGTTTGAAGTCGTGGCTGTCATCGATTGCGAACCAATTTGATGATTGGTGGACTTTTGAAAGAGAGAGGAAGGCAAATAGTCTCAATTTTCAAAGCTTCATGGGCCATTGATCAACTGACACTGACAATGTGTTGCGACTGCAGAGTTTTTGATCAAAAATCATTCAGAGTAGGCAAAGATTCTACCTGCCTTTGATCAAACAAAGGGAGCCGCATCCAAAGGCTGACAGATCCTGTAGGCCTTAAAGGAAAGAGTATATTGAAGGCTCCACCAGTAAGCACTTTCTGTCTAGCATGCAGGTGGAAGATACAAAAGCTGTCAAAGATGAAAACTCTTGAAAAGAGTGACTACCTTCTGATGCTTCATTAAGAGGCCTTGGCCATTGGTCTCCAAAGAGTAAAATTCTTGCTCTACTGTATGAAGTAGTTTGAAAATGGAGATCATTGCAAGCTAGTGGCTTGTAGAAGAAGACAAAAACAGCTTATAGAAGAAGACAAAAACAGTTTCCATATGCTTTAGAGGATGTGTGGATAATCAGGAAAATCAGCAAAACATGGAAAAGATCCTTTGATGAACTGTGCCGAACAATCATGATATGATATGCTCCAGTAGATATTTGCAGATTGTGAATTAATTGAATTGCTTGCGCAACAAGCAATGAGGAATTCTTCCAGATCATCTGGAGATGGTCAAGGAGCTGAACTGAGATGTGGTGTATCATCCACCATCACTTAGCTTTCTTTTGATGAATTCCACTTGTAAACATTGGGATAGATCAAGTGTAAACGTGGTGGGACCACAGTGCATTGAATGCACTTGGAAATTGTGTAAATTGAGCTTCAAGTTCTATAGTGAGGATCTTTTGAGCATTTCTCTTTAGCATTACTGTTTAATATTTAGCCTTAACATTTATTTTGTAATAGTTTTTTTAAAGCCTTTGAAGTTGGGTGCAATTGTTTATGTGTTGAAGCACCTAATGAAATGATGTAGTTTCTATGAGCTCTTAGCATGGTATTAGGTGTGGATGTTCAATCTAGTTCTAGTATTGAATCTTCTGCCTCTTTCATCTGTGTTAAATTGTTTAATCCAAGCTATTACAGAGAATTATCTGTTCTAGTTTTTTTTTTTTTTGAGAATGCTTAGATAATCACACTATTCTCCCATACCATATCATTTTCTTGTTTTTTCAAGGGAAATTTTGTTTCTTTCTTCACCCCCCAATATTAAGCAGTGTTATAATAGAGGAGCTGGCCCAAATCTGGAGGCTGTTCTAACTTCTAAGCTTGAAACACTTAGAACTTCCCATTGTCATGGTCTGATTGCGCGCACACTATATAGACAACTGGAAATGTGAATATGAACTATCGTAGACATAGAGCAAAAAGAGATTTATTTTGGGCATATATTACAATCCCACTTTGGGCATATATATAATATTAGAATGATTGGAGTCCATGAAACCACAGCATATTGATGCAAGTGATCACCAATTTTGCATAATGCTGCTTTTTGGACAAGGAACACATTTCAGTGAAGTATTAATGGATTTCTGACGAGCTTGGCCATACTCCGGCCAGTTGCATTTGCTTCAAAATCTTGAAGGCTTGTGCAAAACCAGAAAGTATTGCAGGCAATAAGATTCCATAAAACTTAAAGCCACATTGAGACCAATTTGTGTGCATCTTGATTCTTGACAAATTCTGGTTTCATTCATTAATTGAAGTTTGCCCTACCCTGTTCTAATGATTCTGTATTGGCGGACATTGAGACGGTGCTGACAAAGCTTTCTGAGCTTGGCATTTCATCTTGCATATGCATTTACCTCAAAAGTTTCCAAGGCTTCTTTGCACCTGCTAAGAACTTTACTTTTGCAGATCCACCAAGGATCGTAGTCCTGTATCAAGGACTCCAGATTTAGCATGGCCGGGACAATGCTGTATACTTCAAATACCATTTATTTAAAAATCTCAAAGGCTTTAGCACATGCCTTTATGAATATGTCCATCAATGGTGATAGTCTATGAGACCAGAACGCATAGAGGCATATGTCAAACAATTCTTGTGCCAACTTCAAAATTTCCAAGGCCTCTTTACAGCTACCAAGAACTTTTCTTGTACATAACTGCCAATGATTGTAGACCTGTACAAAAGATTCTAGATTTAGCATAGATGGGAGAAAGCTGATCAAGCCTATTATATACTTCAAAATTTCAAATGGCATCTGTTGAAAAATTTTAAACCAGTTTTGAGAATGTCCATCAATGGTTACAGATCCTTAGATCATAACTAGCATTAGCACAAAACCTTAAAGATTTTATCTGCAATCCTAATTTGTATGTAACCAACAAAATTTGCAAACTATGATGCTGCATTTGAAGACTTTAGGCATCATAAAAAAACCATTTGTGCGAGCCATACCCAACATCCAGCATACAATGTCATATCCAGTTGGATATAGTTTAAGGTATTGCATTGGATTTGAATTTTTTTTAAGATTGTAGAAATTTCCCTGCATTTCTTTGTTACAAATTGCTTTAGTGTAGCGACTTTTTTGACAGGGACTTGGAGTATAAAAAATGCAGTAGCCTAAACAAAGGCACTCTGTCATAACCCCTAGTCTCAATAATTAATTTTCAATTTAAACATTACTATTTTAATAATCACGGACTAATTTTGACTCAAGTGTGTGATAGGAATATACTCTCGACGGAGAGAGAGTATCGTCGAGGAAGGGGTGCCTAGCTGACTGATGGTGACTCTGGTGAAAGGAATCTGCATCGCACATACAAGCACCTAGTTATCATTTATGAATGATCTTAGGTTGATAAATTGATTTAACGCTCTTAGTAGAGGTATCTTAGTATAATTTTGTAGTGGCAAATGCAATGATTTGTTATTAAAATTGAATTAGCTTTTGATTAGGTAAAAGAAATTTTATATGCATTTTTATCTAGTGAATTTCCTTGTGAAAGAAAACGATTTTCCTCTTCAAATAAATTACATACGTAAGTGTTGGAGGTCACAAGGGGGACCTCCTCCCCATCAACATATCCACTCATCCAACTTAATCAACTTAGAAGCCACATAGAAACCACATGTTACTTGGGGGATTCGGACTTGGATCTCCATCGTGAGAATCATATGGCCTATGCCATTCAACCACAACCCCGTTCACCAAATAAATTACATAGTTATTTTGCAGTGAATTAAAAGAATAAATTAAATAGATATTTGTTTTACTATTTTATGGTAATACTTACTCATGTATAAATCTTTTTTTTTTAGATGATGACAAATTAATAAAGAAACTCAAATAGAAAAAGAAAACAAAATAAAACCTAGAATGAAAACTAAATAATGGAAATAAAACCATAAGGAGGAAAGAAAAACTAAGAATAGAAAAAGAAGCCGATTTTTGAATAAAGCTAAGAAAGCAAAAATCAATAGAAGGGAGAACTATTTTATGGTAATACTTACTCATGTATAAATCTTTTTTTTAGATGATGACAAATTAATAAAGAAACTCAAATAGAAAAAGAAAACAAAATAAAAACTAGAGTGAAAATTAAATAATGGAAATAAAACCATAAGGAGGAAAGAAAAACTAAGAATAGAAAAAGACGCTGATTTTTGAATAAAGCTAAGAAAGCAAAAATCAATAGAAGGGAGAAAAAAAATAGCAACTGGGAGAAATAAAGGAGAGTAAGTCTGCATAGAGAAAGGACATTGAGAAAAGGGGAAATTTCTTTGCAGAAGGTATACACAGAGGAGATACGAGGAGAAGAAAAAGGGAATCGAAGGAGGGTAGACAAATCAAGGACATAGACATGTGAATAACCAGATGTTGAAGGAGACGGAGGAAAGATAAAATCTTTCTCGAACTTTGAGGGCGGAAGTAGTTCTAATATTTCAAAGGCACTGTAATCCAGGTATGGGAAATAAAAATCACCTTATTCATTGGTTCGTAGAATAATGGATGGTATATGGGTATTCTCTATCGGTGTGAATCTAAATGATAGGAGATAAGAGGGGAAAGAAACATTTAGTTGATGTAGTTTTGAATACCAGGCGTTGCCTTGGTAGGAGCAGCGACCTGTGTAAACTACAGGTTGCGCCACCAACTCAAACACTTCCTTATATTTTCTTTTCGAAAGGTCAACATTTAATTTTTACCACAATATGGTTGGAAACTTGATCATCATAGAGTAATTATTACCACACATTAGTGAATCTTTTTGTAACTGGTTGTGGAAATGGAAAATTGCATATAGATCTAGATAAAGAGTTTCAATTTGAGTTATCTTTGATGTTTTAGTTGGTGTTGTGTTTCATGTCATTCATTGCGACCACATGTCTTCTAGGTGTTCGGTCAAGCAGTTCTTGTGCCTTGTCCTTGCTCCCACTTTTTGTATGCCGATTCCAAGCGTTGAAATGCACCCCAAATACTCCATTTTTGGCACAAGCTTGAGAATCCTAGCAAAGGTTGTGAATTATGCTTATACACTTGCCATTTGCATTCACTTAAAATCCACTAAAGCCTTTTCAAAAATCCAATTGTGCATATCCTACAATCATTGCTCTCCATGAGCTGACGTCTCTATGAGGCTTTCTGTCAAACATTCCACAATTCTAGATTTGATTTCGGGTTAAGGTAGTTAATAGTTGATAAACCCTTAGGGATGACTCTAGATGTATCCGTAATTCTAGATTAGATCTGATAAGTTATAGGTTTCTTTTGGAACAAAAAGATGATAAAGTATAATCAAGTAGTTGGACTCTTGTGAGATTCATCTTTTGGATATTACTCTTAGTAACCCTATTACTTGATTTATATCTTATTATTTGGGCCATGATTGTTTTTGATTAGATAAGTGGCAAAATAAGGGTGCCGAACCCTATTACAAAACCAAACCCAGGGGGCAGGAAAATAGAGTACAAACAATACTCAGACAACACAGAAAAAAGGCCAGCAGCACAGGCACAACAGCCTTGTTGTAAAACAAAAACCAACCAGAGGATCTACACAATAGATCCTGAGCTAATAACCCTGACTCCTCGAACTCGAGGACGCAAAGCTGCAACAGAAATGGGGAGTCCTTTCTTTTTTCTCTAGACCACTATCCAAGAGTCTTCCAATTCCAAATCCTCCGAACGGGGTGAGAGGGGAACCTCACTCAACGCCTCAACCAAAGAGGTCTCGCGTAAATAGGTAACAATAGCACCCCCAGCCGTAGATGACACACCAGCAACAACAACAGTCCCTACCTTAGATGGCACACCAGTAGCAAACGACACACCAACAATAGACGGCACACCAACAGCAGCAACAACCCCAGTCACGGGTGACACATCAATAGTAGAAGAAGTAAAAGCAACATGAGCAGTAGAAAGCTCCAACTCCATAGAGGAACCATGCCCTTGAGACGAACAGTCCTCCGGCGTAGCACTGACAATCAGGTGATCCACGAGAGCATCCTTCCACCAAGTAGCAGCTCCCTTGCGCCGTGAGAGAGGACAACCAGAGGCTAAATGACCGGTAGCAAAACACCTTATGCATCGAAAAGGAATACCTTCATAATCCAAAAGCTGTTTCCAAGGCCTTTCCCCTACCATCAAGACCACATCCCCATGAAGGGGTTTAGAAATGTCAATATCCACAAGGATGCGAGCAACTGTGGAATGTCCCATGAAGGAGGTTGTAGAATCAACCTTGAGGAAACGACCAATAACATTACCAATGCTCTTATAACAAGTATCCTCTTAGAATTGGAGTGGGAGATTTGGGAGACGAACCCAAATAGGTCTGATGTTGAACGACTCAGTTAGGGGATTGAAGGAGAGAGTCCAGGGTTTGATGGAGAGGGAATGCTCTCCCCACGGCCAAACCTTGCCATCAAGCACTAAGTCTCACTGCTCCGAAGAAGCAAAAGTCACAATAAAAAATCCTCTTGCAGAGGGAAACAACTCAATCTTACCTTCAACAACTGGTTTCCAAGACTCCATAACCCAATTGTGGAGATTAGGCAAAGAGGGCCAGAATGCATTAAATCTGCAGATCACACCAGTATTACAATAAAATTCTTCATTTTCAGTGACCTTAGGTCCACACACCACCACCAGGGATTCTATGAGGCCTACCGTTTTCATTTTCGCTCGTGACTATTTACTTTACTGTTGCTGATACATTTAGACTTGTGGGACTGTTGATCCTGAATTCTCAAACTATTTGACTTTATGATGTTATGGGAGAACTAATTAGGTGATGTTAGATAGATGCTTTTATTAAGAGAACAAATTGGGTGATGTTAGATAGATGCTTATATTGTGGGAAAATTAATTGGGTGATGTTAGATGAATGCTTATTATTAAAGGAAAACTAATTGGATGATATTAGATAGAAATTGATTTATATTTAATGTTAAAGGACGACTAATTGGGTGATGTTAGATAGATATTGTATATTAAGAGAAAACAAATTGGGTGATGTTAGATAAATGCTTATTATTAAAGGAAAAACTAATTGGATGATGTTGGATAGAAAATTGTTTTGAAATTCAATCTTGGGAATGGATGTTTGAAATGCGGAAATTAGAACTTAATTGTATTGTAACCTTCCTTATGTTTATGTGAACTTGTGATATTTTATCGGAGTGCATGTTTTAAATTGCTTCCGCTATGATATTTATATGTGGAATTAACTTTGCAATTGAGTGCGCAGGTATTTCTAACAAACCATAGATACTGGAGATCATCCCACACTTGATGTTGTAATCCCTTGTGAAGCCGATTTAGTTCCACGACGAACCAAGATCAACTCTGTGTATGATGAAATGTTGTAATGTTAATTTGCATGAGGTTAATTGGGTTAAGTCTACCCTCTTTTAATTTGAATTATGATATGTGTTGTAAGAATTGTCTTTGAATTACATTTTTAAATTTTGAATTTTTGGAGACCCTTTTCTTGTGTTTTAACTTGACCCTTGGTGTTCTAACTAGGCTAAACTTGACCCTGGGTTATACCCCATGGGTCTAGGGTCCCTTTTGACTTGGGTAACCCTTGGTAAACCTCCATATGATCACCTTAACTTCACACTAAAGTTAAGTGACGAATTTGGAGGCATGGGAGGGATAGGATGAGTGGTACCAACACTCAAACCCATCCCTTTTCATTTCCCAAGGTTGGAGATGACTCCAAGACCCACCAATTGTGGAGGACTTGACCCACCAATTGTGGAGGACTTGACTTCAAATTTCTCTCACAATTGGTGAGAGTACCCTTGGAGTTGTGTGGTCCTTCTTAAGAGGAAAGGAGGGGGACACATGTGTCACTTTTTCCCTCTTTAACTCTCCTTTTCTCTCCCATTTGTTGGAGAGAGGACATGTGGTAAGGGGCGAGGGAGACTTTGGGGATGGGTGAGTGACGTGTCAACACCCATCCCTTGGGACACACTTGTAGTGGGGAGGAAGAGTGAGGAGGTGACAAGTGTCACCTCCCCATTCCTCTAAGCTCATGGATTGGGCTTATTTTAATCCCACTTGAGATAAGGTAAGGGTTGTTGAATTTTTGAGAATTATCATTGTTTGAAATTATTTTTGGGAGAAAAAGATAGAGGGAGTTTGGTGGCTTAGGTTGGAGGAGAATTTGGAGGAGCTCTACATCAACTTCTTCTGTAATAGGGCTTTTAAAGGATGGTTTTTAAGGCTAAGGCCTCCCCTTTGTATTTTAGTTGCTTGCATGATGCATATGTGTGTGAAGTATTTTCTTGTGTTGTATTTTTGTTATTGTGGGAAATTTTGGTTGGGTGTTGTAAGAGCTTCTCCCACTTGGGAGAAAAAAGCTCAACAAGTGTGGGGTAGGGGAGGAGTGATTCTCCTCGAGGTCATTACCTTGTTTTGGGATATTGAAAGCCTTGAGGGCATTTTATGTGATTTTGAGTAATTTGTTATATGGCTTGAGAGCCAAAATATGGATTCCTTTGGAAATTTTGTTAACATGTTGGCTTGAGGCCATGAAAAAAATTGTGTTGAGATATTTTGAAGGAGTGGCACTCTAGAATTGAGTATGTCCACTCTCCTACCCCTTTAAAACTCACCTGGGTTGAGTTTGTGTGTTGTAAATATCTATAGGTGTAATATTGTGTTTTTGGGATGTTAGTTTGTCTTGTTGTGAAGTGGATTTGAGTTCCCTAGGTGTGTGGATGACCTCCCTAGCTCAGGGGTGACCCTCTTGCGGGTCTACGGTAGGGAGGAGAGCAGGATGTGTGGTGTTTCTTTCCCTTGTGTGATATGCAGGTTCCTTGGAGCTTAGTGTGAAGTTGAAGAAATTTCTTGTCTTGGAAAATATTTTAATTTCTTTTACTCTTAAAGCTCACGAGAGAGAGCTTGGCCTTCTTGGAGATCTTACCTTTGTTAGTTGTCAAGATGAGAATTTGGTTCTCTCTTTGGTTGTAAAATTATATTCTTGAAGTTGTGTGTGTTGGACATTTCTCATTGAATTGAAAGTTTGAAATTGTTAGTTTAAGTGTATATTATTTAAAGATTGATTTGAAGGAAGTTTGTTATAATCTATTTCATTGAATGACATAATGGAAGTATCAATTTGGTTAAGTTATGAAGTTGTTGTGACAATATGAAAGTTGTAATTTGTTATTTGGAAAGAAAGAAAATTGGTTGTAGTTTGCATTAGAGGCTTTTAATTGTTTGCAAGTATATTTATTTCCTTCCTTAAAAAAAAAAGAGTAGAAACAAATCATATAATGAGTACATTTTTAAAATAAGCTCCTTGCCTCATAAGAAATTTTGGAATAAACAAAATAAATACCTTGCTTATTGATTTAAAAGAAAATTTATAAGTAAATTGAAGAAATATATATCATAGTTAAAAGAATATATAATTATATTTAATGTGTGTTATTTTTTAAAAAAATGAATGTGCTTACATGATCTTAAAATAGAAAGCTGAGTTTTTTTAATTTTTGCTTAATACACTTGTGATTTCATTATATATATATTTCATTTTATTGTTAATTTATCTTTAATAAACAAACTGTGTTTTGGAATAGAACTGTGATAATATATATATATATATATATATATATATTGAATAAACTTAAATTAAAATAAACATTAATAAATGCAAAATTTGGGAGGGACTATATTTTTTTAACAGTCGTTGGAATTGTTGAGGGACGGAATGCATTATATAAAAAAAATGTATACAAAATTTGGTGGGGGGGGTCGAACCCCCCCACCGTTGACATTGCAAAAGGGTGTGGGGAGGGTGCGGAGCCCCCACCCACATCCCATACTGTGATAATATATATATATATATATATATATATATATATATATATATATATATATATATATATATATATATATATATAATAAACTTAAATTAAAATAAACATTAATAAATGCAAAATTTGGGAGGGACTGTATTTTTTTAACAGTCGTTGGAATTGTTGAGGGACGGAATGCATTATATAAAAAAAATGTATACAAAATTTGGTGGGGGGGGGGGGGGGGGGGTTCGAACCCCCCCACCGTTGACATTGCAAAAGGGTGTGGGGAGGGTGCGGAGCCCCCACCCACACCCCACTAAGTGGGATGTGGGTGGGGGCTCCGCCCCCTTCCCACACCCCCACCTTTCCCTTCCCCACGGTGAACTTTCGTTACCTCCGCCGCTGTGCTCCACCGTGAGCCCCTCCCCTGCGCAAGCCTCTCCACTGCCACGGCCTCCACTCCAAACCTCCGCCACCACTCAGCAGTGGCTCCTCCACTACGTCCCCTCACAGTCTCCTCCACGGCTCCCCTTCTCTGCGCCCCTCCACCTGTGGCCTCCTCTATGCCACCACCGCCGTCCATTGACCCTGCCACAGCCAAACAAAAAAAATGTTAGGGTTTTTCAATATGATTCAAATGAAAATATGAAATAAAACAATATCCTTATGTTATATAAAGAAAACCTAATATTGTAACACAATTATATATATATATATATATATATATATATATATATATATATATATATATATATATATATATATATATATTCATAAAAGAAAACCTAGAGATATAAATGCAATAAGCATGTGTGTGTGTGTGTTTGTGTGTGTGTTTATATCTTCATAAATAAATTAAGCCATCATATGCATTTCATATGTGGCCATTTTAACTCAACCTGTACAACGAGAAAATGACAAATTGAGAAAAAGAGAAAAAGAGAAAGAAAGATAAAAGTGAAAACAAAGAGGAGAAAATGCGTGACTTTACCAAGATAGGGCTACGAGTACTAATTAAGATTTAATATTCCTTTAATCCTGATTTGGAGGCAATTTAATTAACAAAATTAATTCAAACGTTGAGTTAAACCTAGAGGGGAAACCTAGTGGACTTCATCAAACGAAGTTAGTAAGTCCTGTTTACGTGATCTGATCTACCAAGAAATTAGGAATAATGTAAAGGATGCAGTGATAACTCTGATTGATAGAGAACTGATCTACCAAGAAATTATGAATAATGTAAAGGATGAAGTGATAACTCTGATTGATAGAGAATATGGAGGAGAACAAATTAATATTAAAATTTAGAAAATGGGAAGGAGAACAAATGTTTGGGCTTTGTTGAAAAATGTTTAAAATTAGAAAACGTGAAGGAGAACGAATTAATATTAAATTTTAGAAAATGTGAAGGAGAACAGATGATCAGACTTTGTTGAAAAATGTTCCATTAACTTAATCAACTGTATTACTAATGTAATTAGTGAGATTAACCTAAGTCGGGAAACCTCTCGATCATATTAGTGTTAGTACAATAAACCCTACTCACGCCCGAGAGGCGTTATGCTATTAGAATTTTCTAGAATTTAGGGTTTAGTTAGGTTAGGGAAGTTTTAACCCTATTAGTGATGTTAACCGCATCGCGATGACCCCCTTGTTGGCCTTCTTGCGATTGGTATGCGCATGTGTGCGTATTACCCTGCTTTCAACTGTTTTCTTTGCGCATTAAGTGCACGCCACAGAGCACACTTGCGCGTGCGAGGGGGTTTCTAGGGAAGTGTGGGAAATTTTTTGATATTTCGTGTCATGACCACATGACAAATGTGGACATGACACGTGTGATGCGTGTCGTGACCGCATGGGAAATGTGGGCATGACAGACTCCCGGGCACAAGGGATAGGCTGAGCACCGAGCTGGGGAGAGCGAGATCGAGAGCCAGAACCAGTCACAACAGTAGAGAAAGATTTCTTAGGGCCCCCAGGAGCCCGAATCCTCATAGCAGGCCCGCCAACAGTAACAGCCCCCGTAGGTTGCACGCCGACACCCAAATCTAAGTCATTAATCTATTCCTTGAGAGTCTAAACCCCAACACTTCTTTCTCTAAGGGATTTCCTTGCCCAACTGCAGTAGTCTCCCGACCACCAACAGACACCAGGGCGCCCACCTTCTGCACATCGTCAACACCAGGGCGCGACCCATCCGACTTGGGATCCTTTGCCAAATGGCCATTAGCACACAAAAGTTCATCTTCCCGCTCAGCGGCCATTTCAAAAATTCCCGATACTACTATGTCTTCAAAATATGTAGTTATTTGGGCCATGATTGTTAGCTTGAAAACCATTCTTAGATTCTCTTTCAATCGATATACGACTAGTATGGCTAATGAATAGACTATACCTTGACTGTGTCGCAATATGATAACAATGGATATATATAATTTTGATAACATGAATAAAGTTGGATAATTCATTAATGCTTAAATTGGCCTTCTCGTTTAATACTTAATTTTGTATGTGCAAAATTTACTAGTAGATGGCATAAGGTTCTTGTTAGAACAAACAAATAGTATTTCAGCATAGGGGCATTTTGAACTTGGACTTGATCATATGAACTAGGGTGTCAGAAGGATTGTCAATAGATTGTCAACAGGTTTTGAATATCTCATTAAGATAAGAATGTTAATTATTTATTGGGTCGAATATCTATAGAAGAGTCTTTTTATAGATTAACTCAATTTTCAAACAATAAATGTGTTTCAATCAAGACGACTTTGGACTTGTGATGTTTATTAAAAGATAGATCCTTGGAATGTGGAATAAGACTTTCTTAATGTCTGTTAAAGCTTGACTTTTAATTAAATGAGTGTTCGTTGTTAATGGCTTCTAAAATGAGATATGGATGACTATATGAGCTGCAGATACATTTTCCATTCTTGCATTTCTATGTAATAAGTTTGAGAAGAGCACCAGATTCCTTCACCTAAGCAGTCTTCAGTTTGCTAGACCCCTCGTGATGGGTCGGGCTTCCCAGTAGGGAAGCACGGGGAAGCTTTATGCTTTGTGGTAGGGTGGATATCACCACGATGATTCTCTCAGGTTCCACGATGTACATGTGAGAAGATATTAGACAATGCTATTAAGTTATCCATGTATAAGCCTACATGGATTAATCTTGTAAAGGCACGACCTTGTTTGATGTACTTATTAATTCATTGTGTTTTGTAATCCTATTTGAATATAATAATGAAAGATGTTTAATTATGTCTCTTTTTCCGCTCCACTTTATAACTAATTTATTCTATTTTAATACTTTGGGGTCGAAATGCTATAATTAGTAGGTGATATTTTAGGACATTACACACTCGAACAAACATCACTGCCTAATAAGAGCACCCAGGTCAGGAATAAATTTGAATGTAAGTGTCTATCCTAGACAACTAAGGGGTTAATAAACCCAAGCCCCCTTCACCTGAGCCCAACATTGTTCTTCGATAAAAGGTGCTTGAGCTCTGGTAATTCTCCTAAAATAGACTAATAACACATTAGTGCATAAGCTAGAAAATCCGTTGTACTGTTTTCCTCTCTGTGGCAGTGGTTGAAAGAGATAGAAGAAAAGAAATGGAGGAGACTCCTTGTATTTTAAAAAATTCAATCCAATTTCTAACTGCTCATGGAATTTTTTTCTCGAGGCCTGAGAAAGGAGTGAGTCAACCTCCACTATCAGTTCTTTAATCCCTATGTTAACAGCCTTGTCAGACATTCCACAACATCTTCAGCTTCAGACTCATTATTAGTGCTGTGAAAATGAGAATAGACGTGACATCAAAGAAATTTTCTATATGATCACAATTTAAGCATTCAACCCCTTCTCTCTTTGGGTAACTGTTGATGATGTTTTCTTGACAACAACAACATTAGAATAAAACACCAAGTGCTCTATCTTCTCTTGAACAAAGTGTCTTGAATGCTAAACTACGTGATCAAACAAGAACGCTCCAAGGTTCCTTGTATGTGATTTGCAACGGATAGCCTCGGTGGTATGATGTGATAATGCTGTTTACACAAAGGGATTTATGCATAATTTATTCATCACTCCATTCAAATATGTACTCTTTCCTTGTGAAATGGAACTTCTTCTAATCAACTACAAAAAGAAAAGGCAAAAGGCAAGGGTTAAGAGGGCTAATCTAAGGACAATGATATAATGCACATGCTATGATAGACAAATTCCCTTCCACAACCTAGCTCCGCTTCACCATGAGAACCAACAATTACACAGAGTAAGTGCAATCTCCTAAGGTAATCATGTGATTTTCATGTTGTGAACTTCCACCCAAACATCCATAGCTGGCGCAGTTTGAATGAGCATCCACAACTGAACTTATGCAAACAAGGTTTAGGCTAACTTTGCAAAGTGAGTTACCTTCGGCAATCCACGAAAAGTATGAACCAAAAGGGATTCATCAAATATCTTCACATAAGAAACATTATATCAATGAACTTCTAATCTATTGACTAAGCTACTTTGGAAACAATGAAGACCATGCTAACATTCCAAAATCACAAGATCACCATGAAACATTCAACAATGAGCTTGCATTAATCTTGAAGTGTATCTTTACAACAATCTCTCAATATCTCTTCAATGTCTTCGAAGAGTCTCCTCTACTCTACTCCTTTCTAATCTAATGTATATCCTCTAATGTATATCATCTAATGTATCCTCTAATGTCCCTTTACAAATGAGAGAAGTGAGCTTTATATAGAGCTCAAGAATTACATGAAGGGCCAAGATTGATTTAGCAATCAACGATCGAGATTGAGACAACAAGGTAGTTTGTTACAAAATTTGCTATTTTTAGAACATGAAAGGGGCAATGAAGGCATATTTCCTAATGTGATAAGCATCTTTGGAGCATCTTTATGGTGGGCCCTCTTTATCCACTTGTTTGTTATAGATGACCTGGACATGAATAAATGACATGGTAGAATATGATTGGCTTGATGATGTGTACGTGCCACCTCAGCATCTTTAAACGAACTAGTCTGGTTCATCTCATGTTCAATTTACTTAGAATATTTTCTTCTTGTTGTCTTGATGTAACTCATGGATCGCTTTGATGATCATGCTCATCTCTCATCTTGTGACGTCCTTGTGCTTGTGTAGGATTATGCCTCTGGACAGTTGCATGAAGTAGAAGATATGTTGTGCACGAGTCCTTGGAGTAGATTACATGATGATTGTCCTTTTGGTGCGTGGAATGAATCACTCAAAGATGACTCCCTCTCATGCGTGGTGTTGATGTCTTCCTCATCCAGACATACGAAGTCTTCAAAGTAAGATGAACTTGATGTAGGAGCTCCTCCATGTGGTGATGATGACAAATTTGAGCAACTTTTCTCCACCTTCCAAACTTCTCATGTATGAGCTCTCGCCATTCACCTCCTTGGATCCTCCATCACCTACAAAAAGAAACACATCAAATTAAGACTTGATATAAAGGATTTTCAATAACAAATTACATCCATCTTATTCATGTGGGATCAAAAAATGACATTTCAAAATATACCCTTTTGCGTGAAATCCATGCCTAAGTGCCTAGGTGGGTTTAGAGGGGTAGTATGGAGTGTGCAAGGTGAAATTCCAAGGGTCATGGTCTAGGCCACCCAGGCTGGGCGGGCTAGAAGAGGGTGTGAGGATTTTTATACTTAGGCAATTCTTGCTTCATTTTTATGATCTTTTCCTTCCTCCTTAGCATGACTTAGTGTTCTCTCCATGTTCTTCATGTAAATTACCTTCATTTGAGTGAAGTCAAGAAGTGATCTGAGTGGCATTTGAGGTATTCTCCATGTGCAATGGTGGAGACCGCCTATGATGAGCAACCTTGAAGGTGATGTGTGGATTTGACTCCAATACTTGTGATTTTCAATGATTTTCACCTCCTTATTGGACTTGCATGTGTGTGGAAGCAGATGGGTGGAGTTGGTAGGCAAGTGATGAGTGACATGAGTGCTCAAACAATTGATTCCATGCTCACCTCTCTAGGCCACCCAGGTAGGACGAGTTTGGGAGTATGGTGTGGATTTTGACTAAAACATGCTTATCTCTGTCTTTGAGCAAGCACCTTATCTTCCATGGTTGCAATTTGCCTTTATCATCATCATCATCTTCATATTTTCCTTGCAAGTTTCCTAAGATCTTTCTCTTGAATGGTTTGGAGGGTTGAATGTGGAGTAGTTCATGTAAAGATCAAGGAATCCAAGACCTCATGTCTAGGCCGCCCAGGTTGGGCGGGTTTGAGAGTGAGGCTTGGACTCTACACTTAGAAAACTTTTCATCTTCTTTGATTTGATCACCTCATCCTCCAAGTGTTCATCTTCATCGATTTCATTCATTTTACTTGCAAACTGTGTTGTCTTCATCCTTGGGCGGATTTGAAGGGAGTGTGTGGAGAGATTCTCCTGGTGATGACATTGTCCATCACTACCTTGTGAGGCCACCCAGGCTAGGCGGGTTGGGAAGTGATGCATGGAATTCTACCTTGTAATGCCTTAGATTCACTCCAACTCATGAAATTTCCTTGAATTTTATCATCTCTTTGTCCACAAAACCTTACAAACTGGTCACCTTCTTTTCTGGGCCGGATTTGGAATCTTTGTCTAAACAAGTGCATGTGCACGATGTTGAGTCCATGACCTCATGCCAAGGCCACCCAGGTTGGGCGGGTTTAGACAAAGAGTGGGGAATTTCTTGCCTTAGTCAAATTTTGGATTTTCCTGAATGGAAGTATATTGAAAAATATATTTAAGTATAAGTCAGATATTATACTTTAAATATTTTTCAATATACTTTCAGGATGTTTGAGATAGGTCCTGGATCCATAGGATTTAACATGCAGATTCTAGATTTTTGAGGATCCACCAGATTTCAGACTTAGTCATTTTCAGGGTCTCAGGGACATGCATCAGGATGAAGGTATATACACCTTTAGCAAGAAACTGTTGAGACCTGGGCAAAACAACACTACCAAAACCCTACAAGCTTAGAGGAAAACTAAACCTAAAGCAAAACAAAGACATAAAACAAGAAAAAAGAGGGGGTCCCCATTTGCAATGGGGCGATGTGTGATTACATGACAACATCTAGTGCCAATCCGAATAAATGTTCCTGAACATTTCAAAGAAAAAGACTCAATCCAGACCCAGAAACTTCGGATAATTAGCCCTAATTCCATCACTTAGGCGAGACATATACTCGAAAAGGAAAAGAACGATGAATTGGATCAAGACACTTTGTCCTTTGATTACCACCGTGTGTGCAGTGTTCGACAAACATTGATTCTCCCAAGTATTCTAATGATAAACATGAATCAACAAATCGAAACCTTCTGTACACACCCACATGTTAGGTTGAACAAACATGAATACATGGTCAAGAAATCATAATCAAAAGCTTAGTACAACTATTCATAATTCAAAGACCCAAGTATGTGCTTCTGCGTTCATTTCCGTCCCTTAGAAGCTAAGATCATCTGAGTTCACTTGTCTTAACCTAGGCAAGTTCATGGACGGCGGACAAATGAAGGGTATATATATACATACAGGCGAAATGGATAGTGATGGTATGTAATGAAATGGAAATGACAGGATGGATAGGTGGGACGAGACAATGTGTCTCTACGCATGACGCCTGTTTACCAGGTTTTCATCATGGTACTTATCCAAGGCGCCACCAAAGGTGGTTTTCACCTATGGATGAAAGGATTTCTCTTTACTATTTTTTTTAATATATATCATGGGATGAAGGATATGAACGGAAGGGACTCAAGCATATAATTTCATGAAGTGTGATAGTCCATGCATAAACCATGTCAAGTCATTATGTTCACTAATGTTGGAAAGGAACGATGGGTATGATACAAATGTATGGAAAAGTGGACAGAAACAGTGGACTATGATGTGGATTATGTAAAACCATGTAGATGGAAAGTGCATCCAAAACATAGACCAGGTGAGTGGTGGAATATGCAGGCTAGCGGGAGCTGGAGGGAAATGGAGGCTATATAGTGGAATGAATGAAATGAAAGAGAATCATAATCAATGCTTGCACGTACCGAACTAAACTATGAAGCTTGCAAGCGGAAGGGTTATATGAATGGGAGTGATGGCTAGTGAATGTATGGAGTGGCAACTTCATGACCAACACGAACTTAGAAATTTCTTTTTGATTTTATTTCGTGGGATGAAGTAACTTGGAATCTTGGAAGGAACAGAAATGGAATGGGATGGATGAAGGTGGATTTCTTTGGATGCAGAAGCCTCTTTGGATTCGACTTCTTAGACTTAAATACCCAAGTCTTTTGTTTTAACCTTTTCTTTTTGGAAGTATGGAATGTAATGACTTTTTGAGCATGCTTTATTTTGATTTCTTGTATCTGTGCTTAAAGGCATAAAAATCTTAAATTTTTTAGGAATTTCTTTGTTTCATGGGTAAAGTCATCCAAATATTTATTTCGTGAAATAATGGAATGGGTGGATGGGTGCAAGCTTCTCGTTCAGACGACACTTACATTGATTGATCATGATTGGTAAATGGGTAAATGGATAAAGGCTATGGTGGATGGAGATGGGTAAAGGGATGGATAGCGAAAGGTGTATGGTCATATGCTTTTAGACTTTGCATGATAGTGAAGATGGAGTGGATTTACATGAAACGGGTACATAATAGAAAATAATGTTTTTAGGTAAAAGAGATGGAAATACCAACATCTTGTCCCTGTTTTCTTTACAGTGACTAAGGTCATATGAATAGATATTGACATGGATAATCTCCAATTGCATCGTTCATAAAGGACTTAAACCTTTACCCTGATAGTTCATCTTTTGGAGTATGTAACGAACAACAGGACTATATGGATGATTCAGACATTAGACTAGAGTTCATTATTCAATGGAGAAGGAAAAGTGGATGGAGACCTTTATTATGTATAGGAGGTGATGAATGGAAGTGTATATGGAGGTATGCGGAAATGCTATATAATAGAATGGGGTGAAACCATGAACTAACTTAAGCTTTTCACTTAATTCAAGCTCACCAAGACTCACTTAGAACTTTGGGACTATTAAGATGTGTAAAATTATGAGGCCTTTAAATACATGAAGTCATGCTAAACAATGGATTCTTCTTCCAGTGAACAAGTAGTCACATTGTTCAACTCTAACCATAGAGTCCACAATAAACTTCCAACTCATGACTTAAGTTTCTCAAAAGAAGACTAGGAGATATCAATAATTCAACAGAAAAATATGTGTAATCGCAAGATATCAGTGTCAAGACACAATTCATAATTCCTTTCCGAGTCAAGTACAGATCCTAACCTTGTGAAAGAGTTAAATAAAATCATCCTTAGATTCTAAAGACTTTCATGAATATTTATCCAAAAAAATGAACTTAAACATCTATCAGATTATGTTTCTTGAAGCTTCATCACCTTTTCATAACTTGGGAACCCCGAAAAACAAACCTAAACTAAAGCAACAACCTAAACTACGGAAAGGAAACAAAACCAAAGATCAACTGAACACAACAAAATTACTCTAAAACAACATAAAGGAAAACCTACTCTAAGCAAAGCTATGTACAAAGAGAAGACACGACTCAAAAAACCCAAATATATACAAGACCTAGCATGGTTTCTCAAAATGAAAAGCTACAATAAGGCAAACATGATAGTTTGGATTTTGGCAAATTTATCCTTAAACTCGGAAATATATTCCCTCACAATACAATCGTTGAACTCAAATTTTTTTTTGCACAAAATCAACAACTAAGGCAACTCATTGGGACCATGATTAATCCAAATACAAGTTGTCTTTCCAAAATTTCCATAGTCAAATTCATATTCTTCAAATTCATCATCAAAAAATTTGTAATCATCAAATTCAAAATCTTTCCAATTAATAGCAAGGAAAGATACAACCTGGTGTTCTTCGCCTTCAAATAAATATTGCTCATCGTTCACACACACGTCAAGAGGTTGGAGTTGATGATGAATCATCCCACTCGCATCCGCAACATGCGAATCAACATTATAATCAAAAGTGGGCATATCAAGATGAAAAGGTGAAAACAATTGAATTTCGAAAGCATGGAACATTTCACTTGTTAGCTCATTGTAGATCTTCAATAAAGGGCTTAGCACCAACTTGAATTGCTTCGTGTAGTTGACCTTCATTTCATCAACTTGTTCATCTTGAGACAACTTTAGCTGGAACTCGTGGATGGAAGCATCAAGCACCCCTCTGAATTGCTGTTCATTTGATGGCTCTTTGATGATGGCTTGTAATGCATCCAACTGATTATCTTCCAATGACTCTTTTTGAACTTCTTGTAACTCATTTTCAAGGATCTCTTTATGTAGCATGAATGAGTGTTCATCAAGGAATTCATTTTCTTGTAATGAACTCGGGTCACTTTCTTCTGTGATGGTGGAATCAACATCTTGTTCATCAATTACCTTTGTTTGAACATCCTTCACTACCTTTTCGATTTCCTCTTTAGCAGGCTCTTTCTTACTTGGAAGAAGATATGCAAATATGCTCTTCGCTTGATCATCAATCTTATTCGTGCTACCTTCACTTTTGATTAACATGGAAGTGTCTTCTCCTTTGGATGGTGAATTGATTTCTTGAAGACATTTGCCCCACAAGTCGTCTAATCCCATTTGTACCTTAGATTCTTCTTCCAACCTTAATTCTTCCTTCACTTGATGAACAACTTGTTGACAAGACGAACATGCGAGTTCCAAATGAGTGGTGTTATGAATCCTGCACCAACCACCTGGAATCAACATTTCCTCTGCAGGTAGGTGCTTCTCAATACTTAATCTCTTCTTGATCATTTCCTTGAAGCTTATGAAGAACTCTCTTTCATCAAATAAAACTTTGGGAAGCACCTTAATAGAAACAATCGGCTCATGTACCTGTGAAAAAGAAATTTTCCCTTGCAATGCTAATTCCATTCTTGACAAAAATGTTAGGCAATATAGCTCCTCGTGTCCATTGGTGTCATAAATTCTACATCCCTTCCTTGATGCGAAGTCGCCCAAACTCTTAGGATGAAGTTGTGCGTTCAAAGTCCGCCAAAGCTGAAGAACATCATCTTGAGGATGATCCATCTTGAATTGCCTAAATCCTTGAAACTGCTTCACATGTGATGAGAAATCCATCCTTATTTTTTGGTATTTTTCAAATTTTTACTTTTTTTGGATTTTTAGCTTAAGAGATATCTTGACATCTCAGATTCTTCCTTGAAAGCTCACTTTGGTTCCAATTCCACAATTTAGAGTTCATCTGTGTGCTTGAAGCAATGTAATTCCTTGTTCATGCCCTCCTTCTAGCGCCAATTCGGTTGAGCTATAGGAGGAGAGGCGAGCATAAAATGAATGATGACTGGAGCAATGTGTTCTTTCCCCATTCAACCCTCCTAGCGCCAATTTTGTTGATGACGTTTTCTTGACAACAACAACAACATTAGAATAAAACACCAAGTGCTCCATCCTCTCTTGAACAAAGCGTCTCAAATGCTAAACTACGTGATCAAACAAGAATGCTCCAAGGTTCCTTGTACATGATTTGCAATAGATAGCCTCGGTGGTATGATGTGATAATGCTGTTTACACAAAGGGACTTACGCATAATTTATTCATCACTCCATTCAAATATGTACTTTTTCCTTGTGAAATGGAACTTCTTCTAATCAACTACAAAAAGAAAAGGCAAAAGTCAAGGGTTAAGAGGGATAATCTAAGGACAATGATATAATGCACATGCTATGATAGACAAATTCCCTTCCACAACCTAGCTCCGCTTCACCATGAGAACCAACAATTACACAGAGTAACTTGTGCAATATCCTAAGGTAATCATATGATTTTCATGTTGTGAACTTCCACCCGAACATCCATAGCTGGCGCAGTTTGAACGAGCATCCACAACTGAACTTATGCAAACAAGGTTCAGGCTAACTTTGCAAATTGAGTCACCTTCGGCAATCCACGAAAAGTATGAACCAAAAGGGATTCATCAAATATCTTCACATAAGAAACATTATATCAATGAACTTCTAATCTATTGACTAAGCTACTTTGGAAACAATGAAGACCATGCTAACATTCCAAAATCACAAGATCACCATGAAACATTCAACAATGAGCTTGCATTAATCTTGAAGTGTATCTTTACAACAATCTCTCAATATCTCTTCAATGTCTTCGAAGAGTCTCCTCTACTCTACTCCTTTCTAATCTAATGTATATCCTCTAATGTATATCATATAATGTATCCTCTAATGTCCCTTTACAAATAAGAGAAGTGAGCTTTATATAGAGCTCAAGATATACATGAAGGGTCAAGATTGATTTAGCAATCAACAACTGAGATTGAGACAACAAGGCAGTTTGTTACAAAATTTGCTATTTTTAGAACATGAAAGGGGCAATGAAGGCACATTTGCCAATGTGATAAGCATCTTTGGAGCATCTTTATGGTGGGCCCTCTTTATCCACTTGTTTGTTATAGATGACCTGGAATTGAATGAATGACATGGCAGAATGTGATTGGCTTGATGATGTGTAAATGCCACCTCAGCATCTTTAAACGAACTAGTCTGGTTCATCTCATGTTCACTTTACTTAGAATATTTTCTTCTTGTTGTCTTGATGTAACTCATGGATCACTTTGATGATCATGCTCATCTCTCATCATGTGACATCCTTTTGCTTGTGCAGGATTATGCCTCTGGACAGTTGCATGAAGTAGAAGATATGTTGTGCACGAGTCCTTGGAGTAGATTACATGATGATTGTCCTTTTGGCGTGTGGAATGAATCATTGGAAGATGTCTCCCTCTCATGTGTGGCGTTGATGTCTTCCGCATCCAGACATACGAAGTCTTCAAAGTAAGATGAACTTGATGTAGGAGCTCCTCCGTGTGGTGATGATGACAAATTTGAGCAACTTTCCTCCACCTTCCAAACTTCTCATGTATGAGCTCTCGCCATTCACCTCCTTGGATCCTCCATCACCTACAAAAGGAAACACATCAAATTAAGACTTGATATAAAGGATTTTCAATAACAAATTACATTCATCTTATGCATGTGGGATCAAAAAATGACATTTCAAAACATACCCTTTCGCGTGAAATCCATGCCTAAGTGCCTAGGCAGGTTTAGAGGGGTAGTATGGAGTGTGTAAGATGAAATTCCAAGGGTCATGGTCTAGGCCGCCCAGGATGGGCAGGCTGGAAGAGGGTGTGAGGATTTTTATACGTAGGCAATTCTTGCTTCATTTTTGTGATCTTTTCCTTCCTCCTTAGCATGACTTAGTGTTCTGTCCATGTTCTTCATGTAAATTACCTTCATTTGAGTGAAGTCAAGAAGTGATCTGAGTGACATTTGAGGCATTCTCCATGTGCAATGGTGGAGACCGCCTATGATGAGCAACCTTGAAGGTGATGTGTGGATTTGACTCCAATACTTGTGATTTTCAATGATTTTCACCTCCTTATTGGACTTGCATGTGTGTGGAAGTAGATGGGTGGAGTTGGTAGGCAAGTGATGAGTGGCATGAGTGCTCAAACACTTTATTCCATGCTCACCTCTCTAGGCCACCCAGGTAGGGCGGGTTTGGGAGTATGGTGTGGATTTTGACTAAAACATGCTTATCTCTGTCTTTGAGCAAGCTCCTTATCTTCCATGGTTGCAATTTGCCTTTATCATCATCATCATCTTCATATTTTCCTTGCAAGTTTCCTAAGATATTTCTCTTGAATGGTTTGGAGGGTTGAATGTAGAGTAGTTCATGTAAAGATCAAGGAATCCAAGACCTCATGTCTAGGACGCCCAGGTTGGGCAAGTTTGAGAGTGAGGCTTGGACTCTACACTTAGAAAACTTTTCATCTTTGATTTGATCACCTCATCCTCCAAGTGTTCATCTTCATCAATTTCATTCATTTTACTTGCAAACTATGTTGTCTTCATCCCTGGGCAGATTTGGAGGGAGTGTGTGGAGAGATTCTCCTGGTGATGACATTGTGCATCACTACCTTGTGAGGCCGCCCACGCTGGGCTGGTTGGGAAGTGATGCATGAAATTCTATCTTGCAATGCCTTAGATTCACTCCAACTCATGAAATTTCCTTGAATTTATCATCTCTTTGTCCACAAAACCTTACAAACTGATCACCTTCTTTCCTGGGGTGGATTTGGAGGCTCTGTTTGGACAAGTGCATGTGCACGACGTTGAGTCCATGACCTCATGCTAAGGCCGCCTAGGTTGGGCAGGGTTAGACATAGAGTGAGGAATTTCTTGCCTTAGTCAAATTTTGGATTTTCCTGAATGGAAGTATATTGAAAAATATATTTAAGTATAAGTCAGATATTATACTTTAAATATTTTTCAATATACTTCCAGGATGTTTGAGATAGGTCCTGAATCCATAGGATTTAACATGCAGATTCTAGATTTTTGAGGATCCACCAGATTTCAGACATAGTCATTTTTTCAGGATTTTCAGGATATCAGACTTAGTCATTTTCAGGGTCTCAGGGACATGCATAAGGATGAAGGTATATAGACCTTTAGCAAGAAACTGTTGAGACCTGGGCACAACAACACTATCGAAACCCTACAAGCTTAGAGGAAAACTAAACCTAAAGCAAAACAAAGACAAAAAGCAAGAAAAAAGAGGGGGTCCCCATTTGTAATGGGGCGATGTGTGATTACATCACAATAGTAACCCTTTCAGGCATCATAGTTATAGTTTCAACTTTTGGTAATTCAACTGGAGGGGGATTCACACAGCCTTAGCATACTCGAGATGAGAAGAGCTATGGCCTTGTTCTGGAGGGGTGTGAATCCCAGGCTTCCTGACCAAGGTTCTAGCATCAAACTTGGCTTTATTTTGGTGTAGCTCTTCTAGCATTAACCAGTTCCATAGAAGCACCCTTAATCTTAGTAGCACATCATTGCCAACAATAGGCCTGATCATTGAAAACTGGCATTTTGGTGATCCTGATTGACCAGACCAGAACAACAAGAGTGGCCTGCCACATAGAGATGAGGAAATTATAGCTGCAGAGGCATCAATAGGCCTTAGTGAGTCACTTAATATTGCCAGGGTAGGCCTAGACCAGGCCCAACTTAGATTTGTGTCCTATCCCAAACCTGGGTAGCAAAGCATATTGACAAGCAAATTATTAGCTGTTTCCTCAGCCTCTTCACATGATATGTATTGAACCTAGAGGGCCTGTTAAAGCCCACATTATGGAGGCTATCCTAGGATAAATTTTTACTTAATGCAGCTAGCCAGAGAAAGGCTACAACTTTGGCCACGCCCCGCTTAATCTAGTTCTTATGAGCTAGCAACCACTCAGCCTAGGGGTCCACCCTAGGAAATGCTTTCAGGTAGCCCATGCTGCTCCTAGTCCAGCATACAATAGTGTCCCAAAGATCATATTGGAGACTCTTGCCTTTGAGAGTCTGCAGGAGAAACGTTCTTTATTCTTCCCCAAATACCATTTCTCTGCTATTGAGTTAAGTAACTGCAAACTTGAGCACCCTAAAATTGAGTTTTTGACCTAAAATTGAGTTTTTGACCATTCTTGATATACCAGGTGAGGTGTTTGGTAAGGACTGGCCATCATTAAACAACAAAATTCTACATTTTCAAATTTGGAGGCAGTTGGAGGGTTGAGAAGTCATTGTGGCATTTGGAGTGTCAAGATATTGGTTAGTAAGATTTTACTTAGGGCTAATGGAACTTAGATTAAATTCTCTAAACTAGCTTGGCACCAAGAGTGTCATTATGAAAATCCAACACGTGGAGGCTTGCTTGATGTGGGAGCATTCTAGGTGTCATGTGATCTTGCATCCCCCAAAAATATTTCCTTTGTTGTTTGACTTGTGCAATAGTCTTGCACTTGTGTGCCTTGTTTCTTTTAATAGTTTCTTTGTTGGTGTTTTGCATTATGGGCAGTTTTATTGACAGTGAACTTGCGCAAACTTCGTGCTTGTGCATATTGCTCTTTGCAGAAAACTTTGGACCTAGTTGTCTTGCTGCTTGCATGTCTTGCACAAGGATTTTGTAACCACATCTTTGCACGCTCCTAGTCTGCTATTGCATAGCTTTTGTGAGACCTCGACTAATTGTTGACATTACTATGCTAGTTGTTGGAATTGTATAGGATTGATGCACAAGTTCCTATGCAACTATTTGTTTGCCATAGTGCTCTTGCACCATGTTTGCTTGTTTGTACGCATGAACCTCTGCACTTGTTTCCACATGTTACACTATTGTGAATTACAGTTCATAAGGTGACTGATGGTTCACTTTGACACATGTTGAGTTACTTTTATACAAATGGTCAAGAATTAGTTGTGAGCTTTCTTGTTAGTGATTGATCCACTTTGTTTGTAATTTCTATTGACACAATGCATGTTAGTTCTTGTCACAATTCTACTTAATGTGGTGGTTATCTATGATTGATGTCACTTGGCAAATTTGCTCCAAAGATTTAGCTTATTGATGAAGGCCTAGAGTTAGAATGATACTTCACTTAATCATGTGCTTCTAAGGAGAATGGAGTTGATGTTTTGAGAGAATTGGTGAGTGATTGGGTTTCAATTAGATTGTGAAGTAGTCTTTGCTTAGGTTGGATATTCCATCTTGATGTTTTTCATTGTTTTATAAAGGGCCCATGTGTAGGAAAATTTCTCATAACTGAATAAAACATCCCACTTCTTAATCTCCATGGTTGTCTTCCTTTTGCTTTTACAGTGACTTTTTGTGTCCATCCTTGGTTGTTCAATTGACCCACTTATAATGCAATGACAATTGGCTTTAGAACATATGTTCCAAGTCCTAGGAGTGAGAGTTGTGAGCTCCATATCAATAAGTTTTATGCGATTGTCGCATTGTTGGTGGTCTAAAAAGGAGAAGTGGCCCACAATTTGGGAAGAGGAGGTAGAACCAATAGAGTGGCTAGAGGACCATGCTTGATGGACCTTGTTGATATGATGAGAGCTCTTTAGGTGAGGCTTAGTGTCATGGAGAACATGCAAAGAAGAGTGGTTCATACAAAACATATTAATGAAGATGAGAGAGAAGATGAAGTGACATGAAGAGACATAGATGTTGACCTTGATGAAGTCAATGTAGAAGATTGGTTTGTGCAAACTTTAGTGAGCCAGTAACAAACTAATATTTTATTTATTGAGCTAATCGAGAAGCTTAAATCCAAAAGATTTATTTGATTGGATCCTTGAGCTAGAGAAGTATTTTGACTTTAAGTCAATAGAAGACCCTAAGAAGGTGAAGCACACCATTGCAAAGTTGAAAGGGCATGTTGCCTTGTGGTGGGATTACATACAAAAGGACCATGTTTAAAGGAACAAGAGAAATATCTCAAAGTGGGATTGCATGTTTGCCAAGCTCAAGGGGAAATTAATGCTAACCAACTACACATTGGATTTATTTAGGTAACTTCAAAACTTGCGCCAAAAGGAGACATTCGTGAAGGATTATAGGGAAGAGTTCTATCGACTTAGCATCTAGGCTAGTCATGTGGAAAAGGACAGAGAGAAAGTCTTTAGGTATGTAAATGAAGTGGGAACTTCCATTCAAGATGAAATTTGTTTGTTGAACATACATTTCGTGGAAGATGTGTACTACCTTGCACTTAAAGTGGAGGAGAAGTTGTCCTGAAGATTGTTGATACTCATACTATAACCACCTATTGTTGTGTCAAATGCATTCAATGTTTGTGCCATGCACAAAACATCAACAATGGGAAGTTCTATGAACATGGGACTTTGTCCATAAAATGACTTCTGGTTCCTAAGGTTGGTTCCTTATTGATTCAATTAATCCAACTTTACTGAGGAAAAGCAGAAGGAATGGTAATAACTAAAATAAATGCTTAAATTAAAAGTAGCAATGCACCAAGATTGATATTCCCTATTTATCCCTAAAAGATTATAAGATAGACATAATTCATTAGTCAACAGATAGAAAGTTAAGCACATCTATAACAATGTAAAAGATAATTAATCATCCATGAACAATAACAGTAGTAGCATAGCAATATTATCACAACTTCATATAGTGATAATTACAAGTTTATACACGTGCAAGCCATTAAAGGCCAACACGAATTTGAACACATGAATCAAGGTTTGCTTCAAGATTCACAAAGAGAGGAAAATTCTTCAAGATTCACAAAGAGAGGAAAATTGAGAAAAAGTTCTAGAGACAAGGCTAGCTAAGAAGCATGAGCTTGCAATGCTAAACCTAACCTACACAATGAGCACTAGGCCCTTATTTATACAAACAAGGCTATAACAAAATGCTAAAATATACAAGTATCTAATTTCTCTTGATTGTGTAGGGCCAATCTTTCAAATTTACACAATAGATTGGAAGTTGGATGACCCAAATTGATATGCTGAGAGCTCTTTAGGTGAGGCTCAATGTCATGGAGAATGTGCAAAGAAGAGTGGTTCATACAAAACATATTAGTGAAGATGAGAGAGAAGATGAAATTGCATGAGGAAACATAGATGTCAATTTTGATGAAGTCAATGTAGAAGTTTGGTTTGTGTAAACTCCGGTGAGCTGGTAATAAACTAATATTTGATTTACCAAGCTAACCAAGAAGCTTAAATCCAAAAGAGTTATTGGATCAGATCCTTGAGCTAAAGAATTATTTTGACTTGAAGTCAATTGAAGACCCTAAGAAGGTGAAGTATGCCACCATAAAGTTGAAAGGGCATGGTACCTTGTGGTGGGATTACATACAAAAAGACCATGTTCAACGAAACAAGAGAAATATCTCAAACTGGGATTGTATGTTCTCCAAGCTCAAGGGGAAATTTATGCTGACCAACTACACATTGGATTTGTTTAGGTAACTTCAAAACTTGTGCCAAAAGGAGACATTCATGAAGGATTATGGGGAAGAGTTCTATCGACTCATCATCTAGGCTTGTAATGTGGAAGAGGACAAAGAGAGAGTCTTTAGGTATGTAAATGATGTGGGCACTTCCATTCAAGATGAAACTTGTTTGTTAAACATACATTTTTTGTTGAACATACATTTTGTGGAAGATGTGTACCACCTTGCACTTAAAGTGGAGGAGAAGTTATCTCGAAGACTGTTGATACTCATATTGCAACCACCTATTAGTGTGTCAAATGCATTCAATGTTTGTGCTGTGCACACAACATCAACAATGGGAAGTTCTATGACTATGGGAATTTGTCCATAAAATGACCTCTGGTTCCTAAGGCCAGTTCCTTATTGATTCAATTAATCTAACTTTGTTTCAAGGAAGAGGGGAAGGAATGGGAATAGCTAAAACAAATGCTTAAATGAAAAGAAGCAATGCACCAATATTGATACTCCCTATTTATCCCTAAAAGATTACAAGATAGACATAATTCAATAGTCAATAGATAGAAAGTTGAGCACATCTATAGCAATGTAGAAGATAATTAATCATCCATAAACAATAACAAAAGTGGGATAGCAATATTACCACAACTTCATATATTGATAATTTCAAGTTCATACACATGCAAACCATTAAAGGCCAACACAAATTGGAACACATGAATTAAGGTTTGCTTCAAGATTCACAAAGAGAGGAAAATTGAGAAAAAGTTCTATAGACAAGGCTAGCTAAGAAGCACAAGCTTGCAATACTAAACCTAACCTACACAATGAGCACAAGGCTCGTATTTATACAAGCAAGACTATAACAAAATGCTAAAAATAGACAAGTACTTAACGTCTCTTGATTGTGTAGGGTCGATCTTTTGAATTTACATGCAGATTGGAAGCTGGATGTACCAAATTCTTGTATTAAATCTCCTCCACTTAGTGTATGTAACTATTTGCATTGAAGTCTTGTAATGGAGGGTGAATTGCATGCCTAATTGCATCTTGAATTCTCATGCATGCCATTTGATACCTATGAATAAAAAATTCACTTGTGGTATCAACCACATTGAACCTTAGCATTATCGCTTCCCAAAAAATTAGGTAGTTGATCTTTAATATCATTTTCCATCCAACAATAACTACTCCTTTATGGCCAACAATAATTCATATTATCCTCAAGATTCCATAGACTATTGATAACAGGGATCCAATGGCTTGTGGAGCCTTCAAGCAAACTATTGATTAAATTCCAAGTCACCAATAACTTCATTGTAATGGTTTTACTGACACATTTCTTAATACAAGGTGAAAGGATACCGTGGGCCCCCACCCTTCAAAGGAATTGGCTAGTAGCAAAACTTTCCATTGATAATCTACCTTCTTGCCCAATTGCTTTTGCAAGCCATTGATCATAGTATGTTGGATGACATGACCATTGATCAACAAAATTGGACAAATGCCGCTTCACCACGACTAACAATAAACTTGTTAGTCTAATACTCTGTGGGTCATTGATTGGAAAATGGATGGCTTGTGGATATTTGAGCTTTTTAAAGCTATATTCTACTTGTGATATTATACATCTTTTGGCATACAAGGTAAAGTTATTCACTATAAGGCAAAATTGCAAAATTCATGCAGTATAGTGATGAACCACTATAGTTTTGGCAACTTTCAGTGGATTTTCATTCAAGAAAAGGGAGAACTCAACAATCCATTGGACATGGAGTCACCCTAATAAAAAATGGAACACAATGCAAAACTAAAGGAAGCACAACCTACATATTCTTTAAGGTAGACTTGATTTGTAGCCATTCATCTTCGAAAGGGACTTCAAGCATCTTGAATACCACAAAGTGACACTCCAACTCTGATGCAGGAGCATCCAGTGGTGTAAGGGCAATCTTGCATCACCCAAAAAGATGTTGCTTCAAAATCATTACAGTTGTTTTCATTTCTTTCCATAATTAGTATTTTTGGTTCCATAATCTCCTGAATAATGATGCAGAACTTTCAGTTTTTTTTCAAACTGCTAAAAATAGCAAACTGCCAATTTTGGAAAGTTTACCTGCTATTTTAGGAAAGTTTGCATTTGGGCACGGATTGAAGAGAAAACTTGCATAAAGTTACATAATGGAAATATAAGACCTTTGGTGAAGGAATCAGGCAAAGATCATTTGTGAGCTGAAAGATATTAAATTTTTTTGTTTTCTGAAAAGCCCCTAAAAATTTCTGAAATGAGATATGAGGCACTAAAACATCCCATAACGTCCCGAAAAGTTGATGAATTTCTGACATGATAGTTCACATTGTGAGCTTTCAGGCACTTAAAATGGTTCGTCAATTGGACACTCAGATAAAAAGTTATGCTTCTAAGAAGTTGACCTACTTTTGGAGGGAGTTGCAAATTTCAAAATTTAGCTAGAGGCCGCCAAAAAGTGCTCTTTATTACTATTTTGGGAACCCTGAGTAGAGTAGAGTTAAGGGGGCAAGTGTAGAGTCAAGAATATGTGGGAAAACAGAAACCTAGCTGATTTGGGGTTGCAGAAGGCTGAAGATTCTAGAGTCTTAAGGTTAGGAAGCTGTAATGTGATGCAGTCTGTAGAGGATTCATTCTCTGATTGTATTTGAGCTTCTGTAATGTAATGTTTTACCCATATCAATAAAAGATCATTCTATTTTCTGTGTGCAATTTCTATTGTTGTGTGTTTTATGATTTACCCCCTTCATCAAGTGGTATCAGAGCAAGGGTTCCTGAGTGTGTAGACAGATCGCTAACCGTGAGGTAGTTTGCACCAGGACTTGAGGTTGTGGGTTTGCTGCAGAGATCAAGATGCCACCACGAAGAAATCGTATTGGGAGGAATTCTTTGACGGAAGAGGGTTTTAGAGCCCTACAAAGGCAAATCGATGCATTGCAAGAGGAGCTGCGAAGAGGGTTTGATCTAAGAACAAAGGAAGAAAGCGAGGATGAAGCTGAAGAAGAGCTATCTGAGGAAGAACAAGAAGCTACAGGAGATCCTACAGAAGTTAGGTTGTTGAGGGCCATTTCGAAGATCAGAAAGAGGCCCAAGATCAAAGTTTCTACATATTCTAGAGATTTGAATCCGGAACAGCTTATTGATTGGATCAATGACATGGAGGAGTATTTCGAGTGTGAAGATGTAGAGGACCCAGATCGGGTCAAGTTTGCAAAAACAAAGTTGAAGGGCCATGTCAGTATTTGGTGGAAGGAGGTCCAATTAGAGAGGAACAGAAGAGGAAAAGGAAAGATCACCAGATGGGATCAGATGGTGGAGAAACTGAAGAAGCAATTCATTCCTGTGGACTATGAGATGGAGTTGCTGAAGAAGCTGCAAGGACTAAAGCAAGGTAACAAGTCTGTTAATGAGTATACAGAAGAGTTTTATAAGATTACTATCAGGACATGCCATGCAGAGCCCAACAAGGAGAAGGTAGTCCGCTACATTAATGGGTTAAGGCCAAGTATTCAAGAGGATCTGAGCCTGGTCAGAATGACCACCATAGAAGATGCGTATCAGTTTTCCATGAAGGTGGAAGAGAAGCTGAATAAAAGATTCGACAACAAGCAAAGGGGAAGAGGTCAAGGCGGAAGGACTGGTGGAAGACCCTATGGAGGCCGTAATGAAGATCAGAAGAAAAGTGAAGAAGCTGGCACCAGTCGAAATCAGAGAGGGGATAAGGCCTACCGCCCTCATGACCAATACAATGGTGATCAAAAAGGAAGAGGAAGAGGAAGAGGCCAACTTGGGCAAAGACCTAGAAGAGGAGGTTTCAGACGAACCTGTTTCCAATGTGGAGAAGAAGGGCATCGAGCATACGAGTGTCCACAACATCAAGGAAGGACAAATAGAAGACCTGAAGGTAATGCACGGGTTGCACATGTAGATGAAGATGCACATTTTGAGCATTTTGAAGATGCTGAAAGGGGATAAAATCTAGTTGTTAGAAGAACCTTGCTGAATAAGGAGAAAGAACCAAATCAGAGGAAGAGTTTATTCTGTACAAGGTGCAAATGTGAAGGTAAGTGTTGTGATATTATTATTGACAGTGGGAGCACTGAAAATCTTGTTTCATAGGAGATGGTTAACAAGTTGAAGTTGACAAGAAGGAAGCATCCACATCCATATCGGATTGCATGGTTGCAAAAGGACCACAGAGCTTTGGTCAATGAGCAGTGTTTAGTGAAGTTCAAGATTGGGGACTACCATGATGAGGTGCTATGTGATATCATACCGATGGATGCACGTCATATGTTGTTAGGGAGGCCGTGGCAATATGATAGGAGCGCTGTCCATGATGTTCGTGCAACACATATTCCCTAACAAAGGATGGAGTTCGCCATAAGTTGAAGCCCTTGAAGGAGGTGGAAGAAAAGGTATGTAGTACTGCCAAAATTTGTTTGGTAGATGGTAGGAAATTTTTGGAGGGTATGAAGCATGAGCGTCATTGCTTTGCATTGATTCCTAAGATTAGTCAAGAGAAATGTGAAGATGTACCAGCAGAAGTCTCATATATGTTAGAAGAATTTCAGGATATTATCTCTGATAATGTACCAGAAGGTTTACCACCGGTGAGGAAGATAAGTCACCAAATGGATTTGATACCAGGAGCTAGTTTGTCGAATAAGGCAGCCCACATAATGACTCCTGCAGAGAATGAATAGCTAAACAGACAAGTTCAAGAGTTGTTAAGGAAGGGACTGATAAGGGAGAGCCTAAGTCCATGTATGGTACCTACAGTACTAGCACCAAAGAAAGATGGAGAATGGAGAATGTGTATAGATTCTCGAGCCATCAATAACATCACGATCAAGTACAGATTCCCATTGCCCAGAATGGATGACATAATGGACTATTTTAGTGGAGCCAAGCACTTCACGAAAATTGACCTGAAGAGTGGGTATCACCAGATCCGTATCAGGGAAGGAGACAAATGGAAGACAACCTTCAAGACAAAGGAAGGTTTGTATGAGTGGTTAGTCATGCCATTTGGGCTAACCAATGCACCGAGCACATTCATGTGGCTCATGAACGAGGTACTGAAAGAATTTTTGGGAAGTTTTGTTATTGTTTATTTAGATGATATTTTGATTTTCAGTAAGACTTGGGATGGGCATCTGATGCATATTAGAAGAGTTTTAGAGAAGCTGAGGGAGGAGAAGTTGCTGATTAATTTGAAGAAATGTAGTTTTACAAAGGAGTTGGTATACCTGGGATTTTTTTGTCTCAAAGGAAGGTCTTAAGATGGATCCAGAGAAGGTGAGAGCAATCCTTGAATGGACTACACCAAGGAGTGCCACAGAGGTACGATCTTTTCATGGTTTGGCAAGTTTTTACAGAAAGTTTATCAGAAACTTTAGTAGCATTTGTGCACCCCTAACTGAGATAATGAGAGGGGATAGAAAAGAGTTTAGATGGACTAAAGGAGAAGACAAGAGCTTTGATACATTGAAGCAGAAAGTCGTAGAACAACCTGTTTTGGCACTTCTAGATTTCAATAAGGTATTTCAGGTAGATTGTGATGCTAGTGGTAGTGGTATAGGAGTTGTTTTGAGCCAAGAAGGTAAGCCCATTGCCTATTTTAGTGAGAAGCTTAATGATGCCAAGAAAAAGTATTCTATTTATGATTAGGAATTTTATGCAATAGTTCAGGCTTTGAAGAAATGGAGACATTATTTGTTGCCAAAAGAGTTTGTTTTATATACAGATCATCAAGCTTTGCAGTATCTTAATAGTCAAGGAAAGTTGAATCAAAGACACTTAAAATGGGTTGAGTTTTTGCAGAGTTATACTTTTGTTTTGAAGCATAGGAGTAGGAAGTCCAACAGAGTTGCAGATGCCTTGAGTAGAAGGCAAAATTTTTTGACCGAAATGAAGATAGAGGTTGTTGGGTTCGATGAGCTCAAAAGTTTGTACCCTGAAGATCCAGATTTTGCAGAGGCCTGGAAAGCTTGTCTGGAACTTGTTACTTTGGATAGGACAAAATGGTTGGATCTCATAATCCAAGATGGCATGTTGTTTAGAGGAAGCCAATTGTGCATTCCGAGGAATTCCATGAGAGAGAACCTGATAAAGGAGAAGCACAATGGAGGATTGGCTGTACACTTTGGTCGAGATAAGACCATTGCTATTGTTGGTGAAAATTATTATTGGCCACAGTTGCAACAAGATGTGAGGAAATTTGTGCAGAATTATAGAGTGTGTTAGATGGTAAAGGGAACAAGTCAGAATACAGGGTTATATCAGCCACTACCTGTACTAGAGAAGCCATGGGATGATATTAGTATGGATTTTGTTCTTGGTTTACCAAGGACACAGAGAGGGCATGATTCCATTTTTGTGGTGGTGGATAGATTCTCAAAGATGGCACATTTTATTCCTTGTAAGAAGACTAATGATGCTGTTCATATTGCAGAGTTATTTTTTAGGGAAGTGGTGAGACTACATGGTCTACCAAAGAGCATAGTTTCAGATCGAGATACCAAGTTTGTTGGTTATTTCTGGAGGACATTGTGGAAGAAGTTGAAGACATATTTGAAGTTCAGTTCTGTACACCATCCACAGACTGATGGACAAACTGAAGTGGTGAATGGTGAATAGGAGTTTGGGTAACCTGCTACGATGCTTAGTAGGAGATAAGCCCAAGGGATGGGATTTGATTTTACCACAGGCAGAATTTGCTTACAACAATTCTGTCAATAGGAGTATTGGTAAATCACCATTCCAGATTGTTTATGGCAATAGCCCAAGAAATGCTTCTGAGTTAAGGAAGCTGGACAAAGGAGAAAAGACAAGTGCTGAAGCTGAAGACTTTGCAGAACACATGAAGAATTTACATGAAGAGGTGAGAAAGCACATTAATAAGATGAATATTCAGTACAAGGCTAAGGCGGATCAGAAGAGGAGATATAAGGAGTTCCAGGTAGGCGATGAAGTCATGGTTCACTTGAGAAAAGAAAGGTTCCCAATTGGAACTTATAATAAGTTGAAAATGAAGAAATTTGGGCCATGTAGAATCCTGAAGAAGCATGATTCAGGAAATGCATATGAGGTAGAGCTGCCGAGTGGGATCAATATTTCTCCTGTATTCAACATTGCTAATTTAATAGAATATCATGAAGGTGGCACAGAGGATGGACCAACAGAAGAACAATGGAGTATTCCGGCATCTACTTCAACAGAGGAGATAGAAGAGATCTTGGATAGCCATGTGGGAAGAAGTACTCGAAACAGGCAATATGAAGAATATCTGGTGAAATGGAAAGGAAGGCCCGTTGAAGATTCTTCTTGGTTGTCTAAGGCAGGGGTTGACCGTTTGGGTTTTCCTCAAACAAACAACTGAGACGTGACAGGGTCACTTCTCAAATTACCCTGGGTGTCTGATGCAGGAGCATCCAGTGGTGTAAGGGCAATCTTGCATCACCCAAAAAGATGTTACTTCAAAATTATTACAGTTGTTTTCATTTCTTTCCATAATTAGTATTTTTGGTTCCATAATCTCCTGAATAATGATGCAGGACTTTTAGTTTTTTTTTTCAAACTACTAAAAATAGCAAAATGCCAATTTTGGAAAGTTTACCTGCTATTTTACAAAAGTTTGCATTTGGGCATGGATTGAAGTAAAAACTTGTAGAAAGTTACATAACGGAAATATAAGACCTTTGGCAAAGGAATCAAGCAAAGATCATTTGTGAGCTGAAAGATATTAAATTTTTTGTTTTCCGAAAAGCCCCTAAAAATTTTTGAAATGAGATATGAGGCACTAAAACATCCCATAACATCCTAAAAAGTTTATAGATTTTCGGTGTGATAGTTCACATCGCGAACCTTCTGGCGCTTAAAATGGTTCGTCAATCGGACACTCGGATCAAAAGTTATGCTTCCCGGAAGTTGACCTACTTTTGGAGGGAGTTGCAAATTTCAAAATTTAGCTAGAGGCTGCCAAAAAGTGCTATTTATGACTATTTTGGGAACCCTGAGTAGAGTAGAGTTAAGGGGGCAAGTGTAGAGTCAAGAATAGGTGGGAAAACAAAAACCCTAGCTGATTTGGGGTTGCAGAAGGATGAAGATTCTAGAGTCTTGATGTTAGGAAGCTGTAATGTGATGCAATCTGTAGAGGATTCATCCTCTGATTGTATTTGAGCTTCTGTAATGTAATGTTTTGCCCATATCAATAAAAGATCATTCTATTTTCTGTGTGCAATTTCTGTTGTTGTGTGTTTTATGATTTACCCCCTTCATCAAACTCAAATGAATCTTCATATGGAAAATCTTGGACTTTAGTCACTATGTTTTGAACTTAAACCTCTAACTTAGCTAGTGGTTTGATCACCTTATGCACCTAGACTTAGTCATTGTGTGTTGAACTTGAACCTCTAACTCATCTAGTGGTTTGATCACCTTACACATCTCTTCCATAGTGGGAACTAATGACTAAATTTTGAAGATAGATTCATCTTCCTTCTAACTACCAACCAAAGGAACCTCTAGCTGAGCAACTTCCTTTTATTGTCATTGAATGGCGAGGGCAGACCTTGTTGGACCAACTGATCAATTTTGGAGATAGACTCATCGTCCTTCCTTCTAACTACCAACTCGAGGAGCCTCTGGCTAAGCAACTTCCTTTTATTCTCATTGAATGGCGAGGGTAGACCTTGTTGGACCAATTGATCAATGTGACCAAGCATACCTGTGACAATTTGTTGTAATATGATCAATTGTGCTCTGCGGTTCTAAGTCGATTCATCCTTGGCCTGTACATTTAACACCCTTTGTGTTTCTTTTCTCCTATTTCAAATGCTTGTTGCAATCAGTGAATCTATTGGTAGGGTCAAAAATTTATGCTTAAACATTTTTACATCTCCAATCATGGGGTACAAGGTGGTGGTGATGCCATCTACTTTTACTTGTATTTCTTGAGTTTGGAAATATGTAGCCTTTATGAAATCTAGGGCATGTTCCAACCCACTTGTTTCTTGGGAAATATTATCCAAGTAGAAGTTACATAATGCCTTGACCAAGTTAAGGGACTCTAATTACATGTCCATTGTATTTGTTTTATCCTTTAGATCCTCTATTTCTTGTTTATAATCTACCTCTTTTTCTTTTAGATCCTTTTATACAACCTTCAAATCAACGATCTGCTTGTCCACGTTGGCTACACTATTATTTTGGGTAGATGTTGTTTGCTTGATCCCATCAAGCTCTATGCTTAAAGAGCTTTCTTTGGTCTTGAACCCTTCCACTTGATTTTGTAGGGTTTGTATCTTATCCTTGTAGTCACCTTCTCTTGACATAACCTCATTGATTTTTCTCCCAAGTTCGTCAACCCTTAACTACAAGGTGACAACCTCCTGATTACTTTTTCCCTTAGTTGCTTTTGCCCCCACAAATTTCTATTTATATTCTTCCATAGTCCTCAATATCTCCCCAACCTTGTCTTATAGCTCTTTGGTCTTTGGGTTGAGTTCTTCTACCTTGGACCTCTAGATGGTAACTTCTTGTTTCAATTATTTTTGTTGTCTTTAGAGAGGCTACCTGTAACTTGAAGTCATCAACCTGTTTCATTGTTGTTGTGTCTTCCAATTCCAAGGTTAGGGTTTTCTATTTTGGTGAATTAAGTCAAGCTTGAAGAAATATGATCTCTTTCTTTAGATTCTCCTTTGTGGACTAGAGGGTTACAATTTTTGTTTTATGCTCTTCAATATTGGCTTCAACTTCTTGGAGTTTAAGCTCGAGTTCCTTTTTTTTGTATTGACTAAGGCCTTAGGGACTTGGCCAAATGTGATATGCATATTATTCAATTGATTCTACAATGCATTGGATTTAGTTTCTGTAGCCTTGAGATTTTGAGTTACTTGTGATCCTTTTCTACTTTGCTCAACTTCTTTTCCATTGGTAGGTAATTTGTTGCTAATGATTTGGCAGTTTCTTGAAGAAGCTCTATTTTGTCCTTCGGCTAGGCATGTTGACATTTAAGGCTTGAATCTAATAGTCTTTGACTTGCATGTGGTCCTTTGGCCTAACCACCAAAGATGTCATCTACCCCAACAACATTGTCTGCCTCTTTTCATTGTATTTTGTTTTGATTCTCCTTTTGATGGGGTGAGCAACACCAACCTTTTCTAAATCTTTCTTTTCTTTGGCATCTTGTTGTAGTTGTTGCATGATTTGAGTTTAGATTTCAAGATCTTGAATTATGGTTGGGACAAGGGAAGGCTGAACATGTGATGGAGAGCAATGATTTTTTTAGTGGCTAATATTCGCCAATTGGCTAATAGTTGAAATTGGGGATTCAAAACTTGGCTAATAGTACAAGATATAAGCAACCCGAATCACCACTTTTTTACAACATTTTATTTTAGTCATGGTTAGATCGCCAGAACATTTATTTTATTAAACTTTTAAACGCAAAAATTTGCCACAATATTCAATACTTGATTAGATCAGATTCGCCTAAATTTTATTTATAGTAGAAAATTAAATTAATTCGCAAATAATATTATATAATTATTGGTTACATTAGGGCCATATCACCAATTTTTAATCACCACTATTGATTTTATTTATAATCTAATGGCTGGGGTTGTATTCCATAGGTTAAAATGTACCCAGGGAGCTCCAATTTCAATTGAGCCTGAAATTGTATTTGTGTTGTTGATCTTAATTTATAATCTAATGGCTAGAGTTAAATTCCACAAGCCAAAATGTACCCACGGAGCTCCAATTCCCATGGGACTCAAAATTGCATTTGGACCATTGATCTCAAATGAGATCAATGACCCAAATGCAATTTCGGGCCGTATGGGCATTAGAGCTCCATGGGTACATTTTGGCCCACAAAATAGAACCCAAACCATTAGATTATAGATAAGATCAATGGTGGTAAAAAATAATTTAGGGCCAATTTAAAATATTCAATGTTTGATTTAAAATATTAAGGAATTATAGACACGAGCACTACACCTTAAACTAGTCAATCGCTGTCACCCTCAGGCCCTTACTTTTCCATAGGAATTTATTTTTTTTTAAAAGGAAGGATTCACCATGGTAATTAATGCATTTACCTATTTTTCATCAAGATTCGCCAGGATTTTCTACAAATTTCTCGCGATTTAAAAAAATTCGCCAATAAAATTAATATTTTTTCAAAAAAAAGGAAAGATTTGCCAATATAAATTAATATTTTTTTCCAAAAAAATGAAAGGTTCGCCAAGATTTTATATCTTTTTTAGAGGGGGTTTCTTAAAGTTATCACTGATAAAGAGGCAAAGAATGGAAATGGAATCATATTTTAGGAAGTTGTATGAGCAAGAAGGGCTTGTTGTAAAATGGGGAGCTAAAGGGACATGAATTGTATGTAGGGTGGAGCAAAACCTAGCATTTATGACACAAAATCCTCCATGGATGAATGGTGGAGTAAACTAGGAGGAAACTAGGAGGAAACTACTTAGAATTATGTCTAAAATCTGTTCATGCTATTCATTTTTATGTTACTGCTCATCTTGATTAGATTTTTATCAGATTCTTCTTTTTCATATAACACTCTTGTTTGCAAGTTTACTCGCTTCCTTCTTGTTTTGGTGACTTGTAGGTGCATCTATGGAGCAGTAGTAGCGTTTGGATCAGTCACAGTAGTAGGTAAAAGGAAAAAAATATTCAGGTGTACTCCATTCATCTTTCATCTCTTTTCATTTCGTCATAATCATTATTTGCAAACACACTTCGATTTGGGGCTTAAAACAAACTCTTGTCTTCATTCACATTTCAAATTAGGCTTAAAACGAACCATTATGTTCCATCACACATCTTGACTTGGGATTAAAAAAACAAGAGTCTTCATTGTTTGGTGAACTTGAATGTGAGAGAAGGTGTGTATGCTCTTCTCATGCGGTTTGTGCGATCTTGAGAATCAAAAACACCTCTCATCCATTCAATTTCACACCACACATTTGGATTTATTAAAGGGGAAATTAACAAGTGTGAGTGTGAATCAAGTGTGCGTGTGTATGCTCTCTCCTCGCACCACAAGGTGATCTTGGAGATCAAAAACACCCACTTGGTTTGCTTTTTTCATACCCTTCCTAGGAGGCCTGCTTGGAGACACACCACTCCAAGGGACGATCTCAACTCTAGCATTCCGACGGAGTATAAATAGTGAGGTGTGAATCAAAAGACACCCTCTTTGAAAGTTGAAATATTGTCACTCTTGGCTAAGCCCCAAATAACTTTATACCTTTGGGAAGTGAAGGTGAAGGGTGGGTTACCCCTTTCTCTCAACTGTGTGGCATTATTCCGCTTTCATTTTATAGAATTGGGCCCCCTGTACCTTGAGTATATTGGGGACATCCTTAGTCAACCTTGTGCATCCTAGAGTAAGACCTAATTGGCCACACCTACTTGACTAGTCATAGAGCTTGTTGATGTGTCTTCAAGTGCTTGATTAATCATCACATTCTTCAAATTTCAAATTCAAACTTGCTTGTGTCTTGCATGTGTGTACATGTGTAATCATTTGTTTGAAAATTGCCAAATCAAGCTATAAACACAAACACATAAACAAGTCTTTATAAATAATTCTTTCCAACACATTCATCCTACTTGTGATATCATAATCATTCCACATCATCTAATCACTTCATCTTAACCATCCTAATCAAACCCTAATCATATCCTATCATTATCCCAATCACTCACATCCAATCACTCTATCCTAATCATTCCTAATCATTACACATCATCATCCTCTTTCTAGTCCAATCAACTTCATCCTAATCATTATCCAAATCATTCCACCTCATCATCCTAGTCCTAGTCACACACTAGTCAAAATGATCCTAATCCTAAGCAAGCCTAATCCTAATCACAAGCCCAAACATATACTTCAAGGAGGCCCTCCCTCTAGTCCTAATGAAGTGACCAATCACAAGCCAAAACTCATACTTCGAGAAGGTCCTTCCTCTAGTTCAAATGACGAGACTAAACCAAAGCCCAAACTTATACTTCAAGGAGGCCCTCCTCCTAATTCTAATTATGAAAACAATCCAAGATCAAAACTCATACTTGGAGGGGCACCTTCTCCTACTTCCAATGATGACAAGGATCATGATGGATACCTTGAGGGACAAGATGAAATGCAAAAACTTAAACACATGTGTGACACCATGCCAACATTTGAGAACAAGGTCCTAGCACCCCAACTCCAAGACCTCATCTAAACACTTCACCAAACACCCCAACCCCTAGATCAATAAACCATACAAAGACTTCAAGCCATCCTTCAAAAATTTCAACAAATCCAATCACCTCAAATACAACACCTTCTAGTCCAATCCCAATAATTCATAGCCACTTGTCAAATCTAACAAACACAACCACATCATTCATCTCAATCCTATGTGTGATCCCCTTCCATTTCATACCAACCCAATCCATCCATATGCCAAGTCAATGCCACATCAACACATCAATTCATTCCACAACAAGCACATGTGAGCCTAAGTCACCCTTTGCAACAAGATCAAATACCTTTGGGTCCTAAAGCCACCTTTCACAAGGGGGACACCAACCTAGCTCATGCAAGCCATTCATTACCTTTACCATCACCTAATCATCCAACTACATGGCCTAAGTTCAATCATTACAAAAGTAAACCCATGGAGTTACCCAAACCCATCAATCTATTCAAGCCCTTTGATCCTCCATCCAATCAAAGTCAAAGACCTAAGTCTAATCCATCCAATACCCCTCTTGTCCTTCCACCATGGGACCTATCCATTCCTAGTCTTAATCCACCTAATCCTAATCGTAAGCCTTCCACTTCCACCACCCATCCACCTATAAAGGATGTGATCCAAAGCCTACTAGAAAGGAGTCAACCATGTCAACCATTTCCTATCTTGAGAATGCCAAGAAACCTTCCAACACCATACCTAGTCCTACAAATCCATCATATAGTCCCTAACCCCTTGAACCTATTCAAGAGTCTCCCCCCATGAGCCCAAGTCAACCTCCATCATGCCCTCATGTTGTTGACCATCTAGAACATGTCAAACCTATCGAAGAGTCATCCACTTCCACCCAAAATCAAGAGGTATGTCAAGAGCATAATCCTAAACATGTAGAAACATTAGCCCCTAATTCAAGTCAAGATCAAATCACTTCCATCCAATCCATCCATAGCACACTTAATCCTATCCATGATCAAGCTCCCATCTATGATCAAGATCTCCTCTATGATCAAGAAGGCCATGATGATCCTCTTAGTCAACTTTATGCATTCCATGGTCAAGAGCTTATCACCCCTTCTATCCATCCTCCATCTAGCTCTGTCCATGACATACAAACATCCACTTGTCATGATGAGACACTTGGCTCCCAAGCATACATAAAAGATCAAATCAATACCTTAGATCTTATTGAACACAATGATAATAAAGATCTTAATGATCCTTCATCATCATCCACTATCAACCATGTTGCAAATCCATCATATCCCCTTGGTCTATCCACCTTCATCCATGAATGTTCTTCTTTAGGACAACAACACACATTATCCATCACTTCACCTTCTCCATCCAATAATGAACTCAAGTCTAGTTCCCAAAGCACACCTAGTCCCATTGTCCATCGCATGCTCCAAAACATGAATTATCAAGGTAAAGGCTTATGCCTTCATGAACAAGGAATTTTGGAGCCCATACATGTCAAAATCCCTCCACGCTCATATGGCCTTGGATATACACCCCAAGAATAACAATAAAAAGATGTTGGTACTTCCTCCATGCCTCCTAAGTCCACCACCTTCCATCATAAATCCTATCATATCCCCAAGATATATGTTGCCATTCCACCTCCACTATCATACAAATGTCAAAATCATGTGACCATACACCTTCCACCATCCACTTTACCTCCACTCCTTTCAACTCCTAACATCCGTCCATCCACTTTACCACCACTTCTCCCAACACCTAATATTCCCATCATCCAATCCCCTTATCTATTTATCCATAAACCCACTTTTAATCCATCCACCCATAAGTCCTCTAAAAATCCTAATCATGATCAACAAATGTACACATCATCTAATCATGAATCTTCCACCAAACCCATGGGATTAAAAAATAAAAATTTGGATGCCTCCTTTCATAAAGCCAAAATTCCTAAGGATCCTCATACCTTAGGACATCAATTCAAAAAGTCAAACCAAAATCCATTTAAAAAGCTATCCAAGCCCATACCTCCAAAACAAAAGTAAAAAAGTAAAATGGTTTGGGTACATAAGATGAAAGAAAGCAAGTCAAATGAAGCATCCACATCTCAAAAATCCCAAAAATCCTTTTTCATCCAAAAATCCCATTCCATTCCAAAGTCTCAAATTCGTTCATCCCACATGTCAAGAAAAAATCATTAAAATACTAAGTCTATGTGTGTGCCTAAACTCCTACATCAACCATCTCCTAAGCAAACATGTCCATTGCTTCCTACGCCACCTCCAAATCACAAGCTTTAATGTTTATCACAGTGTGTGCAGCCGTTGGTCATTATTCCTTTCCATACCTCCATCTCCCCACCCTTCATCCATTATCCTACATATTTCACCCATCACCTCCCTATGGTCCATGCTTTTGCATAAATCTTTCATCCATCCTTGCATAAGACATACATAATCCACATCATAATCCATTTTCTACCTACTCCATCTCACTTTCAAGCAATCCCTTACCAACATCGATGAACATAACGACATTTGACATGGTCCATGTGATGACATCTATCTCTAATGGGACAATATCACCTTTCATGGAACTAGACACTTGAGCCCCTCCTGTCCATATTCCCCTTCTCCCATCAATAAAGAGAAAAAATAAAATAAAAGTAAAGAGAAATAATTTCTTCCAATGGTGAAAACCATCCTTGGTGGCGCCTTGGATAAGTACCATGATGAAAACCTGGAAAACAAGCGTCATGTGTAGGTTGATCTTCTATGTCACTTACACTTGGGGGCATGTTGTCTCATCCATTCTATCATTTTACATACCATCCTACCATCCTTATCCATTACACCCACATACGTACATCCATCATATTGAGTTCATTCATCATCCCTTCTTCCTTTTGATCTTGATAAAGATTGGGGGCAAAATGTTGACATGTGTTTTGGATATCCCTTGATATTCTTCATCCTTTCCAACCAATTCCATCATCCTATTGTCATGAGCTTTGTCATGTAAAATCCTAAGTATTACACCTAGAATGGGGCATGTTATTCCTATGCAACATAGTCTTTGGAGATAACATCCTCCCCCTTATGATGCATCCGTCCATTCCATCCCTTATCATCCATCCTTTTGTCCATCCTACCTTCATCCATCCTTACACCTAGACTTGGTTTCCCCTTGTCCTTGGTATCTAGCACAAAGGCTACCCAAATTGTCATCCATTGACATTCCAAAACATTCTAAAAACACAAAAAAATCAAAACATTTCAAAATCCAAAAAAAAAAAATCCAATATTTTCAAAAATACAAAAAAATCAAAACATTTCAAAAATCCAAAAAAACAAATATTTCCAAAAAATACAAAAAAATCAAATATCCAACAAAAATCCAAAGCAATAAAATCGTCCACTCATCAATTCAATTCATCTTTATCCATCATCAAATCATTCAATTCAAATCATTCCAACCAAATCAATTCTTCCAATCAATTCATCCAAATCAAACAATCAAATTAATTTCAATCATCAATTCTTCAAATCCAATCACTCAATCAAATCACCCAATTCTTCAATCAATCAAATCATCCTTCAAATCGAATAAAATCACATCACATCAAATCAACTCAACTAATTCAATTCATCCAATCCATTCCAATCAAATCCAATCAATTATTCAAATCATTCCAAATCAATTCATTCAATTCTTCCAAATCTTTTCAACTTTAATCTAAAAATCAATCAATCCCAAATCACTTTCATCAAAAGTAATTCTTCCAATTCAATTTGTCAATAAATTCTTCAAATCTACCAAGTCAATCACATCAATCAATTCTTCCAATCAAATTAAATCAAATCAATCCCATTCATTCTATCTAATCATCAAATCAATTCATAAATCAATCCAATCATTCAATTTCAATCAAATCAATTCATCCAAATCAACCACATCATTCCAAGCAATAAACTCAAATGCAAGTCATCCTTAATCCATACCAATCAAGTTAATCAATCAAGTTAAATTATTCAATCATATTCAATGGTCTTGATCCTAATCTCGACGTAAACCAAATCAATCAATCAATCAAATCCTGGTGTTGATTCGCATGGCCAACAACACTAGTATCAATCAATCATATCAATTGTCTTATACATGATGTTGCATTGTAGAAACCAGACCAAGCGTCTTATACAACATGTTTCATTTCCTGAAACCAGACACTATCATCATCATTAATCAATCAATCAATTAATCATTGGTTTACAGCTTGACAGGGGCAATACCTTGTTTGTTTTTGTATCATTTGTGCATGCTTGCTTGCTTGCTTGTGTGTGTTATCATTTCATCTTGCATTTGTAGCAAATCCATTCCTAGCTAAAATTCATATCTTGTATCTAGACAAGGTTGTATTATGCTGGTGCACAAGACATGTCGTCACCTTGGTCCTTATACCTTGGTGCATAACGTCTAGTGCTAAATCAAACTTCATAGTTGCTCACTTTATTGCAGCATAACACATCATCCATTTCTTCTATCCATTCACTTATCTTTCTTGACCAATCCCTTTCATTTCGAGAGCCTACCCATGTTTGTCCAACCCACCTATCCTCTTGAGGGGGCATCATCATCCCATTTCTTCATCATCCTTTTCCTTTGTCCATTTCCTTAGCTTCTTTGAAATGATGTTACTTGACATAAATCTCATCATCTCGAACATCATCTCAAAGAGGGGCAAAATGTAGACACTTAAAATTGTCCATGTCTTGCAACATCACCTTGTGAGACATCTTGCAACATTTTGTCCTAGGTCCCTTGCATAATCCCACTCCTAATCCTATCCTAATCACCTAGCCAATTAATTAAATAAATCTCATTTATTTAATTAATTCCCCTTTCACATGTCCCAAATAATTCAAATAAAATATTTGAATTATTACCTCACCTTTCACCACAATCAAACACATGTCACATGCTACAACTTCCACTTAATACACTTCACATGTCAAACCAATTCAAATAAAATATTTGAATTAGGTCTCCTTTATTCCCCTTCGTACACTTGTCACATGACTACAACTCCTCATGGAGTGGGAAACCCTAATTGATCCTAGTCGTCCACATCGCTCAATTAGCCTTTCAATCGCAACCCTTCATTCAAATCAGCCTTTTCTATAAATCAACCCTCTCACAAGCCATCTTCATGATGTAAAGTTTCCAAGTACTGCTATGCTGCTGGAATGAGCAACCAACATTCCTCCCATAAATAATCCTTCAAAATCATGCATTCCTATGCAAGATTGAGAAGAGCAATGGAGATAAACCAAGCGTAGCGTGGAGATTTGGTTTGCATTTGCTTTCATATTTTGATTTTCATGCTATCTTGTGCTTGTTAGGGTTTGATAGTTTGTTGTTCATGCATTAACCCTAATTTCTACCCTAACTACAGCCCCAAGAAGTTTTACAAAAGATCCCCGTAGCATCTTTTGCTAGGTTGAATGATGTATCTTCCTTATTCGATTGCATATACACAAATTCCATAGATATAACATTCCAACAATATGAGTTACCATCTCTGGAGGTTTAGAAGCAAAATCATCCTCTTCTCATTATTGTTGGAATTAATTCTTTTGGAGTTAAGCACACTCTTATTGACAATGGTTTAGGTCTCAATGCTTGTGGTGTAGACCTGTTAAACCGTATTAATATTGGTACATCTTTTATCTCCCCTTCTAATCTTTATATTTGTGGCTTTGATAACATTGGTAGACAAACACTGGGCACAATCATGTTGCCGATTGAATAGGGCCCTATCACTTTACCTAGCCTCATTCATGTCATGCCTAGTGCATTATCTTATAATCTCCTTCTTGGTAGACTGTGGATTTATGCCATGGGTACGGTTCCATCTACCTTGCACAAATCGATTAAATTCGTTCATGAACACAAGACTTACACAATTAAAGCTGATCTAGATCCTATGCATTATTGTCAGAAAGTCTATGACCCGACCTGATACTTCTCGTACTCTCCAAAATCTCATTCCTTCTTCTGTCAAACATGATTCCCCATCCTTAACTCCTACTCAAGAAGTTGAAAATGATCTTGATTGATCCTTAAACACATGGCTTGGTGATGATCAGGGCTCCTTAGACTTCACCCCACATAGGCTTGGTGAATATAAGGTTGACCCTTCTCACTTGGACATTCCCACATTCAACAAGGATCTACATTCGGGTATTAGAATTAATCCCTCTTCTCATGTTAATTCTTCTACTACTTCTTCTCCAACATGTGCATTGTACACTTCTCATTTTCACAAGGCTAGTGATGTTGATTCTCCTTTTTCTAATTTGGATAGATGTTATGGGCTTGGATTCAAAATTCTTTCTAAACATGGATACAATGGAAATGGTCTAGGGCACATGAAACAAGGAGTTAAGGTCCCTTTGGAACCTACACCGCACTTAAATTATACCGTGGGTTTAGGTTACCGGCCTTATCCTTTGTCTACATCCTCTCCTCCATTGTCTAAGGTCTCTATGGCCTCTTCTCTTAAGAAATCAAACCTTTCTCAACAATAGAAAGGGTTACTTCCTACTTGTAATATTTATGTTTTATCTAAACAAGAGAGTATTTTGTTGAGGCTTCTAAGGCCCGCTTGATCACTCTTTCTCCTCCTACATGCAAAAAGTTTCCTAAACACAATCAACCAAGACTTCCTTTCTATGCATATCATTGAGTGCTTAGCCATTCCACCAGTGAATTCCAAGTCTTGAGCAAAAAAATCCAACACCTTCTTGAAACAAGTACTCTCACTCCTGATGTTGAAGCACCCCTCTCTTCTCTACATGACAATGTGATGTTGAGCATTGCCTCTATCTGGTTCATTGTTCTTCCTCTATTTTCTCATGAGACGATTGTGTTTCTACCCACTATGTGGCACCTGTAGCTTTCTTTGTTTGCTCATTTCCATTCATGGTGGTACAATCTCATGTGCAACCATACTTTATTTTTGGTAACAACACAATATTCTTTTTCATGGTTGTCCTCACTTGCATTTTGGGGGTCAGAGACAACTTGTTAAAGAGGTGTGCATTCTTTCTAAGGATCTCCCCTCCTCTTTCTTTCCCTTTTCTTTACCTTAAAATATTTTCATATTATACATGCTAATATTTTAAGGGAAGCATATGTTCTGCTCACATGTGCATCCATACATGCACCTTGATTTATTTGCACCCCCTAAGGTGTTGCATATTAATTCACCCCTTGTGGTATTGTTTATTTAATGCTCCTCAAAGCGTTCACCCTTTGTGGTGTTGTGTTTGATACACTCCCTAAGGCGTTGCTATTTGATAAGCTCCCTGAGGCTTTAGTTTTTGATATGCTCCCTGAGGCATTAGTAGCATGTGAGCCACCTAGTAGAATACAACTTGCTAGCCCGTGTGCTTCATATGACTTACCCTTTTTACATTCATGGTCACCTAGCATAATGTAGCTTGCTAGTCCGTGATCCATGAGGATATTGTGATTTGCATGACTCCTAGCAACAAAGCAAGATAGTGTCTGAGTCATGTACTCTTCTTCATTCATATTGGTTACTTCCCTGTCTATTTATATGCATTCTTTCCTTGAAGCAATCGATCAACTCATTATATTCTTATCTCCTATGAAGAATTCCTCTATTTGTTGGTTTTCTTTATTTTTGTTATATTTTGGAGACGACACATGGTACTAAGACAACCTTTCACATTGAGGTCTCTTTCACTTTGCCGACTCAAAATTTTTCTTTGTTTGTTATATATGTGTTGTTTATGTTTATATGTATGTTTGTGATGTTCTGACATAGTGGTTTTACAAGTTTTTGCTCTAACATTATTGTCTTGCAGGTTTTTGTTGTCTAATGTATTTGTTTTGCAGGTTCTCAACCTGGGCACTTGACTCCCCCACTTGAAGAGTCTGCACCCTCTACAATATCCTTTTGGTGTTGTGATGTTATTAATTTTTAGTATTTGTCCTTTTACTTTATCATGCATATTCACGTAGTTTTGTAATCCTACTAAAGTAGGGGCTAAATGTAATGTCGTAAATTGCATATCCTTATAGTTTCATGCTATATTTTGGCCTTCCTTTAGTGTCCATTCCCTTAGTTTGTTTGTAGGATCATTTAAGCCCTTGCATTAGCCTTTTACCTTCCTATGGTGCTTAGGCTTTGTTTCTAGTGTTATCTTTTTGTTAAATTAGTTGTCACTTTTGTGTTAACCTTGTGATGTTTTTGTGTCTCCTTGTTTTTGAGCACAAACTATTTGCACACTAGCACTTCGCACAAATGATTGCGTGACGTACTAGCTCAAGTGACAATTTATGTTTTGTGACTGTTTTTAAGCATTTTTCCACTTGCTTCTTTTTTCCTATCAGAGGTAACAGTTCAAGAATATTTTGAATGGCTCGTTGGCCTCTTCCTTTTCCCTCCATTCCCTCTTTTTGAATGGATCTTTTTTTCACTTGGGTAATCTTCTTGGCTCTCTTGGATCTCTCTTGCAACTAGCTTGCATGCTATGAAACTCTCAAGCTCTTCAGCTTTCTATAGTGCTCCTACATCATCTACTTTCAGCTCCTTTGTTCTCTTGACTTCTTCAACCTCTTTAAGGTGATATTGTTCTTGTTTATTGTTATTGCATATTTTTTTTGTTGTACCCTTGAGCACCTTGGGATCCTCACATCCCTTCTATTTATTTGATTGTAGTTTACACCATTCATACAATCACAACTCTTACCATTCCTAAGCACATTTGGGATAGGAGCATTCACACATTTTTATTTATCTATCTATTTGGATACGGTGGAGGTCTAAAGACCAAAGCAAGGGTTTGACTCAAGAAAACCCCCAAACAACCTCAAACATTTTTCTCGTTTTGTGTTGTACAGGTTGAAGAAGAGGATTTGAATGTGTGAGAGTTTGCTTATTTCTCCCCTTTCATTTTTTCATTCCATTTCTTTATGCATTATTTTGTCAATTTCTTAGTATATTCTGTTGCTGGGTACTTGTTCTGGTGTTGTATGTTGGCTAGATGAGGTTATAGTCCTGAACTTGGTTGTATAGTACGAAATCCCATTATTTTGTTGTCGTACAAATGATAGCTTGATGTGTTGGCATCCTCGGCTGAGACTCCCACCTTTTGGTGACAGGTTCCTCTATTTACCCTTTTTCTACTCTGCAACTCATTTCTAGAATTTATACTTCTATTTTTAGTAAGTTCATGTTTTTCATTCCTAATTGTATGAATTTAGTGTAGAAACCAGAACCATCTGATTTTCTATATTATAGTTGGATTTCTCCTTCTCTCCACCTTTGGCCTTTGTTCATGAGTAAATATGACAACTTCAAAACTATGAATACTTTTAGTATGTGCATGAAGATACCATCACGATCATACATCCACTTATTGTCAACTATTTCTAAGTGGAGATCCATCAACTTGTCCTATAGACAATCTACTACTCTTCTCTTCATCACATTAAGATTATTGTAGGAGTAGGGAAATATTATGGAAATCTCTTTTACTTCTTCCACTTCCATATGTATTATCAACAATCTCGATCTGTCTTGAATACTACAAGGCAAACACTTTGTCGGATACATACTTTGGTAGCTTAGAAATCTCCCAAGTAAATCTATGTATCCTAATCGTCACACACCCTTGCCAAAATACTAGTCTACTCTATTAGAGCTACTTAGTAGCTGAATATTCTCAGTTGATATCCTTGGATCTTGTTGGGTCTTGAAGTCGTAACTCCCAAATCCTAGAGCATTTCCTACCTTCAAGGCTAGGGGTTATCATCAAGAGGGAAAGATAGGAACTTATCAATAGATTGAGGACGGTTAAAAGCCAATTGATGAGAATGGATAATCTCTCCTACAATTTGAGCTCAACTAGACTCAAGAGAGTGTTCCTAGAGGTAATCCTCAACAAGGTCTTATCACAATGAAAGGTGAACAAGATGAAATTTTGTAGTAGTATCCGATGTTTACTAGACCCCAAAGATTGTCACTAGGCCACAAACTAACCTACTGCACATAAAACCTCTAATTGAGTTGAAACTACACCTTGTCGATGCACCCATAGATGGCAACATTATGATATCCCCACAACATAAATTCACTTAACATTTCATACACAAACTACAAGGTGTAGACATACACGACATGATTCCCTAACATTTTATAGTTTGAGGTTGCTTAAGATTGTTCTCTAGTTATACTACTAAATCATGAAATGCTTGTGAAATCGTAATCTACTCCTACAACTAATAGGATAGAGGATAGACAAAATAAAGAGTGTTTGATCCCTCACCAATACGGATTGGTTCCTACTCCATTGGAAAAAATAGTCATGAACGATAAGGAGGAAGGAAATACATATAGCCAATGGCATGAAAGCACAATGACACTAAGAAGTATGGATGCAAACAAAATTTTAGCACAATTGCAATTCAAACACTATAAACGAAACCCATGGACCAATTCCATGAACAAACTAGAGAACACAACTTCCTTTATCAAAGACAAGATGAATGAAAGAGATGATCTCCCTCAAACCAAAGATGCATTCACCATTTAGCTACAACAAATGATGTCTTTTACCTGCATGCATCAAGTTGTGAATAATACTTGTGAAGTGAAGGCTAGAACTCTACCATGAACATTATTATTGCAGGGTAACCATAAATAATGGGTGCATGACCTAGTCTATGCCAAATCATGTATATTCTTAGCAACAAGTATGAAACATTGAATACTAGGTTAGCATCAATACACATAGATCAAGGAAAACATCCATCATCAAATGCAATATTGTTATACCTGCTGACCTCTTCATGTGAACTAAGGGAAAAGGAGAAAACCTCCAATTCACATGGCAAAGAAAAATATACCTGGGCACAATCTTGATCTTCACGAAGAAGGGCTTGTTCTTGCAAGTCAAACTAAAAGGCCTCAAGCTTAGGCATACCCTCAAATCGAGTTGAAAAATGTTAATCTTCAACTTGGCATATGTCTTGTAGCTCAACATCTTCTTCACATGTATGTTGGTCCCATACAAAGGACTCAAAATCAAGCACACCACTATCATCCATGGCAATAGAAACTTGACCTTCATCACAAAGGAAAGTGTCATAATCACAAGTGTCATCATCAAATTCTTGGACAATATGTGGCCAACATACATCGCTTTCACTTATGCTGGTACACTCTTGAATGCCTAAATCATAAGCATAATTTGAGTTGCAGTTCAAACCATCAACACAAATGTTAGCACTATGAGACACTTCATGTGAAGAATCAATTTCTCCAAATTGTCTCTATGTTTCTTTTCATTTAGGTAACTTTCTATTTCATAGTTGCTGCTGAAATTAAACTGATGACACATTTATTCTTCCTCATTCATCATAACAATATTTTTTTGTGACCCACTTAAAGCACACTCAACATGGGGAAGACAACAAATCTTGCAAGAAAGAAATAGGTTCTCATATGCATCCACATGTTCACCAACTTCACAATCATCAAAGGAAAATTATTCAAATTGAAAATCAATGTCTTTTGCATCACATGCATGTGCACACTCCTCATAATCAGTTTCATCAATCGATCCATCTGATTTCTCATTCGTGCACACACCTTCCTATTTGTCCACGTAACTACCACAAACTATAAGGCCACATACTTAATTCTCAAATTGAAGGTCATCATGCATTTCATCATTATCATCTTCAACTGATGACCTATCCAACTAAAGGTAAGTGCATACACTACCTTCATCATCTACATTGCTTTCATATGATGCACCATCTTCATTTTCTACTTGCTTGATCACACAATCATAGTGATCCACCACTATAGTCACTTGAGATATTGCATCCACTTGGTTGCTACTCATAGCAACTTATTTATTACCGACATAACTTGCATTTGAGGATAACAATTTTGTAATGTGTTCATTTCTCATTTTTTCAACATAGTCTAAGCATCGGTAAGCTTGATGCATGCTTATTAACTTCAAATCCTCCTACAATGAACTTAAATTAGCCTCATAGGCTTCAAAGAACATATCAATGCAAGAAGGCATGTTAGGTTTGGAAACACATGGGATTCTGGAAAGGGAAATAACAAACCTGTGATTGAAGTTCATATTAGACTCTCCCTTTTGCCTTCTGATATTTTCTAATTCCGGGATAAGAGCAATAGGGTCTACTTTCTTGCAAATTCTTTAACAAATGCAACCACAAGGTCCTTCCAAGCAACAAAGGAATATTCTAGAAAAGTAACAAGCCGTCTTCATACCTTTCCAGATAGAGACCTAAAAAAAATGTCATCCACATACATCTTCATCTTCAAATTGAAACTTTTCCATAAATTTTGAAAACTTATCAACATGTGTGTCCCCATCATGCATATCTACCCATCAAATCTAGTCATGTGGGTGAAGACCTTGGCTGTCATGGTTTTCATTTCATAATCAAACCAAGACAGGTCTATCTATTTTTAAATGGCATCTAAGGGAATGATAGGAGATTGGACAACTTGGCATTTGATAGTAGCAGAGTGAGCATTAGATTGCAACCTAGACCCGAGTAGCTTAATTTGATTATCATAATCTTTAAGCTGCTTAACACTTTCATTTTTCTTTTGTATGGATGCATGTAGGTTAATGCATGGGTTCACAAAGGATGAAAGGCTACTAGAATAGCATGAACGAGCATCACTAGAATAGTCATGGGCATAAAATCCACTGTAGTTTCTAGAGTCTGAAACATAAGAAGATGCATATGAACAAGCATCCCTAGAGTAATCTTTGTCAAACAAGGGAGCCATAAATAGAACATACTACCATACAGGGTAGAAAATATAGGTATTACAACTATTTTTTTCTTTACCAAGAAAGAAATATACATCTCAAAAGATAGGAAGAAAAAACCATGTGTACCTTTTTACCAATTGCTGCAAATTTAACAAACAAATACGTCAAATAATAGTTCATTTTTAAAGACCCAAAAGCAAATGTGAAAGATTGTGAAGAGGAAGGTGTAATAGGGTGTTTTTGGTCCTCAAGATTGTGCTAAGAACACAAGAGGAGAGCATACACACCACTCTTGGACGACCAACAACTTCTTCACCAAACACTTGTTCTTTTAAAATCCCAAAATGAAATGTGATACAAGCAACCTATTTAACTAAAGATATAAAGGTTGAAATGAATGCACCTTATGTTTTCTCCTTAGCTTCCGGTTAGTAGATCCCTTTTTGATGTAGCTCTATTCAGGCCAATGTTTTCCCTACACACAAATCAAAACAACAAAGCAAAAAACACAATACAAAATTTCTAGCAAAAATAATAAAGTTAAAATGTTGAAATGAAGATCGGATCGATGAAAGCTGAGAGGCAAATCGCAGGCAGATCCCAACCTCTTACTACACCTTGGATTAAAAAAATAGACATATACAATGTTGTGGGCTATTGGAAAATGTTCAAAAGAGGCGTGGACCTCTGTTCATTTGGCATCACCCCAGTTTGCTAGTTGACAACTCACACCCCTATTTGGTGGTCAATGCCTCCCCTGTGTGGCACAACAAACAAATACTACATCAAATAATGTCAAAAAGGCTTATGAGAAAAATAAACCAAAAAAACTGAGGCTAGTGAGTTCCTGATTGTTGGAGAGAACACACACGACATTGAAGACACAAATGGAGCGTGGCCACTTTACGTCAATCTGATCTGCAATAGTTAGATTAATAGACAAAGTGATCTGCAAAAAAAAAGTATCTATCAATCTTTATCTTATTTTGTTTTAAATAGCGATTGGAAATAGAATGTTTGGAGCGTGGCCACTTTACTTCAATCTGATCTGCAATAGATAGATTGATCTACAATAGATAGATTAATAGATAGATTGATAGCAACAAAACAATTACAAAACAATAGATAGCAATAGACGTTGATGGGCCGATAGGGGTGTTGTGGGTCATTGGTGGCTGAGTTGAAACAGGGACTGAAAGCTTGAACTCTCTATGGCAAGGGGGACTATGGTGGCTAAGTCACCCTTCTTGGGATCAATCGCCGGTGCATAAACTGCGTAAGGCAGACCAAATGTTATTACAATCTTGAACACAATAGCATTCCATGCGCCTAAGTTGTGAGATACTCTAAACTCCCCTGTGTGTAAACCACCTATTGTGAAGCGAAGCAGTACGCAAACAATGACAACTCCAAGAAGCTGGACAATCCAATACAGAAAATATCTGAGTAGTGATATATTTCCACCAACAAGAGCGGCCAGAGGCCAAAGGTTATGAAGGCAGAAACCTCAAATAAGAACAGTGAGCAATGTCCCAAAAAAACAAATGCCCAATCACAACGCCATAGTCAAGATTGTGACCAAAATTTGAGCCTCAACAAAGAGAGGTGATTGTGAGATGAAGAGCTTCAAATTGGTATTGAAGTCACGGTGGGAGCCAAAATGTGAACATTAGAAATGTAGAATAAACAACAATGATTCAAACAAAAGGAATACATAGAGATACCCATAAATCTATGCTACACAATACAGCAAGATAAAAACTATGAATGTAAATATAACTATCAACAATCAAACCAAATAACTTTATTGTTTATATATTGTGATCCTCGTGCTCTCATATTCACATAACCGATATAGTGCTTTGATGATTGAGTGCTTGAGTGCTTCGAGAATAAGGCTAAGATAATGAACGTGAGTCGAGAATCAAAACGATAGCATAAGGCTACAATGAGAAGTGATTGAAAATGGCTTAGAGGAGGCAGGTTTATATGCTTTTCCTTGAAAGGAATGGAGGGTTGAGATCGAAGGAATTCAAAATTATGATCAACGGTTGAGAATTGATGAGACAACAAGCCATGAGTTAACTAAGGAGTCAGGTCCAAAAATCAAGAGATTGAATGAGTTAACTAAGGAGTTACATTTCGAATATCAAGGAAATTGACATGCTAACTCAAATTCAATTTTGAAGATGGAGATTGAGTTGAGACAAAAATCCATGGAATTAGGAATTTAAATAATAATATTTGATTATTATTATTTATCATCCAAACATGTGAAGAAATAAATAATATTTTATTATTTATTTTAAGAAGCAACATGAAGGAAATTAAATAAATTTGATTTGTTTATTTAATTTGAGAAGATGTTAGATAATTAAATAATTTTTAGATTATTTAATCATGAGAGAGATAGAGAGAATAATTAAATATAATTTATTTAATTATTAGGAGAGAGGGAAAATAATTAAATTTAATTTAATTATTTTTGGAAGAATAGTTAGATTAATTAAATAATTAATATTATTTAATTATTTTTGGAGGAATAATTAACTTTAGACGAATAATTAGCTTAATTAAATAATTGACATTATTTAATTATTTTTAGAAGAAAGGGGAATAATTAGATTTAATTAAATAATAATAATTATTTAATTATTAAGGGAATTAGAAGAAATATGAAAGCATGATGAAAAGGCAAATAACACTTTATGTTAATTTTAGGTGTCTAAAGGTGCATATAAGAATTCATCCATTAGGTTTAGTTATAGGTACAATATTGGAAGTTCAAGGGAAATAATCAATAGGTTTAATGAAAATAGATTGTAACATTTTCTCAAGTTCCCCTTTAACCATTAATATAATTCATGGGTGTATCTTTCTAATCTTTTATTTCACGGGTTTAGTGTAAAGATGAAGAACAATTTTATGCATAACAACTTCCTTAGTTATACTCGACATGTCTTGTTAAGTCCATGCAAATAAGTCACCAAAGTCTTGGAGTGATGTAGATATATTAAATCATTTAAAATCATTCAAGTATTCTCCAAATTTTAACATTTTCTTTATCAAACTTATCCATTTCAACATGAAAGTTACCTCCAATAACTAATGTGTTTGTATCCTGAATGAATAGTTTAGTAGCTAAATCATAAATTAGAAGGACTGCTTAGTAGAGGAGAGGTTTCACCAAAATAAGAACAAGTCTCAAGAACATACGGGAAACCTCTATCATGATGAAACTTAGGTAAATCCTCATAAATGTTACACATATGATTCTTAACATTGTCATTGATGTCAACACTGTCATGGAAGTGTGATGATGTTCATGGTTGGATGCCATGTCCTATCCAGCAGAGAGGACATAGTTCATGGTTGGATGTCATGTTGAATATAAAGTGTGATGGTGTTCATGGTTGGATGCCATGTCCTATCCAACAGAAAGGACATAGTTCATGGTTGGATGCCATGTTGAATATAATGAGATTACTGAAGTTCATGGTTGGATGTCATGCCTTGATCAGTATAGAGTTAAGTATGGAGCTATATTAATATGGGAATTAGAAGCACTAAGATGATTAGAGGTGTTGGAAGATCATGTTACTGGTGGCTTGGAGTATTTTATGATCTCTCCTATTGTTCCTAAGAATGCATGCATTGATACAAAGAAGGTCTGGCCTCCGGAAGTTGGTGACAATCTCTACTACAGGATGACTAACTGTGAAGATCGTCTGGGAGATTGCTCTACATTCCTCCGCATTAGCAGTTATGGCTATGCAGTTTGGAACTATGTTCAAGGTATAGTGAAGGTGATAACTCCAAAGTTTCAGATCATCCACCCTTCAGTTGTGAAAGTTATGCATGATAGAGTACCGACATGTGTCCTGGCAGAGTAAGGTAGTGTTGAAGGCTTGTTGGGATGCTTCACATTCCTCTGGATGTGAAATTTTTACTTTGCAATTTTGTGGACATGTTTATGGAAGTATATTACATATTTTCTTGTTGTTTCAGGGTTCTTGGTGATCCACAAGCTCAATTTTTCAATGACAATATGTTACAGTGTGTTCCAGATGACTTGTTCCCAGAGTTCATGATTGGAGATGTATGGCACAAAATCCTTGATGTGCGGAGGTAAAAGAGGGTTTGGAGATGTATGAGTCCTGTAGACTCATCTAGAAGAGTTTCGTGAAGATCCTTCTTATTTCCAATACCACACAAGGTTTTCAAGTTATTGTGGCCGTTATGCTTCAAGTTTCATATGTCTTTGCTTAAGGTTGTCCTATTTTCAAATGAGCAGAGTGTGCGGATGTAATCCCTTGATGTTTGATGTTGTGAAGAATGTTTTGGACCTAGTTAAGCAAGTGTTGATGTCCACAAGGCATGGATCTTCTACCGGTGTAGCATGTAGTCTTGTTTAGGACTTGTCCCCTACACGTTTCATATTGTGTGTTGTTTGGTCGCCTTGTAAATATATTTTCATGTTGTCTCTGGCTGACAAGAAATGTAATCAATGTAATATCATGTATACATTGTAAATCAAATTGACTTAGGTGGGTGTTATTGCAAAGTGATTAATAAGGCTCGCAAGCAAAAGGAGCAGAATGAATGCATTATGATGTGCGACTGAAGGAGAAAGAGCAGGAGTTGTAGATGTTGTTCTGATTCATCTTGAAGATATATCTGTGACAGTGATCAAGTGTAGAGTGTTCCTAACTAATCCAATCATTGGAAGGAAGGGCGCAGAGGCAAAAGTGCAATCATCAAAGTTGTGAATTTCAATGTTAGTTTTTTAGGTAGTAGATGGATTGTCATATTGTAATCTTTTCTAAGTTTGTTCTCAATTCAGGGAGTAGTTGCTTCCTTGGGAGTGACCCTAAAACAAAGTATTCAGGGAGTTGTATCTTCCTTGGGTGTGACCCTAAATCAAAGTCTTCAAGGAGTAGTAGCTTCTTTGGGTTGTAGCTTTGAAACAAAGTCTGCAGGGAGTAGTTGCTTCCTTGGGTTGTAGCCCTAAAACAAAGTTGTTATTTGAGCTTCGTATATTGTGAGTTAATCCTCACAGTGGTTTTTCTTTTCTTTGTTTTTCCATGTATATCTAGTGTTATGTGTTTATGTGCATTGTGTTGATCTTTCATGTTTATGTTAATACTATAATACTTAAGTTTTGATCTACTTCGAAGGATTTGAAGTTTGTTTAGATACTGATTCACCCCCCTCTCAGTATCTTGGTGTGTCCAATAATTGGTATCAGATCCAAGTTCCTCTAAAGTAAGCTTAACCACTTGAGGAAGGTCTGGGATGGCACAAAATGGATCCAATAAGATACCTAGGTTTGATGGTACAAATTATGCCTTTTGGAAGCTAAGGATGGAAGCCTACATCAATTCTCTAGGGTGCAGAGTTTGGGAATCTGTTAAGACTAGTTACATAGGTCTTGCTACTATTCCTATAGACTTAAATGAAGTTAAGAAGTATGATAACAATGCCAAGGCAAAGTGATGCAGAGTTTACGCAGCAGAACGAAGAAAACAATTCAAAAATACAGAACTGTTGCTGTGGTTGAACCTTTGAACCACTTGAACTAACTAAACCGCTAAACCTACAGACACTGAACCATTGAACCTTCATGAGCCGTTGAACCTTGCCATTATCAGTTCAATATACTTCCATCGCTTCGACTTAATGCTGTCGACAATTACCAGTTGGACCGCCGAACCATTGAACTGGTTCAACTGTCGGTTCAACTATTGCAATACTTAATACTATCAGCGATGAACCACTGCACCTGTGGAACCGTTGAACCATTGAATTGGTTCCACCACCCGCAAACATCTACTGTCGGTTCCCCCGATATGCTTCAACCCGATACACAAATGCGATATACACATGAAATGTACTCAGGTACATTAGCGATATACACACTGCTTGTATATTCAATGAACAACATGAACTTAACCCAAAAGGACTCTTATACATACCTTTCTTCACCAGATATACACAGGCTAATACTCGCATACAAAAATGATATACTCACAAACTGTTCTAGCATGCAATTGAAGTATATATATATAAAATGTATATTTGAATCTCATGCCAATAACCTCCTCTGTAACAAATTTTGCAGTTTCTATTCTGCCATGACCATGAACAAAAAAGAAACAAAATAGAAAACTATTGTACAAAGCCCATTCCACTGATTTCACAGAAATCCAACAGTGGAATGGTTTTAATCGTGCATCTCGACAATAGAAAAGCTAAATTCAATACAAAACAATTCTATACAGATAATATACACAGGACAATTCGATACACAGGGAATTTACACAGAATCCAGAATTTGATAAAACACAACTGACAGAACTTCTATTTCTTCATTCCAATTTCGTCTCTCTATGTCTCAAGGAACACAGGCTGATTACAGAGATTCATACATTTGATAATTCCAAAGGATGGAAAAGCCAACCTTTCCTCAACCACCTCTGCCTATTTTTATATTCAACTCCCCTGTTATGATTTTGCTTAATCAAGATTAAGCCAAAACCCTAACTAATCACACGACACATGTTTGGCACAAGACAACACTACACCTAACTACATGACACATTGATTTAATCATCCACATACCCCAAATGTCTAATGATGTCCAAATTGGCTTATTAGGATGCTAAATTTGTGACTTCAGTTCTCATGGTGGGGTCGGTTCTCATGGTGGGGTCTTTTAAACATGAAATGTCAACACAAATACTACATGACAACATGAAATGTATAAACATATTAAAAACCTTCTTCTTCTCCCTCAGATGTATATTTATCTTGTTGAAGGGGTACTCCTGCACCATACTCCCCGGGAGAAGAGATCTCAAGCCCACTTGAGATCAGAGTTTGAAGGTCTGCACCATGGTTTGTGATTTGATCTTCAGTCATCCAAACTGGCTCTGAATCAGGTTTCCCGTGCCAAGCCACCAAGTATTCCATGTACTCTTTGTTCCTTTTCTTCTTTGTCACTCTTGAGTCTAATATCTTCTTCAATTTTGGTGGATCCTACTTACGAATATCATCATCTACTGCATCCTACAATGGTTCCTGTTCTACATCTGCATTCTGCTTGTATGGAGTTAAATCACATATATTAAAAATGGGTGACAATCCAAGATTAGGAGGAAGTTAGATCTCATAAGCATTCTGCCCACACTTCTTCAAAATCTGACATGGTCCAATCTTCCTCTGCATTAGCTTAGTATATTTACCTTTTGGGAGCCTCTCCTTCTTCAGATTAACCCATACCAAATCTCCAACATCAAATTGTACATCTCTCTTCTTCTTATCAGCATATGCTTTGTACTTCAATGTAGTTTGTTGGAGTTGTGTCTTGACTTGATCATGCACCTCTTTGATGGCTGGTGCAAAAGCTTCTCCATCTGCACTAATAGACTCTCCTGTAGGTAGATCTCTCAACTCCAAAATACTCCTGGGATAAATACCATATACCACCTGAAAAGGTGACATCCCTGTACTCCTATTGATAGTGTCATTATAGGAAAATTCTGCTTGTGATAGAATGTTATCCCACTTCTCTCCATGCTACCTTGTCAAACACCTTAACAAATTTCCCAATGAACGGTTAACTACTTTAGTTTGACCATCTGTCTGAGGATGGTAGGCTGATGAGAAGGATAAATTTGTTCCAAGCTTCTTCCAAAGAGTCCTCCAAAAGTGGCCAATAAACTTCACATCTCTATTTGACACTATGCTCAATGGCAAACCATGTATCCTCACTCTCTTTGAAAAAAAGATCTGCAACATATGAAGCATCACAAGTGGTTTTGCATGGCAAGAAGTGTGCCATTTTACTAAATCTGTCTACTACAACAAAAACACTATCATATTTCTTCCTTGTTCTAGGCAAACCCAATATAAAGTCCATGCTTCTGCTCTCCCACGACCTAGAAGGAATGGGTAGTGGCTGATACAAACCTGCATTAGTGGATCTCCCTTTTGCTTTCTGACATATCACTCATGCCTCCACAAATCTCCTCACATCTGACTGCAACTTGGGCCAATAGTAATGCCTTTTCACAAGATCAAGAGTCTTATCTAGACCAAAATGTCCTGACATGGCCCCACAATGTTTCTCCCTAATGATATTCAGTCTCATAGAACATCGTGGAATACACAACTGTCCACCCTTGAAAAGTAATCCATCTTGGATCAGAAATTCAGAGAACTCCACATGATATTTGTCACCAAAGGAAGTACATACCTTGTATATCTCTCCAAAATCTTCATCAGCATCATACATGGCCTTCAAAGAGTCAATGCCAACACTCTCCAAGTGGATCTGATTGATGGTTAGAACCCTCCTGCTCAAAGCATCCGCTACCTTGTTCTTGACCCCTTTCTTGTGCTTGAGTGTGAAGGTGAAAGCTTGCAAAGTCTCCACCCACTTCATATGCCTATGGTTCAGCTTCTCTTGACTGTTTATGAAACTAAGGGCCTGATTATCTGTGACCACTATGAATTCTTTTGGCATCAAGTAATGCCTCCACTTTTTGAGTGACTGTACTAGAGCATACATCTCTAAATCATATGATGGGTATCTCTTCTTTGCATCATTTAGTTTCTCATTGAAAAATGCAATAGGCCTACCTTCTTGACTAATTACTGCTCCAATTGCCATGTGGCTTGCATCACATTCTACTTGAAAAATCTTGTTGAAGTCAGGAAGTGCAAGGACTGGTTGCTCTGTCACCTTCTTCTTTAGTGTTTCAAATGAATCATCTGCCTCCTTTGTCCAAGTGAATCTGCACTTCTGTCCTCCTTTTATGGTGTCAAGCATGGGTGCACAAACATGACTAAACCCTTTTATAAACTTCCTATAGAAGGTTGCTAACCCATGGAAATTTCTAACATCATTCATGGTTTTGGGAGTTGGCCAAGATAATATCTCACTTACCTTCTCTTGATCCATTTTCAGTTTTCCCTATGAAATGACAAAACCCAGATAGATGATCTCCTCCTGCATGAACAAACACTTCTCCAAGTTGATCATTAGTTGTTCTTCATGTAACCTTTTGAGGACCAAGTCTATATGTTTGAGGTGCTCTTCCCTTGTATTACTGAAAATCAGGATGTCATCTAGATATACTATGATAAATTTACCTATGAATTCCCTCAAGACCTCATTCATCAACCTCATAAAGGTACTAGGGGCATTGGACAAACCAAAAGGAATGACCTTCCACTCATACAACCTCTCATTGGTTTTAAATGCAGTTTTCCATTCATCTCCTGGCCTAATCCTAATATGATGATAGCCACTCTTTAAATCTATTTTTGTGAAATATGTAGCACCCCCCAAGCAATCAAGCAAATCTTCTATCCTCGGGATTGGGAACCTATACCTAATTGTTATTTTGTTGATAGCCCTTGAATCAGCACAAAGTCTCCAAGTGCCTTTCTTCTTCGGTACTAGGACAGTTGGTACTGCACATGGGCTTAAACTCTTGCCAATTAGGCTTGTCTCCAACAACTCCTCAATCTGTCTTACTACCTTTGTATTCTACTCTGGGGTAAGCTTGTATGCTACTTTGTTTGGAAGTGTAGATCTTGGGATCAGATCTATGTAATGGCTGATGTCCCTCATAGGTGGTAGGGACCTTGGCATTCCATCAGAGATGATGCCCTTGTATTTGTCCAATAGCTCTTGGACATCCGGATCTATGAACCTTTGCCTCTTCTCTCCCTTGACTTCTTGCTGCTGCTCCTTGTTCACCTTTAGGCATGGAATTAGAGCATATGCAACTGCTCCTTCTTCTACTATCTCTTTCATGAATTGTTTGTCTTCTACCATCATCGCCTTGACTTCTTTCCCTTTTGATTCCACCTCATTCTCCATCAATGGTAGCAACTCTATCACCTTACCATCCTTGGTGATTGAATATGTGTTTCTAACTCCATCATGGTGTGCTTTCAAGTCATACTGCCATGGTCTTCCAAATAGGAGATGGCAAGCATCCATCTTGGCAATGTCAAACAATAACCTATCCTTGTATGGTCCAATTTGAAATTCCACCCAAGCCTGTTCTTCCACAACTGGTTGCTGATCTTGGGCGAGCCATGAGATCTTGTATGGGAAAGGATGTGGCAGTCTTCTAAGCTTAAGCTTTTCGACCATTTCAAATGACACAAAATTTTCAGTGGATCCAGAGTCAATCAGAACTTTACATACCTTTCCTCCTACCTTGCAAGTAGTTCTGAAGAGAGACTTCCTTTATGGGGGTTCTTTGTCAGGCACCTTCACGGTGGTCATTGCTCTCCTAATCATCAAAGATTCTCCTTTCTCAGGATATCCATAACTGTCAAGAGCATTCACATTTTGAAAAGTGTTTGAGCTGGTCACACTTTGACAGTCAGATTCTTGGATCAGATTGATCCTCCTTTCTCCTATTGAACTTGTTGCCTTTCCTAGACATCTGCTAGCTATATGGCCTTCTTGATTGCAATTGTAACATCTGATAGGTCCTCTGCCCTGAGATCTCCCTCTAAATGATTGTCTTCTGTCCCTAAAGTTTCCTCTTTGATTGTAACTTCCCCCTTGGGTTTGACTGTTGTCTCCTTTGTTTCTCTCTTGGTTTGATTCACCTTGGGATCCAAATCCATTTCCTCTGCCTCTGAAAGAACTTCTTCCTCCCCTTTGTTGTCTCCCTCTTCCTCTACTGTTCTGCTCTTGTCTTCTCTTGAATTTCTCTTCCACTTTGAGTGCCAATTGGTAGCACTTTTGGACTATCTCTGGGTTATGTAGATTTATGTCTTCTTGGATGGCAAACCTCAATCCATTGAGGTACCTTGCCACCTTCTCTTCTTCATTCTCCTTTACCTTTGTCTTGACACATAGTTTCATGAACTCTTCTGTGTATGAGCTGACATCTAACTCCTTCTGCTTCAAGTTTTGTTTCCTCTTATGTAATTGGATGTTGTAATCCAATGGAACATAGGCCTCTTTCATTAAAGCCATCATCCTCTTCCAAGTAGCAACTTTGTTCTTTCCTTCTTTCACCCTATCATCTTGGATGAAATTCCACCAATTTAGTGTAGCCCCTTTCATTTTGGATTGAGCCATCTTCACCCTTTGGTGGTCTAGGATTTCCTCGGTCTCAAAGAAATTATTCAAGGAGTCTATCCACTCCATCACTGAATTAGGTTCCATTTTTCCTGCAAAGACTGGCAGGTCTATTTTCATATCCATGGTCCTTCTCTCCATGGATTTGAGGGCGTTAAGTAAGGGTCTCTGGTCTGCAGGGTCTCTCTTCCTGCCTAGGGAACTCCTCTTCATCCCCATCTTCTTGCTTACCAAAATCTTCTTCTCCCTTCTCTACTCTATCCCTCAACTTCTCTACCTCTTCTTTCAAGGCCTGATTCTGAGCCCGAGCTGGTCTGCTCTCTGCCATTTGCTTTCTCACTAAGGATGCCAACTCAACGTTGGTCATCTTTGCTAGGTACTCTTGTGACCCCTCTTCATTTGACATCTTGTCTTCTTCTTCTACCCAAAGGATACTCCTTTGCTCTAATACCACTTGATGCAGAGCTTACGCAGTGGAACAGAGAAAACAGTTCAAAAATACAGAACTGTTGCTGTGGTTGAACCTTTGAACCACTTGAACTAACTAAACTGCTGAACCTATGGACACTGAACCATTGAACCTTCATGAGCCGTTGAACCTTGCCATTATCAGTTCAATATACTTCCATCGCTCCAACTTAATGATGTCAACAATTACCAGTTGGACCGCTGAATCATTGAACCGTTGAACTGGTTCAACTATCGCAACACTTAATACTATCGGTGATGAACCGTTGCACCCGTGGAACTATTGAACCATTGAATTGGTTCCACCACCCGTAAACATCTACTATCGGTTCCCTCGATATGCTGCAACCTGATACACAAATGCGATATACACATGAAATGTACTAAGATACATTAGCGATATACACACTGCTTGTATATTCAGTGAACAACATGAACTTAACCCAAAAGGACTCTTATACATACCTTTCTTCACCGGATATACACAGGCTGATACTCACATACAAAAATGATATACTCACAAACTGTTCCAGCATGCAATTGAAGTATATACATAAAATGTATATTTGAATCTCATGCCAATAACCTCCTCTGTAACAAATTTCATAGTTTCTATTCTGGCATGACCATGAACAAAAAAGAAACAAATTAGAAAACTATTGTACAAAGCCCATTCCACTGATTTCACAGAAATCCACCAATGGAATGGTTTTAATCATGCATCTCAACAACAGAAAAGCTAAATTCAATACAAAACAATTCTATACAGATAATATACACAGGACAATTCGATACACAGGGAATTTACACATAATCTAGAATTTGATAAAACACAACTGACAGAACTTTTATTTCTTCATTCCAATTTCGTCTCTCTGTGTCTCAAGGAACACAGGCTGATTATAGAGATTCATACATTTGATAATTCCAGAGGATGGAAAAGCCAACCTTTCCTCAACCACCTCTGCCTGTTTTTATATTCAACTCCCCTATTCTGATTTTGCTTAATCAAGATTATAAGCCAAAACCCTAACTAATCACACGACACATGTTTGGCACAAGACAACACAACACCTAACAACATGACACATTGATTTAATCATCCACATACCCCAAATGTCTAATGATGTCCAAATTGGCTTATTAGGATGCCAAATTTGTGACTTCAGTTCTCATGGTGGGGTCGGTTCTCATGGTGGGGTCTTTTAAACATGAAATGTCAACACAAATACTACATGACAACATGAAATGTATAAACATATTAAAAACCTTCTTCTTCTCCCTCAGATGTATATTTATCTTGTTGAAGGGGTGCTCCTGCACCACAAAGTTTGCTATCATGAGTGGGTTAGCTGATTCAGAACTTTCAAAGGAAATGAGTTTCAATTTTGATACACAAGTTTGGGATAAACTTGAAACCATTTATGAAGGAGATAAGAAGGTAAAGAAAGCAAAGATGCAAATCTTCAAAAGCATATTTGAGACCCTAAAGATGGTAGAGGATGAAGACATTGTTGGATATATGCTTTGAGTGAATGAAGTGGTCAATGCAATCACAGGTCTTGGTGGAGAAGTGAAAGAAGATGAGATTGTGAAGAAGGTTATGAGATCTCTCCCTAAATCTTACAGTCATAAGGTATCTGCTATTGAGGAGAATTCAAACTTGGATACATACACTGTAGACAAAATGTTTGGTACCCTTGTACTGCTTTTGAATTGAGAGAGTTTGGTAGTGATGCTCCAAAGAAAGAAGCTGATTTACAAGCCAATAAGACGACAAAGGATGAAATTGCTGATGAAGATGAAAGCTCTGAAGAAGCTGAAGCAAATTTTGTAAGAAGACTAAAGAAAGGCACTGGAAAATATAAAGGTAAGTTACCCTTCAAATGTTTCAATTATGGGAAGGTTGGTCACTTTGCTTCTAAATGTCCTCTTAAAGAATCTAGGAGAGGTAACAAAAATGATAAATTCAAAAGTAGCCTATATTCCATAGAGGGCAGTTGTTCTTTAGAAGATGAGGATCACGATTCAAATGATGAAACACTTTTCATGGTTGTGAGTGTTGGTGACAAAAAGGATAATGTTGGAAAATGTGAGAAGACTAATGCCTTACAAACAGACCAAAACAATGATAGATCAATGGTTGTATGTGTAGGAGTTAAGGACAACACTGAGAGGGGGGGTGAATCAGTGTTATGTGAATTTTTGAATCTTTTTACAAACTTTAACTTGGAGAGCACAAGGAGAGAAAGTTATCATTGAATTGTCAAACACATATGCACATAACTTTGTCAAACACATAAACAAAACTCATCAGTAAAACATATAACCACAGAGAGAAGATCAATATGAATCAAGACACAAGAATTGCACGAGTGGAAAACCCTCCAGGGGTAGAAAAACCACTCCAGAACTACCTCACTAGCTTAAATGAAAAAATCTTCTTACAAATGTCTCACTGACATATACAGAGGTCTCACTGACCACGGTCTCACTGACCACAAGCCTCACTAGCATACTGTGCCTCACTGGCTTTTCTCAATCAATCAAAAACAAAATCTCATGTGCAAGAAGTGATTGCTGTTCAATCTGATTTGCACCATTCAAATCAACTCATCTGCATCATATCTTCCATCATTCAAGTTTTCTGACATTTTATCTTTGAAATCATTTAATTCACCTGATCAGGGAAATATATCTTTTTCACTACAAATTAATGTTCACATTTTTCTGGATCATTGTCCTCACCATTGCATGTTGATCTACACAACACCACACACTGTCAATGTACCTGAAAGACCATTATATAGAATACAAATGCCTTTTCACATTCTTCTAATTCATATTCTTCATTTTGTATATTCTACATTTTTCATCTTTTTCTCTCTGTACTTCAATGACTCTTTCAGTTTCTACAATCTGCAAGAACCTTTCAACTTCTTCTCCTTCAACAATTTATTTTTCAATCTGCCCTTGTATTTTTTTCATCTGCCCTGCATAAAGAAAATCATGAAAGAAGTCCAAACATCTTCAATAAAATCTAATCAATAAAATCTCTAAGAACTTTCATCTCCTCTGCAAAAAAAAAACTCCTTTGTCTTCTTCAAAAAATCTTTCAATATATTATTTATTATCTTCTTCTCCTTGATTCATATTTTTCTCATAAAATAAAATCCTTTCTCACAAGACAAATCTTCTCCATTCAAATTTGTCAATGAAAACCTTTCACCTTCTTAAAAATCTTCATAAAAAAACATAACCTTCTCAAAAAAATTTCACTAAATTCTTCACTAAAACTAGAATGGATTTTCTTAAAAGATTGCCTTTTAAAAAAAAATCCACCAACTCCTTGAAAAACTCCTATGCATTCTATAATGGATCTCAAGCCTTTTAAATAAAATAGAAATTTAAAAGGTTTCCAAAAAATCTTTTATAAAACATGCCCACTTATATCGGGCTCCCTCCTTGAAATATATACCATGCACCTTTTATAAAAAATTTACATTCTTAAATGTCATAAAATATGACATAGGTAAAAAGACCACCAAAGTTTCTAATTTTAAACAAAAAAACTCCCCTTTTAGAATGCACCGCGGGGCCTTCATAATACATAAAGCATTTTCAATGCTTTTTAAACTCATAAAAAACTTAAGTAAATCGCGCTCCACATATTTCAAACAAAGCTTTTGATCCTTTATTGGTGCCCACATACATGAGAATAGACCGATGCTAAAGGTAAGAGAATTCAATGAGGCCGGTGGATAGCACGAGATATAAACCCTTTAACAAGTCACTTTTAAGTGACTGACCTGTATAACAAGTCAACAATCAATTAAATCAAAAAGTGATTTCTATGTTGACAGGCAGAGAGGGTTATAAAATAGGTCTTTAGAGGCAAAGAATGGAATATAGAACTAGAGCTTGATCCCTCTAACTCAGCTTGTAACATCATGACATATAGTATCAAATCTTCGTGTGCTCCTGTACATGATGATAGACAATAAAGTCCTGATAAACTTCTACAAAGAAACTTTGTCAAGCTTTCACTCAAACTTTGAATATCTATATCAATCATCAATGAACTCCCTTATCAACAAGTGTTATCATTTCTACCCTGTGAACCTTCAAAGTTGAACTTTGACACTCTATGCAACACACATCATATCACTTTCATCACCAACACTACAACATGAAAATCTGAGGAAAAATACATCTCAATTCTCAACCATATGAATTGTATCTTGACTAACCTATCAACTTTAAAAGGCCAAACCTGTGAAGATCAAGAATATAAGTCCACATCTGCAAGTCTCTCATGATGTGATCATTACAAGACATCAAGAATTTCAAAGAAGAAACAAACAATACATTGTCTCTGCATTAAATCTCTGCCACTTGAAGACATCCTGAATTAAATCTTGACCACTGGTGACAATACATATGAGCTATTATAACTCCTATGATCACTTCTACCATAATGAAACCAATCCTTGATACAGAGTATGCCACACATAATGAAACCAATCCTTATTGTAGAGAATGCCAAACAACATGATGACGACCACTGAGATCAAATGACCAAGCCATGTTATCAAGATAATGAACTCCATCACCTGTACACCATATGAAAGAGATATACTGACTAACACTTATCGTGTCCAAAAGAACAACTCCTGATTGATGATCCTAATAGAGTGTAAGCCATGATGATCCAAAATAATGACATCTGCATTAGCCCCATGTGGTCAACCTTTTTGACATCAATGACAACCAGTCACCATCAGTATGGACTTCCTTTCATGCAAGAGAAGAAGTCAAATATTGGGTTATTGATAGTGGTTGTTCAAATCATATGACTGGTGACAAGGAGAAGTTTATCAACCTTGTGAAGTGGGTGGTGGAGTTGTCAAGTTTGGAGGTGATGAGTTAGCCCGAATTTGTGGAAAAGGTGTCTTAACTATTGATGGGAAGAACAGGATTGAGGAAGAACAGGACTAAGGATTACAACACAATCTTCTCAGTGTCAATCAAATGTGCAGCAAATGTTACAATCTTACTTTTCATTCCAATAGTTGTGAAATCAGGAAGACAGGGTCCAGAAAACTAGTTGTAGAAGGTTTCAAGTCATATGGTGACATCTATCATCTGAAGGAGGTATATGGAAGAACATGTTTGTTGGCTCAATCCAGTGAGTGTTGGTTGTGGCACAAAATAATGGGACATAACAATTTTGACAATATGGTAAGGGTCATCTCTACTCATGCAGTGAGAGACCTACCCAACATAATCAATCCTACAAACATAGTATGCAAGGAATGTCAAATGGGAAAGCAGACAAAGACAAGTTTCAAAAGCAAGGAGTATTCTTCAAAGCCATTGGAGATGATTCACACTAATCTATGCAGCCCTACAAGAGTAAAAAGTCAACAAGGTGAAAGTTATTTTATGTTGCTCATTGATGATTATTCTAGAATGACTTGGGTTACTTTCTTGAGAGAAAAATCAGATGCCTGTGATAAATTTAAGGTTTTCAAAGATTTGGTTGAAAATGAAATGGATGCTAAAATCAAATGTTTAAGGTATGATAGAGGAGGTGAGTTTACTTCAAATGAATTTGAAATTTTTTGTGAAGATCATGGTATTAGGAGACATATATCAGCTCCTAGGACCTCTCAACAAAATGGGGTAGTTGAAAGGAAGAACAGGACTGTGCAAGACATGTCTAGGGTAATGTTGAAAGATGCAGATCTACCTGACATGTACTGGAAGGAAGCAATTCACACTGCTGTCTATCTAACTAACAGAGTGCAGTTAAGGGTCAATAGCACTAAGACCCCTTATGAGTTATGGTATGGAAGACCTCCCACTATTAGATACTTCAGGATCTTTGGTAGCAAATACTATATCAGAAGAGATGAAGAAGACCTAGGAAAGTTTGATTCAAGAAGTGATGAAGGAATCTTTCTTGGCTACTCAACCAAAAGAAAGACCTATAGATGGTACAACAAGAGGTTGGGAAAGATGATTAAAAGCACAAATGTCAAAATAGATGAAGACTTGTATCATATCTCACATGATTCAGAGGACTCTGAATCTGATATCTTTCCATGCATTGAAGATGAAGAAGAAGTGAAAGAAGAAAAGGAACAAGAACTAGAGCAAATGACTAAGACCTTAGCAAAGTATGTTCAGAAGAATCACTTAGCATATCAGTTCATTGGAGACAAGAATGAAGTTGTGCAGACAAGGAGAAGGTTTGCTAAGACACATGAGCAAGTAAATCTGTGTTTGTTATCAAAAGTAGAACCCAAAACCTTTGCTGATGCTAGAAAAGATGATGATTGGATAAAAGCAATGGAAGAAGAATTAGATCAGATAGAGAAGAATTAGACATGGGAATTGGTTCCCAGACTAGCCAATAAGAATGTTATAGGAACAAAGTGGGTGTTTTGGAACAAACTGAATGAAGAATGTGAAGTTGTTAGGAACAAAGAAAGGTTGGTATGTAAGGGTTACTCTCAAATTGAAGGCATTGATTTTGAGGAGACTTTTGCTCTGGTAGCTAGGATGGAAGCAATGAGAATGTTCCTTGCCCTTACTGCTCATAAGAATTTCAGAGTATATCATATGGATGTCAAGTCAACATTTCTAAATGGTGATGTAGAGGATGAAGTATACATTGAGAAACTAGATGGTTTTCAGATATCAGAATATCTAGACATGGTGTACAGACTCAAGAAGGCTTTGTATGGTCTCAAGAAAGCACCTAGGGCTTGATATGATAGGTTGGATAAGTACTTAATTCGGCAAGGCTTCAAGAAAGGTACTATAGATAACAATCTTTACATCAAGGAAGAAGGAGATATGATATTGATAGTTACAGTATATGTTGATGACATCATCTTTGGAGGAGATGATAAGATGTGTAAGAGGTTTACAGAGGAGATGCAAAAAGAGTTTGAGATGTCTATGATTGGTGAAATGTCTTTCTTCCTTGGACTTCAAATTGCTCAGCTAGATGATGGTATCTTTATTTCACAAGCTAAGTATGTCAGAGAAATGTTGAAGAAGTTTGGTATGGAGGATTCAAAACCAGTCAGTACTCCCATGGTCACTGGATGTCACTTGAGCAAGGATGACGAGTCTCTAGAGGTGGATCAGACTTCCTATAGATCTATGATTGGAGGATTGTTGTACCTAACTGCTTCTAGACTTGATATTATGCATGCAATATGTGTGGTTGCCAGAAATCAAGCTAATCCTAAGCAAACACATGAGAAGGAAGTGAAAAGGATATTAAGATATTTGAAAGGAACTCCAAATTATGGCTTATGGTATTCAAGAGGTAATGACTTTGATTTGAGTGCCTACATTAATGTTGATTGGGTTGGTTGTGTTGATGATAGGAGTACAAGTGGCAGTGCTTTCTTTTTAGGAAGCAGATTGGTTTCATGGTAGAGAAAGAAGCAAGATTCAGTGTCCTTATCAACTGTAGAGGCAAAGTACATTGCAACAACATCTTGTTGTACACAAGTGTTGTGGATGAAGTAAACCCTAAAGGATATCAAGGTATTGTATGATGAGTCTATTCCTATTTTGTGTGACAATACAAGTGCTATCAATATTTCCAAGAATCCAGTGATGCATTCTAGAACCAATCATATAGCTATTAAGTATCACTTCTTGAGAGAGAAGGTTGCAGAGAAGGAAGTAAGGTTGGAATATGTTCCAACAAAGGATCAGATTGCAGATATTTTTACAAAGGCTCTTACAAAAGACACTTTTGAGGATCTCCGGCAGAGGCTAGGGGTAATTGCCCCTCCTTCTTCTCACTAGATGCATAGTGACCTGCATTTGTCCAGGGGGAGTTCAAGTTATATCTTTTTCCTAGACTGATGGTGGCTACCTCTTAGGGGGAGCAGGTAGTGGTTGTTGATGATAGGGGGAGTCTTTTTGTTACAAGAAGAGTTATGCCCCAAGAAAGAATGTACAGGTATGTGGTTGCTGATGAGCAAGTAGTGGTTGCCCTTTGTCCTTGATGTCAAAGTGGGAGAATGTGCAGGTATGTGTTGCCATCAATGCTAAAGGGGGAGATTGTTACACATATGATTCATAATATTTTCATTAATGTCAACACTGTCACAAGGTTGTCATTGATGTCAACACTATCATGGAAGTGTGATGATGTTCATGGTCGGATGTCATGTCCTATCCAGCAGAGAGGACATAGTTCATGGTTGGATGTCATGTTGAATATAAAGTGTGATGGTGTTCATGGTTGGATGTCATGTCCTATCCAGTAGAAAGGACATAGTTCATGGTTGGATGTCATTTTGATTATAATGAGGTTATTGAAGTTTATGGTTGGATGTCATGCCTTGATTAGTATAGAGTTGAGCATGAAGCCATATTAATATGGGAATTAGAAGCACTAATATGATCAGAGGTGTTGGAAGATGTTACTAGTGGCTTGAAGCATTTTATGATCTCTCCTATTGTTCCTAAGAATACATGTGTTGATACAAAGAAGGTTTGGCCTCCGGAAGTTGGTGACAGTCTCTGCTACAAGATGACTGCCTATGAAGACCGTCTGGGAGATTGCTCTACATTCCTTTGTATTAGTAGTTATGGCTATACAGTTTTAGAAATGTATTCAGGGTACAGTGAAGGTGATAACTCCAAATTTTTAGATCATCTTTCCTTCCACTGTGAAAGTTATTCATAATAGAGTACTGGCATGTGTCCTGGCAAAGTAAGGTAGTGTTGAAGGCCTGTTGGGATACTCTGCATTCCTCTGGATGTGAAAGTTTTCCTTTGTAGTTTTGTGGACATGTTTATGGAAGTATATTACATGTTTTCTTGTTGTTTCAAGGTTTTTGGTGATCTGCAAGCTCAATTTTTCAATGACAATATGTTACAGTGTGTTCTAGATGACTTGTTGTTCCCAGAGTTCATGATTGAAGATGTATGGCACAAAATCCTTAATGTGCGGAGGTAAAATAGTGTTTGGGGATGTTGTATGAGTCTTGTAGACTCATCTAGAAGAGTTTCATGAAGATCCTTCTTATTTCTAGTACCGCACAAGGTTTTCAAGTTGTTGTGGTCGTGGTCGTTATGCTTCAAGTTTCACATGTCTTTGCTTAAGGTTGTGCTATTTTCAAATGAGTGGAGTGTGCAGATGTAATCCTTTGATGTTTGATGCTATGAAGAATGTTTTGGACCTAGTTAAGCAAGTGTTGATGTCCGCAAGGTATGGATCTTCTGCTGGTGTACAGTGTAGTCTTGTTTAGGACTTGTCCCCTACACGTTTCATATTGTGTGTTGTTTGGCCGACTTGTAAATGTATTTTTTAGGTTGTCTTTGGACGACAAGCAATGTAATCAATGTAATATCATGTATAAATTGTAAATCAAATTGAGTTAGGTGGGTGTGATTACAAATTGATTGATAAGGCTCGCAAGCAAAAGGAGCAACATGAACGCATTATGATATGCAACTGAAGGAGAAAGAGAAGAAGTTGTAGATGACGTCTTGATTCGTCTTGAAGACATATTTGTGACAGTGATCAAGTGTAGAGTGTGCCTAACTGATCCAATCATCAGAAGGAATGATGAAGAGGCAGAAGTGAAATCATTAAAGGTGTGAATTTCAATGTCATTTTTTAGGCAATAGAAGGATTGTCATACTGTAATCTTGTATGAGTTTGTTCTCAGTTCAGGGAGTAGTTTCTTTCTTGGGAGTGACCCTAAAACAAAGTATTTAGGGAGTTGTATCTTCCTTGGGTGTGACCCTAAATGAAAGTCTTCAAGGAGTAGTAGCTTCTTTGGGTTGTAGCCTTGAAACAAAGTCTGCAGGGAGTAGTTGCTTCCTTGGGTTGTAGCCCTAAAACAAAGTTGTTATTTGAGCTTCATATATTGTGAGTTAATCCTCACTGCGGTTTTTCCCTTCTTGGGTTTTCCACGTATATCTGGTGTTATGTGTTGATGTGCATTGTGTTGATCTTTCATGTTTATGTTAATACTGTAATACTTAAGTTTTAATCTGCTCCGGAGAATTTGAAGTTTGTTTAGATACTAATTCAACCCCCCCCTCTTAGTATCTTGGTGTGTTCAACAATAAACTCCCAAAATTTGGCAAGGGCTTCATCATTAACAAAGGTGTTTAGGGGGAATTGTGTCTAAAAATTCCATATATAGTAACTCAAGATGTACCAATTCTAGGTTTATGTTGTGATTAGCTATGCAAGTTGATTGAAAACTTTTTTTGACGGTCCATTTGTATTCTTATCTTTGGTAGGAGAATAACCTATACCATTGGTATCTTTTTTTCTTATGGTTGAATGGGTTCTAGTATCCTTATTGTCTTGAACCTAAACATTTTCCACTATATCCATCTTTTTTGTAAAATGGCAAATCTTGTACCATATTGGCTAGCTATATAACCAAAATTAGAGTCTTTACTAGCCTTAGATTCATAAGTTAGAACAACTTCACCTAGAATAATGTCTTTATGAAGAGTTGAAGGTGGGCGGCCATATATGGTAGGATCCATATAGCAAGGAGGAATATTATACTCTTTATCATCCACTTTGTGTTCCTTTTCACATCATTGTGTAAACTCAAGGTATCCTCGATCATGCTCAACATTGGCATGAGGTGTGGATGAAGGAGATGGATTTCCTAATTATATTATAGGTGTAATAAATCAATTAGGAGTTCTAAGATTTTTTCTCCACTACTTGGCAAAATTAGTACTTGGATTATTGTCAGTTAGAACTATACATCTATTACTATAAATAAACTTTAAAATTGAATTCAAAGTGTAGAGGGGATGACACTCATAACATGTATCCAAGGATGACCTAAGAGAATGTTATACACTAAGTCACAAAGCATTACGTGGAATGTAGTATCAAGTATAATGGGTCCTAAAGTGATAGATAAAGTGACACAACCAAGAGATTCCCAAACCACATTATAAAACCCTTTGATGGTTACCTCAAAGTTTGGTAAATTTGTAGAGTCAACTATAATAACATTGAGGAAATGCTTGCTACAAGTAGGTAAGCCCAATCCATTATTGACTAATGCCCTATTGATTTAGATAATCCCCATATTTAACTACAATCTATAATGGTTGATGTTCTCAAGTGATGTTGGTAGGAGGTAACTCATGAGGTGCAAAAGAGATTTTATATTTATCTTGATAAATTGGTTTTAGAATAGTAACAACCTTAGTGAGAGTTTAAAACTATATGGGGCAGCTATTTTAGTTAAATTTTTTTCAAAACACCTATATAGGTTTTAGATGAAAGCGTTAGGTCCCAAAGAGATATCCAAAAAGTAGCATTATTAAGTTGATCTAGCCTATTGTATCTCATATGTGCATACATCCAATTGCATGAGATCTTTGTGACATGATGAAAGCATAAAAGTGGTGATGTTATGATTAAGCCTAGTGTGAAAGGTGGCACATATAGATATATAGGCCATAAGAGTGACATCATTATGACATGTAGAAGGAATGGTTTCACAAGTCATAACAATGTCATGTGCAACTAAGGGAGATGTAACTTATCACATAAAGTAACATACATAAGTGAATCATTAGAGGGTGCATCATGAGTATCCACCACAAAAGATTTATCATGAATCAAGTCACCGTGTAATGTAAGAAAAAGTGTGAAAGGAGTTTTTCTAGGTTTTTCTAGTTGAGTTGCTCAAACTTTAACTTTTTTTCCACACTACTCTACATAAGATTGTGTTTAATAAATTTTAACTCTATTGGTTTAACAAAAAGCTAAATGAAACCTTATCAAGATAAATTTTCCTTTTCTACTTAAGCTAAGTGAAAGAGAAAGAAAGGATATTGACTGAAGATTTACAAAAAAAATATTTATTGAAATGAAAAATAGAGTACAAAACTAAAAATCATAGAATGAGGAACTTGGTGCTAGAAGATGAAGTCATCTATCCAGGATGTGGTTGTGATGCACAAATATTCATGTGATGCACTATAGTCCCTTCTACGCATTGCCATCCAGAAATGTTGTGAAACTCAACTTTCCATACAAATTTCTAGGTTTTCTACACACGGGAGATAAAAGGACAAAGTAAAAGTATCCTAGAATATACTAGATCAAATAAGAATGCTAAAATAGAGATTTATTGATAAAGAAATGAAATGACAAGGGAAAGAAAGGGAAACAATGAAACCTCTGTGTGGTTGTAGTCTTCCAAACACATATAGCCAAGATAATAGAAATGGTTGGGGTTGCTTAGGTGCTTGCAATGAATGGTCAAGCCCCTATTTTGATCTTTCAACCTCCACAAGTAGCCAAATAGGAAATAGAATAAAATAGTGTGTGCTCTTATCCTACGTGCATCTAGGACTAAGAACATTGAAAAAAATGCTATGAATATCACCCCTAGGTCTACAAAGAGGAATAGAATAGTGTGTGTATGAGATTAGATAAAAGGAAATGAAAACCCAATAGATGTTAAGGACACAACAATGGATTATATAAATGATAAACATAAATAAAATAGAAATTTGGAACACTATCACTTCACACCAAGTGGAGAGATGAAAATCTACAAAAGCAACAAGCAAGATGTCCCCAATAGTGCAAGAATGCCAAGGAAACCCAAGATGGATTTAGAGTGCTTAAAAGCCTTCAAATATGTTGGTAAATGTTATTGATCACATTCACCTAAGAGCTTCAAAACATAAAGAGCCAAGAAACAAGAGATTGATCTTGGAGTCTAGGAGAGTTAAAAAATGGAATGGAAGGGAAAATAAAGAGGCCTAGGGTTTGAATCAACCATTGGGATTCACCTCAAATTGGTTACAAAACTTGAGCGCTCAAGAAAGGTGGCAAAAATGCTTAAAAATGACTTTCATATGATAAAATGTTAGATGCTAGTGCATCATGTAGATGTCCACATGTCACACTGGTGTCCAAGCAAAATGAGCTTCTAAAGGTTTGGGACACTAGGGAAACATGAGACAAATGCATAAAAGACATGGGTTTAGACCAAAACTAAGGAAAGGCGAAAACATAAACACAACTTTGGCACCAAGGACGAGAAAGACTAGGGCAAGAGCCAAATGAGTCTAAAAACACACTAAGGATTATAGACACTAAAGTGAGTCCAAAACATAACATGAAATTGCAAGGGTATGTAATTTTTGTCATTATACATTGATGGAAAGGTTATTAAAGGTAAAGTATCATTATGCTTAACACTATCACTATCTATAAAAGAAGTATCAACAACAAAAGGCTCATGGATGAGTGAAGTGAGTATCTAAAAGTGAAGAAAAGGTAATGACTAGGTCACTAAAAGAGAAGGTGCATACAAGGTGAAATAATGCTTCCATAGATAATGTAATCCCATCCTTATGATAAAATTTCATGAGTGAATCAAGGGTAATGGGATTAAATGTCACAAATCATATAAATGTACTAAAATATATAAGAGAAGCATGAATAGAGGTTAAAGATAATGAGTTATGAGAATCCATGGTGAAAGATATATCAATGAAGCACAAACCAAAGGTAGATGGGTGGGAATCAAAAGAAGTTCATACAGTAAAAGGCCGAAACTCTAACAAAGATGGATATATGATTGAGGTAGGGACTATTGGTATGTGGCAATTGATCATGATGCAGGGTTGCATGTACATGTAACAAGTTGAATTTTGGTGACTTTGACAACTGCATTTTGACCCCAAATTAATTAATGGGGGAGTGCAGGTTGGTTGTTAGTTTTGTAAACTACCAATTGTAAACTGACATTGTAAACCACCAAAAAGCTTGTTAAACAAGTGGCTATGGAATATGAAAGGTCAAGAGAAATAAGGCAGCGTAAGCACATTGATATAACACATAGCAACAGATTATGCTGCAAGGTTGTAATTTGTTTTGCATTGGATAATAAAATAGTGGATGGTTGTTTCTCTATGGATGTAGCCCATATTGGGTGAACCACGTTAAATCTGTGTGTTGTGTAAATTCTTAATTTCTGTGTTTTTTAAATTTGTATTATAATTGATATAACTTTTGATTGCTCCGTTCTGCCAAAACCTAAGAGGGACTTCAATATAAATCACAAAATTAGTCAATAATAAGGTTTAAACATTAAATCCTAGAGAGGCAACAAAGTTGGGTAGGGTGGGTGAAAGAAAGGTCACATAATGAACCACAAGCCCTAGAAAAATGTAAAGCTATGAAACATGAATAGGAAATGGCAATCAAACCCTAATCAAATCTAACAATAAGATAAAATACTAAAAAAAATGCTAGGGGTGTAGATCAAGTTAGGAACACCAAAAATGTAAGGAAAATACTAAGCTTTAAATGTTTTACTTTAATTATTGATGTTAATTTAATAAACATAGCCAAATTAAGCATGAATTAACCTAGATAATAAAATTGGGACATTTAATTGCAATAAATAAATAAAAAATAAATGTGAGGGATATGAGTACATATCTCTAGAACTGATGATGGAAGAGTTATGTTGATGTTGTGTTGAATTGAATTTCCATATTCAGAAATTAATGGCTTCGTCTTATGACCATTTTAGGATCTGAACTAGCACAAAAAATGATGAAGGTTGATCCCAAGTGCCCTAAGTTTCATCTTGACTATTGTGAACTTAATTTGTTATGTACACATGATCGCAAGTTGACGAAATTTGTGCCTAAAAATGAGTTCACTTTTTGTCTTCTTGCTATTTGAATTTACTAAGTGGTGTCTAGAGACATTGTTTAGGAGTTTGTTAACTCAATAGGTGAACATGTTCTCCTAGGTCAACCCCGTTAGTGGGTTGGATTAACAGTGAGGAGTGATATCAAAGACAACATACATAGACATGCAAATGACCTATATGATGGTGATACAAATATGATTCTTTATTGCCTAGAGAAATCAAAGTGTATAATTATGATTTTATCTTTTCCTTGCATAGTATAGCATGTGATTGTCTTGAGTTAAATGCACATTGAGCGTCTTAAAATAGCATAACATAACAACATGTCACACAAATGTGTGCTAAGTCAGTTCATAACAATTAGTGGAAAGGAGCATGAGTGTTGGATTTTGAATTTGAAGTTTTCAATTTTGGGATCATTCTCGTGTGCCTTGGTATTAAACCAAGTGAATTCTCCATCACTTAGAAATGAACTAGAGGGATGATAGGAATGGACAAATAATGACTCTAAATAAAGATCATGCCATGAGCCAAATTTCACACAAGAATACTCACTTATCCATAAACTAGCACTTGCACCCACAGGAGGTTCAAAGAATATGCCGATAGAAACAATCAGAGAGTTTTAAAAAATTGCCCGTGTGAATTTTTTACGGCATGAGACAATTCCGAGCACTATAATGCTCACATATAAAAGCCTATCGGCTAATTATTATATTAAAAAATTCCCAATACAATAAATACAAAACTAAATAAAAAATTAACATAAATCTAATTTTATCACTAAAATAGAAAAGACTTACACAATCCTAGAAGGATTGGAATTTCTTATAAAAATCTAATTCCTTGGAGGGAACCGACAATCTTTTAAATAGATAAAGATCTACCTTTGCCTACCTCTCTTTTACAAAGACTTTTCACTGGGGATGATCAGGGCTTAAATTTGATAGTCGACCTTGCCTGTCAAGCAATTTTTTTATGACAGTTATCTATTCAATGTTGTCTTTAAAATACTATGACCTATCTTAGTATAAATAAATTATAAAAAAATCAGATATATATATCAGCATAATTTTATGTAAATTTTGACAGTTTGTCCAAAATCTTTTCTTTCATATGACAGTCTTTTTAAAATTTTGATTGTATTTTACAACAAAAATAGCTAAATACAGCTATACAACTGTCAAATTTAAGCCCGGGGGATGATCCATAACTTGGGGTAGTGATTTCTTAGAAATGTCCTTACAATGGAGCCACTTGGAGCTAAAACTTAATCTCCTATCCAAACATGTGACGGGGTCACGTTATCCACTCAACCATACAGCCCTAAAAAAATCTAGATCTAAAACAATAAATTGGTTCTAAGCGAAGCCTTATTATATCTTGGCACAGTAGAGAGAAACAGGAAAATGCAGGCAACAATGGCGATCACCATGTCTGCCCCACCTCTCACCCCAGCCATGCTCTGTAACAATCCCCAAATGAGAGTAGCCCATCTTAAAAGCTTATCTTCCTTGACAACATCCAAGCAAAAACTTGTGTACAGGTGGCGAGCCATGGCTGCTGATCCTTATGTGGATTACAAGTCTTCTCCAAAATCGTTAAGTATATAATTTTTTGGAACAGTTTAACAAGCAGAGATGTGATTATTTATACTTACTTATTTTCAGTCAGAATAGTTGCTTCTTGATCTTAAGAAGTATCTGTAAAAGTGAAGTTAATGGGTATGATATACTGCGTGCAGAGTGTTTCCAGCAGAGGCATGTGATATAGTGGGAGGAGAAACCTGCGAAGGAAAAATTGGTACTGAAGTGAAGCTCAAGGCTGAGCCTTCTCCCACAGTGAAATCTCCACAAGCAGAGGGTATTGACAGGGATTATGTGGAATATGATTCCAGTCCAAAGACGTAAGGTTTCTTTTGTTTGTTTGTTTTTTAGTTTCTGTTGGGCTTTTCTTTGATCCACAGTTGGATTTCTGTGATGGGTATGAATTGAATGGTTTTATGTTTGTGGTGTAGTGTGTTTCCAGGTGAGGCATGCGATGACCTGGGAGGGGAATTCTGTGAACCAGAGTACCAAAGTGGGGTTTTCAAGGAGAAAGAGGCCAGCAAGTAGAAAGAGCCTCTGCAATTTATGTTGTATATTTAATATAATGAACAGGGCCTTGTAAATAGATAGATAGGAGCTCATCTGTCCTGATCTGGTATGTGGGATTTTGGATTTGCCATGCCAATATGATGGAGTATATGTTGACTGTAACTCTAATGTATATGGCCTAATTATACTTCTGAACAATAGAATGTTCTAGCATTTCAAGTTCCATTTCAAAGATGTTTTTCAATATGAAATATTATTACTTTCAGGTTTTAAAATAGAAATCATTTGTATCGTTGCATTTAATATAGAAGCTAAAATAGGATTGAGTAATCTGTAAGTATTTGATGAAATGCCTTGTGAAATAGGAGTCATAAAAGCTGCATGGAAATAAAACAGACTTTACAATCAATTCGGTTTTAATTGGATGATACAGTAATAGTTAAAAAAATTGAAGTTAGAGATAGAAATATATAAATGATAAATTAAAAGAGGTTAGAAATGTTTGTTTGTTTTTTTGATTTTGTGTTATTGATACATGAAAATTTGGTTGTATGTTGTAATTGATGATAGAAATTAGAAATTAATAATTAGAGTCACATTATTGTGTATCTGACAACTTGCATTGTGAATCTGAATTATTGTAGGACTAGGTTGTGCCCAAAGTCTAGTCCTAGGATGCTTTGTCTTTGTACAATTTAGAGTACCTAGTATAGTTTTGTCTTCTACTGATGTGATTTATGTTCTTGCTTTCAGATCTTGTGTCAAAAATATAAGTTGTGATGAAAAATACATTGGGGTTTATTGTGTGTAAAGGAAAGGTTTATGACTTCTTTGTTAACAAGTCAAACCCCTTTGCCAATGATTACAATATTGAAGACACTAAACAAGAGATGTGAAGTGGATGATGTCAAATGTTGATGTATGCATTGATATAATGTTGATTGTAGAGCATAGATGTTTTAAGACAGTTCTTTGCATTATGATTTTCTAAATTACTTTTTGATAATTACTCATAACCTAGGACAATCTACAAATACAAGATCCTAGATATTCAACTTCAAGTGTTTTGATGCACAAGCTAATAGGTAACACTCAAATTCCAAAAAGGTCAGCGTGGGAGAAGGAAAATTGAATTTTAAAAAGAGTAGACTAGACCATGATGTGACCTAAACTAAGGGATGGGACCACACCTACAACATAGTCTAGGTTGAGGTAATGCTATATAAAGGATGCTTGTTACAAATCATTGAGTATTGGAATGATTGGTTGGCTAATAGATTTAGGGCTAGGGTCAATTTTGTAAGCCAAATAAGACAAATTGAATACTCTAGAAGTACATTTATCACAATGTCAAAAGTAGATGTAAAATAAAGTAATAAAATGGCAAAGTATGCACTTTTACCCCTGACAGAAGGAAATGGTTTTCCACACTTCGACTAAGATTAGATTAGAGAGCTATAAGATTGATTCATTTTAAAGATTTCATAAATGCAATATTTTGAAGAGAAGACTACCCTTAAGAAGTTGAAGGTTGATGATAATGTTATTGTTATCAAAACTAACAAAGGAAATGCAATGATTATTTGAAATAGGGGAAATCATTAACAAAATATAATATCATTTTCATAATATTGGTAGTTATCAATCAATCTTGACTAATTGATAATGTTTAGAAGAAATTAATTCCAAAAAGAGATTTAGCCCCCAATTATATGGTGCTCCTAAGGTCCATATGGTAGGATCCATTAAGACCAATTGTAGACACTATGGACAAACCCACTTATGATCTCACACCTTTCTTGACAAACAAGCTCAAACATTTGGTAGGGTAGACCATGTCTTTCATTAAGGACTCCACATGCATTTTGTTGAATATATTAAAGATAAAAAATTTGAGCAAAGGAATATCATGATTATTTTTGATATATTGTCTTTTCATAAAAGCTTCTATCCATTAAGCTTTAGAGTTTGTAAAGAATATGATGCATGAGGATATCATGATCCTTATTGAGCTTTGCTTGAAATTTGTTATCTTCAATTTTGGTGGAGTGTTGTATGAACAATTGGAAGGGGTAGCAATGGGTTCCCCTGTTCCTCCAATGGTTGCTAACCTATTTTGGAAAACTTTGTAGAACATCTTCTTTGATCGTTCTTACTCAAACCTAGATGATAGAAAGGGTATGTGGATGATACAAACATATGTATTTCGATAGGATAATTGAAGGTTCTATAAGGATGCTCTCCTAGAAATGAAAAACACTTATACAATATAAAAAAAAGAAAGAGCCATGAAGGTCGTGTCCAACAATACTACATAAAATCTAAGCCATCTAGCTTGGTCCAAGATCAAAAACAAGAAAAACTAAACAAAACTCATACCAACTAGTGAAATCAGCAAGAGGGGCTTAAAGCAGACCCCTCCTTAACCATCACCTATACAACAAGTTCTAAGAAGGATCTACAAGCTACCTAAGAAACACTTCTCTTCAAAATGGTTAGTAAATTATATATGCTAGAGATTTCCAAACACCCCTCTCAAATAATAACCCATAGATTATCTATATATAAGGCTAGGTATTGTCAATACATCACTATCAAAACAACATGTTTCTTAGACAAGGAGTGCAAAATTTTGCATAGTTTCCAAATCTTCTAATTGTTGAAGGTGAGCCAATGAAGCCTCTATTAGGTAAAGCTATCCTCCAAATTCTCCCCCAATAGGATAATGTCATCATTAGTGAGGATTCTTCTGAGAATCTACTCTTCATTATAGCATCAAAAACCCAAGAGCCTAGTTTATGAATGAATTCCTTTGTAATAAAAGCCCTGATTTGAACTACCCTCAAGTTACACAAACCATCTTCACCTAGAATTTCTTCGACAAAGTGCAAATTTGCAACATCAAGGATACAATTTTTTTAAAGCAACAATATAAAACTGCAACATTGTAAGGCAAGTCTCACAATAAATATCCACACTTCATGTTCATAGAGTAGAGAAGATAGTCTACCCAATAGAGAAGATTAAACCTACAACAAAAATCACATAGAAGCTCTTCCTAGATTAACTTGTAGTAGAAGAAATGGAAAAACAAATGTAAGGAAAAGATGATCCAAATAATTGACTATAACATAAACATGCATGAATTACTATAGAAGCTCTTCCTAGATTAACTTGTAGTAGAAGAAATAGAAAAACAAATGTAAGGAAAAGATGATCCAGACAATTGACTATAACATTGGCATACATGAATCACTAATGACAATGTGTGATGGGGAATGGAACACCATGCAAGTAAAGTTATTTCACATAAAAAAGTGATCCTTTAAATCCACCACCCACAAGAAATAATAATAATCCCCAGTTTTAATAATGAGTAGGGGTGATCTAAAGGAAAGGTTGATTTGTTCTTGTAAAGGGAAGGAATCCTCTTTAAGAAGTCATTGAATCCCTATCTTCCATGAGACTACTATGTTTCACAACAAAAGGAAGTTATTCAATCTCGATATTAGCAAGACAATCAACAACCTTATTATTTTCCCTTAAAAATGACCAAAAAAAATCTTGTTGAAGTTATGACATAAAATGCAAGCTTCCTCCATAATATGGTTCAACCTCCAATCCTTCAAAGTATTATTACATAGCCCATTAATCACTATATGGGAACCCCATTCCACTTCCAGATTTCTATAACTTGAAGAAACAATAATTTTAAGACCTTCTAAAACTACTAAAGCTCTTATTTGATTATTTGTCTTTGAACCCAATGGGGAACCAAAAAGCCACACCAATACCAATTGATCTTATATTACTTTAACAACTTTATCTAAATTCAATTTGAAAAAGCCTTCTTGAAGTGGAGTTCAATAAACAACATTATATTTAAAACAAATAACAATTATCCCATTAACAAGGAGATGATACAAACAAATATTGACAACATAATTTGGAAAAAATAGAAGAGTTCCAAATCCACATTAATAATATTTTTAAAGACATAAAAAATGTGATGATAAATTACCTTTCTTAAATATTCTTATATAAAAAAGTATATGTTCATTAGATCATCAAGTTTATGGAGAAAGCATCCATACACATCCTTTATCTCCATGCTAGTTCTCACTACCACTTAGCTCACAAAGTGAGTTATAAGGACCCTAACCACTAGATTACTCGAGACATCTTATGAGAAATATTTGGATCAAAGACTTGGAGAGAGGTAATATCAAATTTATCTTCATGTCCCTTAACAAAAAAAACATGTTATTATTGGCAAGATCATTACTTCAAACAAGTTCAAAAATGTTGTTGGCATTAATAAATGTGAATAAACTTTAAGTTTAAGATGATTAGTTGGGTTTAAGTTAAGCATTGAGACAAGCATCACTATCAAGATTAAGATAACTCCTTAAAATATAACTTTACTGGTTATTAAATTAATATAATACAATTATTAATTTTTTGGTAATAGTTATTTGAATTTAATTTCTATTTAATTAGAGTTGTTTATATAAAGAGTTTCAAACCAATATTTTATTATATAAATAATTTTTATAATTACTACAAGTTAGAGTAAATAAATATAGATAACAATAATAATTAAATTATTCTAATTTAAGGAGTTGAGTTTAAAACATTATAACATGTTATGAAAATTGATAACTTGAAGATTAGGGTATTTAGTTTCATTTGTGATAGGAAGATGTTATGTTGTAACAAGTTGTGCGCATTGATCCAATTGTGTTTTATGTTATCATACTTGAGACTGTGAAACTCTAATAGGCTAATAAATTCCCTACAATCTCTTCAAGTTTAGTCTTACACCTATGGTTTCAACCCATTTTATGTGGTATCAACCTTGACTTGTGACCTTGAACTTCTGACATTCCTAATCTTTAGAAAAAATTTCACCTTGTTTAGCTAAAAATGGTGGTGCCTAGAGTCGCCATTAAAATTTATTATGCTAAGAGAGGAAGGCAAATAGTGTCCCATCTTTTGCCTTAGTCAAATCCTTGTATTGATTTAATGATTTGGAATAAGTTAGAAGACATGTCGAACATAACTGGAAATGACTATTTATGTCCTTATGATCTCATATACTAATGCAATCCTCCTTAGATGATGCTATAGTGATATGTGAATGTACTGTCTTGATATTGGATGATCTAAAATGAATTAGAGTTTGTCCTTTTATAGTACCATAATTTGAATATTTCATGCTTGAGTTGGTGGGCAATGGCTAGTTGGAAGTGAGTTGGCTCGAGCCCATAATAAAATTTAAATTTGGAGATTTGGGGTTAAAAACTACACGTGATTCTAAACTAGATTCAAATTCACATCTATAGCTTTGAACTAGGGTGAGGAAAAACAAATGTGAAGATTGGGTCCAAACTACTTGGGAACATGGACTCTAAACCAAATAATGTACAAGTTGTATGCCAATTATTGCACAAAAATGCACCATTTGGTTGCATTGAGTACAAAAGGTCAAAGTGAGTTCCAAACAAATGATAAAAAGTGCTAGGGATGCACTTTTCACCCTTATATTTTGTCCCAACATTAAATTGCATGTGAACTAGTATGAATCATGGATGTTAAAGTAAACAAACAGTCAACATGAAAGTAAATGACAATCACATATAAAAAATGATATAGATATGGGCGTTGATCTGCATGTGCTCCTTATAGTGATAACTCCATCTTCAAACCTGAAATCACAAAATTCCATGAGTATCATCTAATAAAAATTTGAAATAGGCATGAACAACTTCTTAACAATTTCAACAAACAACGCATAAAAATAAAAAAGAGAGATATGTGGATATGAAGGAGCTAGCAATAGAACAACATAGAGTTGTGTCAGAGCCATCATAACCAAAAGTGAATGACGTAGGTCTATGAATGATCCATCAACCAAAAGAGAATAATATTAGGCTATGAAGTAGCCAACATAACCAAAATAGAGTGCTATGAAGGAGCCATCATAACCAAAATATAGTGTTGTAGGGTTGTGAAGGAGACATCATGGAATTGATTGCATGGGAATGATATTATATGCCCCTCCAATTCATTTTATGAGAATGATGCAAGAAATTAGAGAAGAAGATAAAAAGTAACATTTAAAATATATGATCATGTAAAGATCATTAATAGATCAATAATCATGTAACTAAGTGTCATAGATATCATTGTATGACAAACATAAGATATGATAGCAAGATGTAATCCTGAAAGCATATATGATAAGAAATAAAAAAGGTTTCCCCAATCTTGTACCCAATGTTGAGGATGATGATCAAATGATATCCAAATCATAGATAAATGTAAGATGTAAGAATGATAACACATAACCATGTCTAAAAAAGGATGTAAGCATGTAAGCATAATATAAGCATGCAAGTGTAATGATAATCAAACAAGAACAAGATAAGTAAACATAAAGGGGATACCCCCAAGTGGGAAAAATAGCAATCATGGACAAAAACAACATATGAAAGACACACAAGTTAAGAGACAAGACACATGACATAATCTATAAGGTGAAATAAGAATAAAAACATGACAAAGAATAAGCTCAATCAGTGACATAAGACAATAGAAGAAATGAGAAACAAGGAGCACAACAAGCATGCTTAATCAAAGAGGCCAAAAACAAAAATCAAACAAGCTATGTTTTTTGTCAACATGATAAGAATGGTTGCTAATCACTCCATAACTTTGCATCGTCCCAAATCCATAGGGAAAACATAAGAAATAAATAAATTAATTGCAAATAAATATTCAGTCACTTGTGGCAACACGCACCACTAAAGGTGTCCCTATATCATCCACATGCTAACTAAGAATATGGACAAATAGACAATAAGAGGAAATGAAGGAAAAGTGTCAAAAACATAATAAGAAAATAGATAAGTGAAAGGATTAACTAATAAAGTTGTTGTCAGGCATGTCTATCTCAATGTGCTCAAGAGATATGTCATAAATACATGCCCCTCATGGGACTATCCATACCATATTGCATACAGGATGATATATGATCATGAAGTGTTTCTCTATTAACAAATATGTTATATAAAGGTGTCGAGTGTAGTGTATTATTTGAAAGAACTAGCTTAAATTTATGTCATGTAGTCACTCTTTTCCTTTATGTTAATCATATTGTTTGATAGCTGAATGTGTAACCTCAACGTATGGTGTGCTATGTGTATCATTAAAGCCAACATACGCCTCATCACTAATATTGGAATAATTGTTCCGCTCCCGCTGTCAACAACCTCTACTTCTCGATCATTGCAAACTAGATTTACACCACTCCTTGCCCTTGTTGGTGGCATGATTGATGTTATTGGTAATGGTTCCTCATGCTTGCCTATTGCTAGTGATGGTTGCATCGAGTTTGGCATAGATTTTGTGTCGGTGTCTGCAACTATGTCCCAAGGTTCTAAAGTGGCTTGTGTTTTTTCCACTGCAACAGTGAAGCAAGGTATTGTTTGCGGTTCATTTTTTTCTCCTATGACTATGGTGTTGGGAACTACTTGTTGGCAAGAGACACTATATGGATTCATGGTTGTTGTCATTGATGGCAACAAAGGTCATCCCACATATCCGCAAGTCATAATGTATCTCTACCGGAAGTCAGAATAAAGATTGTTGTGGTCCGGTGAACAAGAACAGAGCATGTGGCAAGGTCCGACAGATTGATCCGGATCTCTCAGAGGAAGTGTCTTGGTGCAGTGCGGATTTGGGGAAGTCAAGAGGACTACCTTGAGTGGTATATTCCAAGGATTTAGCCTCCGGTGATGGACAAGGAAAAAGATATGAATAGTTGAGTACCGGATTCCTGAGAGACAGTGAAAACAGAGGAAGAACTGACTGACAGAGTATCAGACTACTTTCCGGATGTGTTACTGATGATGATAAAGGTTGTGAAGGCATGAATCATGTTTGGCCGACATGATTGATGATATCTACAAGTATATGCTTGATCCGCATTGCTTGGTGAGCAAGGATTCAGCCGACAGAACAAAGTTTGTAAGAAACTAAACTGTTCCGGATGCCGACTAGAAAGGTGATGAAATTACTTGTGCGGATATATATAAAGGATGGATTTAGTTGTGAAAGGTGAGAAAGTGCGAAGATATATGCGAACAAGTTCAGAACAGAGTAGAAGTAGCAAGAAAGATCCGGTATGTGAAAGGATAGCAGAATAAAGAACAGAGGAAAGATGAAGTGCAGCAGATCAGTGTACTGAGCCTAACCGGAACTGAACTCCAGCATATGCAGATGCTTCCAATCAGTTCAAGACTGTGATTCTTATCACTTTGTAGACAGTGTGTCTTCTTGTAGGCAGTGAGCCTCTTGTGAGCAGTGTGCTCGGGCAGTGAGCCCTAATTGGCAAGTGCCATTTTGTAATTTCCTATTCTTCTAACAGAGAATAATTTTTGGGTTAATCACCCCGTGGTTTTCTCCCTTAACAGGGTTTCCACGTCAAAAATATTGTGTCATGTGTTTCTTATTTCATGGTAATGTTTTCTGTGTTCGATTTAATGCTGCATTAATTAATAAGAAAGTTCAGATAGAGAAATAATTGGGATAACTGATTCACCCCCCCCTCTCAGTTATCAACACTACTATGGATGGTGCTAGTGCTCATAATATTGTGTGGGGGTCTGCTCGTGGTGCCCCTTCCTATTTGGGTATGGCTAGTTTGGGGACTCCTGCTCGCTCTCCACCACGTGACAAGATATGGCCCCTGCCTTGCTCCCAAACCACCCTTATCATGGTTTGTGGATAGGAAGTTGTTGATAATGAAGAGTTAATAGTCGATGTTGCATTATTGGCATATTTAACAACTTGTGGCCCTCTCTTCATGATTCGAACAAATGGGTTTTGGATTCATGGCTACCTCTTATTAAGGGCAAGATTTATCTCTATCCTTGTGCTCGAGGCTTCTTCATTGTGACCTTTGACTCTATGAATGATAGGGATTTGGTGTTGGATGGCAAGAAATGGTTGTGGGGTGAGCACTCCCTCTCACTCAAGCCATGGTCCTCTTCATTCAACCCCATTTTTGAACCTCTCAATATTAGGCCAGTTTGGGTTAGGTTTCCCAATCTTCCTCTTTAGTTCTAGGAAGAATCTTGTTATGAGGCCATTGGTTGTTTTCTGAAGATGGACTCTACAACTTCTGCTATGGGTCTCACCACGTATGCCCGTATTTTGGTGGACATTGATTTCTCCAAGGCTCTCTATGGGGAAATTATTATAATGGTGGGGGATAGACCTTGGACTCAGTCGATTGATTATGAAGGTCTCCCCTTCTGCTACAAATGATGCTTTGCCATCAGTCACCTGGCTTCTAATTATTCTCATTCTCACCACAAGGCTAGCATGGCTTTGTGGTGGCAATATGTCCACTTAGACCACTTGACTAGTATTGGTTCTGACTCTCATGATGATAGTTCTCTTCTAGCTGACATGTCTTCTCAGGATGTTGGGTCTTCTCTCCCCATCCCCATGACAACGAGCCTCATTCCTGAGGGGGCTTCCTTGGTGGTTGGTGTGACTAGTGTTTTCCTCAACTCCTACTAATAACTCTTCTTCAGACCCAACACGGGTTTCTCCCTCCATGGTTCCCTTCCCCCATTATGCGTCATGGTGGGATTCTTGCTCCTAAAACGTCGTCAACGTTATTGCGGCATGCGACTTCTTTAGTCAACATATCTCCCCCTCAGCAGGAGTTATCTCGAGATGAGGAAACGATTGAGGACTCCCCTCTCCTCTAGTCTCATTCTTAAGATTTTGATAATGATGTATCTTGGATGATTGTCAAAAGACGGAAGAGAGGTCTTCCCAAATTTGTCACTGAATCCCATACTTAGATTAGGGGTGTGTGGATTGAGAGGTTGGGGTCCAACATTGTGTAGGTGCTAACCCTTTAGTGTTTTACTTGGTTGTGTTTTAGTTATGGCAGTGAGGCTACTATTGTGTTGTTTTGCAATTGTTTTCTTTAGTTGACCGTCTAGTTCACTATTTGTGCTCAATTGTTTTGTGTCTTAAGGTTCTTCTCTTTTAGAACCAACTTTTCTCTGCTTATGAAGTGTTATTTGTAAAGGGTCAAGGTCCTTCAACCCCTTTTACCATAATAAAAAAACATTGGAATAATTGTCATTATTTAATTCCATTTGATTAGCCTCATTATATGGAGGTGCTAAAGATGTATGTGCATGATCATGAATATCCTCAACTTATATCATCCTTTTGCCAATAAGATCTTGAATTTTATGCTTGAGTTTGATGCATCTATATATAGTATGTCTATGTATGTAGTGATAAGCACATAAATATTGAGCCATGTAATATGGTGCAATGCTAGATGTACTCTTTGTCTTAACACAAGGCAAAGTGATAAGTTTGTGTTTGCAAGAGGTGTTCCAATGTAACATGTGGAGGATCCTCCAATATAGTGAACCCTCTAAATGCTCTTGGTTCAATGTTTGTGTAATAATCATTGCTATCGTTGACATTAGATTCACCGTCATTGCCCCTATTTTCTAAATATGACATCGATGACAACTCATGGGAGGGAGGAGAAGTGCTAGAGACGATATCACTTTCCAATAAGGAACTCATATTTGTATACACTACCACATAAATCTAAAAATGAATGATATAACTTGTAAAACACTTTTTCCTTAATAAGTGGAAGTAAATCTTTGAAAAATAAACCTTGAAGCTCAATATCTGGTAATGTGAAACTCATGTTATCAACAATAGTATGAAACCTTAAAACATAATCTTTGATTTGCTTATGTTCCCTTGTTTTCATTATATGATTTGATCAATAGTAATCTTAGAATAAATGTTTAAGTGAAGATGTTCCATAAAACCATTCACTAAATCCACAAAAGAAGTAATGGAAGCACGAGGTAAAGAATAAAACCATGAAATTGCATAATCACTCAAGCTTCATGGAAATAATTTGGCAAGTAAATTGTCATCATAGAAATAGTCTAAGAATGTAGTTTTAAAGGACTTTAGATGAAGTGATGAGTCATCTCTACCATTACATTGTAAACAACATTCTATGAATCTACTGGGTGAAGGATAACTCAAAATCTTATATGCCAAATGATTGTGCAATATCTCACTAGTGTAATCATTTTTTTGAGACTTGCAAATCATTGGTAAAACTATCTAAATGTTCCAATGATCAAAATTATGTTGTGAATTCAGAGGACAATACACCTATGAGGGATTGAATGTATTGTACTTAGTAATTAACAAAGCAAGTAGAATACAAATTAATAATTACTAAAGCTGAAAAATTCTATTGAAATTGAGAGATCATACAAATTTAGCAAACTTTGTGGAAGAGATGCATGCCTTCTACTCTATTATGTTGCTTTCAATTCAACCCACTTATAGATTTTCAAAATCAAGCTAGAAAACTCACTAACACACACTAGTAAACTAGGGTTCCCATCAGAAACCAAATAATCACTATACTCGTGTCCTCCTTAGAAGTTAAAATGGACAATTAGAAGAAAACAAATTAACTACAAAATTAAAAATCACTATATGAATTATTTAATTTTAGTACCCCAACTTGGCAAGGTCAACACTTCTAGCCCATTGGATGAAAACTGAACTAGTGGGATGCGTTGGAAATGCCTCCAAGAGACCTAGTTTGAGTTGCTTGGAGGGCAACCTACAATTTTCCTCCTAAGCAACTGATGAAAGTCTCGAGGGACAAATCTACTTTGAAGACCTCAAAAAATGCAGATTACAAAAACATAGAAAATACCAAAAAAAATAGATTTTTGATATTTTCTAGATTTGGCCATGCAAATGCCATCTAAATGCCCCTTGATGTTACTTGTATCATCCAGTTTGCTCGTGATGGGACTCAAGTAATATGAAAGGTCATTCTCAACCTGTTTAATATTCATATGTGGATACTTATCATATGTAATAGTGGAGGAAGATGTAATAGATAAATCATTAGAAGTTTGCACATTATCCTCACACAAATAAAATAAAAATTGCAAGAGATCCTCATGTTATTCTTCTTCCTTATGTATGTTTATGTTGTGTTTGTTTAATATGATATGTGGGGGAATTGTTAGAAGGTACGCCACAATAATTCAAAGATACATCTTAAGAAAACATAAAAGGATCCACAGGAGAGTCCCCATGGACATCTAAAAGTGGTACATCATCATGATGCATAGATAAATCAATGGGATACCCTACAGAAGGGCTACTAGAAGACAAAAGATAAGAATCATGAGTAAAACATTCCCTAGAGCCAAAAATAAGTAACTAATGAAAGCATGACCAAGTACAGTGAATGCAATATAAGGAGCATGAATGCAATATAAGGAGTATGATGTATATTGAACCATTAAAAGGCTTTTCCCATTAAAATGTCTCTAAATGTAGCAATAAGGAACATGTCATCATACACATACTCATAATGAAACATTAGAAGGGATTTGACATGTAAAGATGCACCACCATTACCATTAAATCCATCAAGCATTAGGTTGTCCCTACAAATAGCCATAACATGAGCCAATCCATCATGGCATAATGAGTTGTCAATAATATTATGTGAAGGAGAAGACAAAAAATGTTCATCACATTAGCAACTATCACTAAGATCCAAATCATCAATAGACCATGGGCCAGGGATAGGGAGGAAGGATTATCATAAGCTACACATGGAATATCATCATCATTAAGAAAAGTAGCATCAGTATCATATATTATGAAAAAAGTATGATCATTATGAAGCTCATCAACCTATGAGGCAAAGTCTTCCTACAAAGGAGGTATAAACATTGAAGTTCTAGGAAAAGTGACAAGTTAGAAAAATGTTGAACCAATGCATCACTAGAACATGGAGCATCCTTGTTTATACAAATAGATAAGATATTCAAAGGCCAAAGGGTTTTGTGCAACATGTGAAAACATCATAAGATCCTTAAGGAATTGAGGGATGAAAGCCAAGGGTGGGGATTTATAGGAATCAATGGTGAATGATATTGCAAGCAAGCATAAACAAGAAAGGGTAGGAGGGTGTGTATCAAGGCATAACAAATAATGAAAACCCAAACCTTAGTTGTCAACGCAACAAAAGTATAAGTAATTTTCAGACAATATAAAAGATAAAAGAAATAAAAAATATTAGATTTGAAATAACAAGGTAGAAGGACAAACCCTAGGGAGTGTAAAATCAAACAACTTCACCAATATGAAAAGAAAAAAGAATTCTTTTAGTAATTCTTTTCACTTTTAAGCTAGGGTAAATAAATGAAAATAGAAATAACAATTATTTTACCCTAACTTAAGGAGATGAGTCTAAAACACTACACAAACATGCTATGAAAATTGACAAAGAGGATTAGGGTACTTAGCTTCGTTTGTGATAATAAGATGTTCTACTATTACTTGCACTCAATGATCCAACTTTGTTCTCTATTATCAAACTTGATATTCTACACCCAATTAATATGCAAGGAATTTAGGTTTTTGGTGCATATCCTTAGAGCCTGGAGAGGAATTTGTTGATTTAGAAGGAGAATCTTGAGAAGCCATCACCTGCCTTGTTTTAGGCCTTCTTTCCAAGAACATTATTTTTCTAGTATTCTACTTTTATCATGCCTAAATTGTTGTTGCTCCATTCCAATATTACCTTGGGTTAAAGGGTATATGCAATGATGCTCTACGAAAGTTCCTCCTCAAGTGACCATATCCCTAGCAATATTTGCATCTAAAAGATAAACATTTAAATACAATTAATGGTAACCATTCAGTTGTATTTTATTTTTGGAGTAACATCCTTCAATAGGGGTTTATATAAATCAAGACAACAACAAAGGTTCCCACAATCTTAATCAAAGTACTAGGATTTACCAACACATTAAACAAGCAATATATATAGTCTAATCCAAACTCGAACATTGGGATTGCCTCTTTGGAAAGATTGAGCCAACTAAGGTTTGAAAGCCTCATGAATGCTCAGACACTTTTTTAAGAACCATGGGTCATCAATGAAAATTGCATCCCTATTTATTGGACTCACAAGAATCGCTAAGAACGTTATTTTAAAGGTATCCAAGAGGTTTGATCATTTGATTTCCAATTGGTTTTAACCCATGCATTTAAGATTTCCATATCCACCTAAACTCCATAAAAAATGACTTATCAAAGAATGAATTCTAAGGATTGAAAGGAAAATCCTCTTCTACATGTGATTTTTTCCAATTTGATTGTACCCCAATTGATTATAGACAGTCATTCTCCAACTTCATGAGTGCCACCAATATTCTATGTAGATTGTGTATGCACTAGAATGACGCTAGACCTAGTGAAAAGTGGGGCCAATCTAGGATACAATAACTTAATCTTTGAATGAAGCAATTTTAATTAAATTAAATGCAAATATTAGGTAAATGAGGTGGGCCATTAGTTTTGCGTACCTACCATCAGGATTAGAAATGCATAATTTAAAACCAAAAAAAAAAGAGTAAAGAAGTAGTTATCTAAAATAAAATTGACCAAACGACTTCTTCTTTAGGTTGACTTGGACCAAGTCTAGGGTGAAGTGGCTAAAGGTGCATTTATATATCTAAATCTCATATAGATTCCAAGCGCACAATGTAAGTACAGCATGATCCTTGTCATTTCATTGGGGTGGATCAAATCTCATATCAAATTTCTTGCTAGATGAGACTCTGCCAATGTCTTGTCTAGAAGATAAAGACTTGCAAGTGAAAGCTTTAAAAGAAACTAAAAACCAGAAATTGTTAGCTTCCAAATTACAACTGTGATATCCTTAATTTGATGATGTGGGCTTTATGCTTTTATGCCTTGGAACCACTAAAGGCTGGATTAACCCATTTGCCTATAGTTGAATTCATCAAAATGAGACCTTAAAAAGATAATCACTAGAAATCTCACGAATGGAATGGAGAAGAAGATTCCCATTCAAGGATATGCAATAAAGAGGTCCTTTCTTTGTTGGCCCAAGTTTACTTCGCTTGTAGTAAAAATGCATAGTTGTGTATAGGTATCTGTTGAAAAGACTGAAATGCAAGTAAAGAGTACCTGAGATAATCACTCTATTTTTTTCTTGTTTTGGAAGGTGTAGGAATTGTGCAGCACCTATATATAAATTTTAACCATTACAACTTGTTTTTACATGAAATAATTACATAGTTGCATAATCTTCTTGAATGGTGCTAAGTTATAAGACTGTTGAAATTGGAAGCATTGATATTGAAATTGGGAGCTGTGCGAAGGATTTATACTTGCAAACAAGGTTGTTAATTGGAACAATGCCCATTCAAGAGTCCTTTCTCTTTAGGGGAGGCTATATATTTCAAGGTCAGAGCTACTACTATAGAGAATGAATAGCAATAAAAATTGCAAATTGCAAAGCTATTATGCAACCCTGTTGGCAATCTGTATAGTGCAATTAATGAGTTGATTATAAGCCATCAAAGCCTCTGTGGGTTTAGCACGCATACAACCAGCCATATTCAAAGATTGTCATTGAGTAGTGCTTATTTAAAGCTCCCATACATAATATTGTTTAAAAGGAGATCAAGTATGAACTAAAAGAACTATTGTTCATGCAACTGTGAAAGAAAAAACAGATGGTCAATAAAAATTGGCATTGCAAAGCTCAATGAAGGAGAATAAAAATGCCATATTCACTCGAAAATCTAGAATGGGTGAGACACTAACGTGCATTGGATTATTGGGAAAAATGATAAAATGATCAGTCAAGCTTTATATTGTCGATATTGTTGAGAATTCATACAATGGCCTGCTTTCAGAATTCATGTTGAGCTGAAATGAACTCTGCATTATCTTTCCATGGTAGAACCATGGATACTTTCATGAAGACATGCAAGAAGTAGAGATGGTCTAAACATGTATATTACCAAAATATTGAGAATTATACCATGATCATGATCTTCCTTAATGTTACTTTGCCAGCATATATGTTGCACTCACTTTTCAATCAGATGAGATTAACGGATGATAATGCAATCATTTGGTTAAAAGTTAGTTCTTGTTATATTGATTTCCTCCAGTTGTGCTCCAATGAAGCTGTGGTTTCCTGGTCAGAACATTTCAGGCTATGAGATCTACTATAAGTTGGCTTAGAGATACTTGATCTTAACTATTTTGAGGCTTAATCCCAAGGTAGCTATTTTACATAGTGAAATTGTAAAGGGTCTTCAACTTCAAAGGCATGTAATTGAGAAGCTACATTGAAACCTGAGTTACCTCTCAACAGAGATTGCATGTAATGATCCCCAACCAGCTTCATCAAGACAATGAGAAACATTAGAAATATAGTTCGTCTAGACTCACAACTCCATAATTGGCATGAGCAGGTAACAAATCCACAAACATAATGTTCTTATAATCGTTGCAATTCATCTTGTTGTCTTTTTCATTGCTATAACGGCATCTTGGAATGTTACTACAAAAAAGTTATTGCACAAAATTCATTCTGATAAATCTCTGAGCCAACTCAATCGATGATACCACAAATATTCAAGCTCTGTTGTTTCATGCAGCTAATGTTTCAATTTCATTTGCAAGGTAGGCAATTATTGACAAGATGAAACATAACATTTTAAGGAAAAGGCTGAAATTCTCTTGTTTATTTCCTCTTGCCATAGAAGAGGTAAGTTCATATACACATGTTGATGAGTTATACTTTCCTAGTTTTATATTTAATTTAATTTAGATATTATATCCACAAGTGGCCAAGACTGGCCGATGGGATTGAAGGAAAGTACAATGCTGATGGAGTACACAATGGCAGTGCCTATTGCATCCTCAGTAAATTGAAGCATCCCTAAAATAGAAAATGATCATAAAACAGCTAAAAACTCTACAGAAACAAAAGCATGAAGCAACAAATGTAATGCCTGAAAACCCAAAACTATGTTCAGTAGCTACTTTCCTGACATTTGATGTTGATAAGAAATCAGTAATGGGGTTCATATTGTCATTTGTTTGGTACAGATGAGATGAATGTTAACTGAATAATCTCATATATGTCTGGGTAGAGGGTCTCTTGCAGATTTGAAAAAGTGAACCACTGATTGAAATTGATAGTTGAAAGTTGTTACATCCAAGCAATCCATTAGAAACTACAAAAACATATAACAGGATGCCTCTCTAATGAGACAGTACAAATCCTAAAGGCTAAAGTAGGTTTCAAAAGAAAAAGTATGAACTTAAGGCACTTAGAAAGAAATAGCTAAGATAGAGGGTGATAAGTCCATCTCAGTAGAACTTTAAATCCCCCTTGAAAAATATAATGTACCGTCATCTGTGAAAACAATTATCATATCCACACATTAGTACTATTTCCAAAGCTACTCTAATGCTACTCTAGAATGAGCATACTTAACTGTAGAGTTCTATCTTGAAGCATCTTGAACTCGCTCTCCAAGATCCTTCCAGGAGCTATAACAAGTGGCATTGCAGAAAGCTATGATACACCAATTGAGGTATACCATCAGGCTAGCAAATCACATGGCCATTGTTCATCACAACGTATATAGAAAGTTATTAACATAAACATGATAGATTGTCAAAGGATTATTTCGAACTCAAGCTAACTCAGTGCCATTGCAACAGACGAATTTGCAGACGGTTAATAGTTTGAGGCCTAAGGTCTTATAATTGCGAAAACAAAAATGTAATGATGTCAGTTAGTATTAGAAAAATACCACAGGATATTTGTCAATCTTAACAAGTGCTTAATTAAACAAAGCAGAAACACTTTCCAATGAAAGAGTGTCAGGATTAGCATTATATACACAGGAGCACAAATCTGGGTCAGAAAGGACCTGACCAACCAATTTCATTTTAATCTCTGGTTAGAAAACCCCAAACCCCATGTCTATTATAGAAAAGTTAAGGATCTCACACTGCAGTATAAACCAACTGTAATGCTATGAGAAAGGTTAAGTAGAATAGCCCCTCTAGAAACTATGCAATTGAATAGCAATTGAACCCAAGTCTGCTCTAGAATAGCAATCCACAGGCATCTGCATGACACATGGCAGCTTTCTTACAGACATCAGTGTTGAGTCTTCTTGTTCTCCTCCTCACCTAATAACCCCAATATCAAAAGCTTCAAAGCTCTTCCTAGTCTGTGAAGATGCCCCACGCAAATACCATATACGGCCCCACAACTATAATCAAGAAACTCTAGATCAATCTGTGTAATCTTTACCCGTCAACAAAGCAACAAAGATACCCAAGGAGAAGCTACTAGAAGCTATGTCTGTCAACAAAGCAACGAGAACGCCCAAGCAGAAGCTACTAGAAGCTATGTAACTGTGTAAGCATTGGGACCAGTTCTGAACTAGATGGGCGATCTGCAGGCACATCAGCAAGGCACGCTGCAGCGATCCTCACTGCCATCAGCATTTCCTCTTCTTGATCTTCTCCTCCTTCAATAATCCCTTTATCAAGAGATTCAATGGCCTTCCCACTCTGTTGAAGCCGCCTAAGCCAACAACCAATACTTCCCCCTGGAACTTCATTAAAAAAGCTATCTGTGGGATCTTTACCTGTGAGTAAAACAGCTAAAACCACTCCAAAGCTAAACACGTCACTCTTGTCTGTATACCTGCAGGCCTGATAACACTCCGGAGCAACATACCCTGCTGCACCACTGTTTGGCATAAACTTACTCAATCCAAAATCAGCCAAATGGGGTTCATAGTTATCATCAAGAAGAATGTTTCCGAGCTTGAGATTACAGTGTATAACTTGGGGGTTACATTGGAAATGAAGATACTCAAGACCCACTACTATCCCAACAGCAATTTTAAGCCGCATTGGCCAGCTCAGCTGCAGCTGATTATCCTTAATTTTCTTGATAGCATCATCAAGGCTCCCATTGGACACAAAGTCACATACTAACAGATGAGCATTAGTATGACGAATATATGCTTGGAGGGAAACAACATTTCTATGCCTGACCTTGCCTATAACCTGCAACTCCTCCTGAATCTGTCTCTTGACAGTTGCACTCAGCGTGTCATAGGATTCCACTGGATTAATCCTCTTCACCGCCACAGCCACCCCATTATCTAGATTGGCTCTATAGACCCTCCCATTGGGACCGACTCCCACAAGGTCTGCTTCATCCAAGCAACCCCCTTGCCCTAAAAATGAGAGCATTTTAGGACCAATCCTAGGATCAAACACAATTGGTCCCTTTATCAGAGGGGTCCTGTTAATATATATCATAGCAGCTCTCATGAAACTAGCCACAATTCCTGCAGCAGCCAAACCAGTCAAGCTGCCGAACACAATACCCAAAACCAGCCTTCTGGACCTGTGCCTTACATTATATCCATTAGGAAGCCTAGAAGGAGATGGAGACTGTCCTAGTATTCCATCATGATTTACAACGTGATTATACCCAAAATTCCTCTGAGCCTCACCATTTAAAACTGGAGTGCTCAAGTAATTGATGGACCATTTTCTACCCTGGAAAGCATCCCCACATCTCAGAATCCCACACACGCACCACACCATCATCCACACATGCATGCAGAAAGCCCTAGTCCTTGTCATTTTAACCTTCCCACACAAACAACCTGCCAGCATAACACACCCACATCTACAAAAGCACCAAAAACAGTTCCCTAGCAAGAGAAGCTCCAATGCTAGCAAATTTCTAGACCATCATACAGCAGAATACGCAATACCCAAATGTTCAAAGAAACAGTGTCCTGTCAAACATATCAATCCACAACCCTCATGCACAGAATGCCCACATCCATAAAATCATCCAAACCCATTCAAAAAATTAAAGCAAAAACAAAAAAGTCGAAACCTGGTCATTTCATGCTGGTTTACTCCACAGATAAAGCATTCAAATGCAGCACCCACATCCACAAACCAATGCCACACCATTAATAAAACTCCACTGATCAGTCCTCATTCCTTGTCTACTCTGCTTGTTCAAAAACTTTCAGACCAATCTCAGCATAAACTCCAGAAGGTAAACAAATAATCACACAATTTTTCGCTTTTTCACCTTTTGATTTTTAATCTCTGTAACTCTTAGATGTCCATCGAAAGGTCACATCCTCACACCATTTTTGTTTTTATAAATTTTACTGAAAAGCAGATAACGAGTTTTTTATTAATTATATAGAAGTTGTGAAATTCCTGATGTGGACGTGTCGTGGGGGCCCCACAAAAGACGCTGACATGTCCTGTCCGGCGGCTGCAGTTCTCAATCACCCCTCTGATAGCGACAGTCAGGCTGAGTGCGCCAATTTCTTGTCACTCGCTCTGCGCCGTCCGATCACCCTTCATGTAGGGCCCACCGTCGGATCAGATTTCACGTATATATTGCATTTCAGTATCATTTTGCTCTCTTGTTGTCTTCCATGGAATTCATTTTTGGTGAGTTGAAAGCACTCACATTTTTTTAATACATTTATTGTGGTATCAGAATATTTGTTTCTTTCAAGGGAAGACTTCTTTTAGTGCTCTCTGCACTGCTGCGACTCCTCACGAGCGTCTTTAATGTTGGTCAAAGATTTCTGGATTTAAGTAGTTGTGTTTCCTTTTCGGATATATTGAAGTAGCCCACCAATATCCGTCATCAACAATGGCTAACACTAGGGGACTACCTACCTAGTGGTCAAATTATAAGGACATTCTTAAAAGAAAGTTTTAGAGGAAAATGTAGAGATTTTGATTTTTTTTAAAAAAAAAACATCTCTATATACCTAAATGTTTCATATAAATTCATTAACTAGTTATAGGAAAATAATAAAAATTTGGATATACTTAATTCATATCATTTATTTTACTTTGGTTGAGGGAGACAAGGGTCATGTCTATTTACACAAGCCCTGGCCCTGGCCCTATCTAAGGTCACATGTGGGCTTGACTCTTTGGATTTTTGTTTGGATGTAAAGTAGTCATTTTTGTGGTTTTCTAAGCTAAAGTTTCAATTTTGGGGCACAATTAGAAAAAGAAAGGGTTCAACGAAAAGATTTTAATAGCTTTCTATTCCTTCTTGTGTTTATTTCTATATTTTTTCATGTATGCTATGTTTTTAATGGTGCCTCTAGGGAAACCTAAAAGAGATGGAGTAAGTGTAATTCTTTGCAATGGGGAAGGTAGTTTTATTCAAGGAGGCTCTCCTTTTCAGGGCAAACACAAAAAATGAAGCAGATTGAGACCTAGAAATAATAGTAGTAGGTATTGTGCTTCCTTCCACCCTTGGTTATAAATGTTTATGGATTGAAGGAAACTCTCAAGTGGTGATTAATGGTCTCCACCCATGAACCTACTCTAATTCGAAAGTTAAAGGAACTTTTCAGGAGTTAATACTTTATATCAAATTTTCAAGGAAATTGGCTTCTCTCATTACCTTTGTGTGGAAAATTTAGCAATGACACTGTAAGCAATAAAATCACACATGAGATTCCACGAGGACCCCATGATGACATGTAATCCCAATCATGTACATAGAAGCATGAATAATAATGTCCCCTCAGCAACACTCATCTTGGCGACATGTGTCGGTTAGCTTTTCCCTTGTCGATTCTTTAGTTTCCTAACCATTCTTCTTTTCCCCTTATCGTTTCTTCTTTTTGTCACATTTTCCCCTTTCCTACATGTTTAGTTTTCACCTTTTCTTACTAATTCCACCTTTCAACATCCCATTTTTAAGGTCTCTAACCCTAGGAAGCCTTTAGACGGCCTAACAAACCAAACCCATGTTTCAGTTTCTACCGAACTTTCCTCCTCTGTGGGTCTCCCACTATTAATGACCAAAATTCTAGGGAGATCCTACTTGAAGTTATCTTGCACCCTGTTTTAGATGTCAGATCCCCTTTTCAGATTGTAACTTAGCATACATAACCTTTTAGTTTTTACCCAGGTGTCACCCTCCATGGGTCGCCCAAGGTGACCTGCCCTTATGAAAGGGGCGACCTAGGGATGAACCTTGTGGATTTTGAATGTGAGTTTCTCTTTCGATTTGAGCCCAAAAAGACACTGTTTTTGCCCAGTTTGCATGCAATTTCGAGCTAAACATAGAGGAGGCCATAATTAACTCAATCAACACTCCCAATCATGCAAATTTAGCCCAATCTATTCTTGTTAACTCTTCTTCCTCTCATGCTAACTCCATTTCTTCTTTTGTGATAAGCTTTCAAGGCCTGTTCACTCTCCAATCTATTCAGTCTTCTAATTAATCAAGAAAGTTTACTCTCCAGTCAAGAGAGTTAACTCCTTAATCATCCCCACCCCTCATGTGCTCTCCTAACCTATAAATACCCCCTCCTCCAAGCAATAGTGGAGGCAAATTCATTGTTACAATTCATTTTTTCTTAGTTTTTGCTCTCCCATTAGCATGCTTATGCTCGCTACAGGACTTGGGCACCTTTTATTTATTGTTGTTATTTTTCCAAAGCCTTCAAAGGCTTCATAGTGTCGTTACACTCACCAATTCTCAATCCATAGTGCTCTTAGCTCACATTAAGCTCATTCAAAACTTTCTAAAGCTCATTCTTTTGCTTCCCCACCCCACTTGTCGCCAAGAGGATGACCTCGTTGTCGCAGGAGGCCAAGGAGGTTGCCATACACAGGGATTCCTGGGGGTAGTGAAGGCTCATGCATCTCCATATTCTAGTTTTTTCATGTTTTTAGTAGTAATTAAATCACAAATCTTACTCTTAGAATAGTAGTAATCTTGTCATTGTGATTTCCTTGATAGGTTAATTTAAGTTGCTTAGATTAGCTTGTTTTAAGTAGTTAAATAATAATTTTAGATTAGTATCATTTAATGTACTTTTCAATTCTTAGTTTAGCCCAAAATCGATCTTGAAAATACAAAAACATAGAATAATTGCATTAGGTAACTTCATCTTAGTTTGCATACATCTTTCATTTCCTAGATTAATTTAATTCATTTCATTTCAAAAGTTGGAGAAAAGAACAAAAATTGTTTGCATACATCAGAAAACGTCAAATACCAAAAACATTAGAAAACATCAAAAAGTGAAACAAGTTCACACAAATTCTTAATTTCATCATGAGGTCAACATAGAGTCAACACAAGTTAAAACTCATTGATTTCATCACAAGGTCAACAAATTTGAGAAAACACCTAGAGAAACCTTAGTTCACATCACTAAGTCAAAGAGTCAAACTTGAATTCATTCTCTCTATTCAAGTTGTAAAGCACTCATTCCATCACAAAAGTTACAGAAGTAAATAATCCACTTAATTACATCATCTTAAGTAATTTAAGATAAATCTCATAAACATTAATCGATAAGGTCATTAAATCTTACAAATCATGTGCTTAATCCAAGTGTTAGCTGTTGGGAATAAGGTGTCTCAACCTTGGTAATTCCTTGCATTTATTATTGTAATGTAATTTGTTTACTTAGCCTATGTTGTAATTTTGTTGCACATCCTATTTTGTCATTTAGTGTGAAGTGGCACGATGAGTTGTCACTCCACTTGTAAGATGACTAGGATGGTCAAAACACTCCATGTGGAGATAGGTGTCCCTTTTGTGTGGTAAAGGTTTTTTGTCGTGTATCTACATCTTGACTAGTGTGTAATTGAATCTTGACCGAAATGGTTATGACAGATTCCTATGATAGAATCTGACATCTAAGAGTCAGAATAGAAGGTTCTATGACAGGTGAAGACATGTGTCACAAGGCATCTTGGAAGAAGGCATCTTTGGGTGCCCCAAGGAGAGTTATGACATGTAAGAGAATATTCTATTTATAGCCTGTTTATGATAGATTCTCTTACAACTGTAAGATATGTCAGTATGACAAATTCTATGACGGTTGTAAGAGTCGTAAGAGCATTTGTCATTACCCAACTTGGGAATAGGCGACCTCTTTGGGATGGGGTGACTTGACAAATGTCATGAACATCCTACAGTGTTGGACAAGTGTCCATAGGCATGGGTTTTGGGCCATGAGGCCATGTTGGATGCCCATCTCAAGATAGAGCCATTTTTACTTTGTATTTTCTATATAAATAGGTACTTTGGAGAGATGTCTTATGTGATTGACAGGTACTGTTATACTGCCGGTTTGTCTCCATATACGAGTGTCCAAGACTCCTAAGAGCTTGCATTGCAAGTGTATTGTAAACTATTTCAGTTTTGATAATACATTGTGCAGGTTTTGGAGTGTAGGGTTTTTCACCCGATAAGGGTTTTCCCCATGTATATCTTGTGTCTCTCTCTTCTGTCTCATTTCTGTGTGTGTGTATTGTTGCAATATCTCCATTGTTATTGTTAACATTCTGTAAATGTAAAGGATAAAATGAGTTTGCACTCTTCTCTCCTCTTTAGATTAGTGTAGGAAGTGATTTCTACACATCTAGCTTCCTTTTAGTTGGTATCTGAGCCTAGCCAGTTTTAGTTCTAGCTGCTAGGTAGGGGTTTTCTGAGCTAATCTTAGGTTGAGTGGGAGTCTGTGCAGAGTATTCTATATCTTGTTGCAAGAAGGAGATGGCAACCACATCCAGAAGAGTAGAGGTGGAGATGTTCAATGGCACAAATTTCAAGTTGTGGAAACTCAAGATGGAAGATCTACTTATTGATCGTGACCTATTGGAAACCGTTGATGGAACAAAACCTACGACAATATCACAAGTTGATTGGGACCTCAAAGATCGGAAGGCTAAAAGTCTCATAAGACTCTGTCTAGATGACTCTGTCCTATTGAATGTCCATGAGGAGAAAATTGTGATAGATCTTTGGAAGAAGTTGGGATTTGTTTATCAGGCCAAGTCATTGGTGAACAAGCTCTTTTTGAAAAAGAAGTTTTCTCTGAAAATGGAAGATGGAGGATCTGTTGCGGACCATATGAATTCTTTTAACATGCTTGTTGCACAGTTGACATCCATGGGTGTGAAAATGGAGGAGGAGGATCGATGTATGACGCTGCTTTATTCTTTGCCAGATTCGTGGGATCATCTTGTCATGGCTATCATAAGCACTACCACCACCTTCAAGATGGATGATGTAGTATCTTTGCTGTTATCTAAAGAAGTTTAGAGAAAGACAACCGAGTCGGCCAAAGATGCTCTTGCGGTTTGTGGAAGAGCCAAAGAGAAAGGGAAGAAGAAGGACAAGAAAGGTGAAAAGGGCATATCCAAATCCCGTGGGAGATCCAAATCTCCTAGAAAGTCTAAGGCTTTCCATTGAAACTGTGGCAAATTTGAGTATTTCCCAAAGGAATGCAAAGAGGAAAAGAAAAAGAAAAAGAAGAATGCCCCAGATTCAGATTCTGACAAGTCACAAGATGATGGTGATGCCTTCATCGCAGCCCTAGCCACCCATGCATCGGATGATGTGTGGTTGATAGATTCTGGTGCATCATTCCACATAACCTCGCATCGAAGCTGGTTCACAAAATATGAAGAGTTCGATGGTGGAAGAGTGTACCTGGGTGATAATTCTCATCTGAAGATTGTTGGTCATGGAAGAGTCTCAATTTGATTCCCTGATGGATGAGTGAAGGGAATCACTGGGGTTATGCACATCCTAGGCTTGGCACGGAACCTACTTTCTGTAAGTATGTTGAATGATGCAGGTGTGCAAGTTGTCTTCAAGTACCCTGTTTTAGCTGGAGGCATGCACTACATAGGGCAATAGTTCTTCTAACTCAAAGAAAAGAGCTGCAGTCACTTCATCCCCACCATCTGAACGAGCAGTGAAGAAATCTGTTGTAACATATTCTGATGGTAGTGCACATGCTTTGGAAGTTAAACTTCCTGCTGAAAAGACTATGTTATGGCATTTGAGATATGGCCACATTGGTGAGAAGGATCTTAGACCCTGAAAAATAAAAACCTCGTTGAGGGGTTAAATGATTGTAATCTCAAGTTTGACTTTTGTGAACATTGTGTATATGGAAAGCAAAACCGTGTTCAGTTTTACTCTAGTTCTCACAAGTCTTTTGGTGTATTGGATCTTATTCATTTTGGTGTGTTTGGTCTTGTTAATGTTCCTTCGATTTCTAAATCTATGTATTTTGTATCTTTCATAGATGATTATAGTAGAAGGACATGGGTTTATTTTATCAGAAGCAAGACTGAAGTCTTTAGTCAGTTTAAAGAGTTTAAAGCTTTTGCTAAAAATTAGACTAGTAAAAAGATTAAGTGTTTGAGAACTGATAATGGTGGTGAGTTTTGTTCGACAGAGTTCGATAAGTTTTGTAAAGAGCAAGGGATTGAAAGACATAAGACAATTCCATACACCCCGCAGCAAAATGGAGTTATAGAGAGGATGAATCCCAGCTTGGCCAAGCATATAAAATAGTTTAAGGTTCAAATCCCAAAAATAGGAAAAGCCATCTCTGATAATCCACATTCGACATCCTAGCCCAAAAAGTAACCCCAAACACAAAGATAATCTACTTTCTTTCAAAGCAAATAACAACCCATATTCACCTAAAACCATTTCTAATCCCTTTCTTTTGCATAATTCAAGAAACATACTTTTAAGCAAGTAATTCAACAAGAACATCATTTATTCGTTTAAACACAATTATATATATAAACTAGTTATATTTCATAACCCATAGTTCTTTCTTTTCAATATTTTGAAGAAAACTAATGTTAACTACTTTCTACCCAATTCTGGTTCATAATTCAAGCAATTCATTGTATCAAAGATTTAATAAGAGTGTATAGATAATTCTAACATCACATAATTTAAATTCAAAAGCATAAGTAAATATTCTGAAACGTATTATCTCTGTTCCAAGCATTAATCAAACTGGTACATGAAGTATTAACTCAAGCTACAAGAAGTAATAAAATAAGCTACAACAACAGAGCATGTCTGCAACAGGAACGAACAATATGGCGACAAAGATAAAAGAATTGCTACAGTGACTTTGCAAGAAGTCTGATACAACAATAAATAAGCTGCAACAGGAACACAAATAAGTTGCGATAAAGATATGGTAAAAGCATCTACAAAACTTAAAATTTTTCTTCACTAAATAATTGTTCTAAATTGCTATAGGGGCAATGATTAATCCTTAAAGTAAATAATAAGTCAGCTATAACAGAAGTTATTTACACAACAATGATAGAGATAAAGATAACTAATGTGATAGTGGTCAATAAATAATGTCATCTAAGTTCAAGAGGTCGTTCTCAATAGCAAGGTTGCTCAAATCATGCCATTAGGGGTGTGATACAAGTCGATAAAAAGAAACAAGAAACATGCCACTTCACTTCATAAATGGAGTTCAACAAAACAAACACAGATCAACCAAGGTTTAAGAGGCCGATGCCTAACAAAAAGAAATCACTTCCAACAACAAAATACAAAGAAATAAAGTAGGTGAATTATAGTTTTAGGAGGTTGTTGGACAGATAGTTTTGGCCAACCATTTTTTTGCAGGTCGATTGGAACGATTCAGATCGTGAAGAATTACAGAGGAAGATGTTGGTGGTCAAATTGGATATACATAGGCAGGTCAAACAAGATTAAGAGGCTGATGCCTAACAGAAAGAGGCTGATCCAAAACAAACACACAGGAATAAAACGCAGGCGATAGGGATTTCTAAGGCGTCAAGGAAAATTAAGGCATAACTAGTGATCAACCTCAGGTCATCCAAGTATTACACAGAATAAAAAATTGATAAGGTGCAGGCCAATATTTAACCATGGTTTTAACAGTATATTCAACCATAAACTATTACAAAATAAAAACAAGGGAAAATACCCGATTTTATATGCTTTCCTTAGAATTGAATTCTACCCTGACATCGATCTTTCCTTCACCTTCTGTCGTTGGTCACTAATTTCTTCTCTCCTTTTTGTCGATCCAAAACAATGATAATGTTTCTCTGTCGTGCCTTTTTCTTTTATTTCCCTACCTCCTCTATTCTTGTCATTCCAATTTTGAACGGCTTTTCTTGTTTTAACTTTTTATTTTCTTTGCCCTTGAAAACTCTAGTTCTCTTTTGTTTGCATGCCCTTTTGGCATTCCAACCAGACTTTAAAATAAATCAATTCCTTTATTTCAAATTTTGCATGATAGAAGCTTATTCTTTATTATTTCATTTAGATATCTAATTTTAATATATATATTATTAGTATAACTTATTTATCTTTAATAAAACATATTTATTTTTAGACCAATCAATATATTGTTTTTAAACAATAATATATTATATAAATAAGAAAACACTTTTATTATTTATAATTAAATAATATAATATACACCATTCCATTAAATATAGTTCGAAGAAACATAATATTTTCATGACTAATTTATGCATTCGAATGGACTTACTGAAGCAACTCAAACACATATTTGCCTACTCACAAAACATCAATTCCCATTCATTAACCATATAATAATGCATATTAATGCCATTCAAAATGCAATATGATATGTGATACGTGAGTGTGTGAGTGCATCAGGTTTATCCATCCCAACAGTTCTTGCCGGGCGGCTAGAACATCTCTACCTCAACCATGTTCTCATCTTCAACGAGTATCTGCATTCAGTCTCACTCAACTCCACATCAATAGGTTAGTTCCTCAAAATCATAGACGAAGCAAAACATAATGTACATCCATAGTCGCACCAATAATATACAATTATTAAATCAACTTTCCTAGTCATGCATTTATAATTTTACGATATTTACCTTCACACACATGTGGAATCACTCATAGTAAAACAATTATAGTAAATGTCCAATAATCTAAATTAATAATATAGTCCATAAAATGAGATGTGACATCCTTCCCCACTAGGAAGAGACATCCTCCTAATGTCTTATTACACAACTAAAAATAATAATGTATCAATCTACCTCTAACAATGTATCCAAAGTATCATGAAAACAAATAACAATATCTCAAAGTATCATACTCTATGCATGAATAAGAAAACAATGCTAAATCCCCCAAATGGGGAAAAGATCTGTCAATCTCTTCCGCATCCTCCCATGTGGCAATGTCCATAGAATACTGGTCCCACTGGACCCTGTACTGCATAATATCCCTATTACACAACTTAATGTTACGCCTCTCCAAAATTTGAGTGGGCTCCACTAGCACCACTCCTGGATCTTGAACCTGTAAGGCATGTCGATCAAGAATGTGTGAAGCATCAGGATGATAAGGCTTAAGTAAAGACACATGGAAAACATTATGGATTCTAGCAAGTGTAGGCAGTAGAGCAAGTCTATAAGCTACATGATTGATCACTTCCAGGACATCAAATGGTCCTACAAATCGAGGAGCAAGTTTGGACGCTTTGCCAAACGAAATTGAACTCTTCTGAGGCTTGACCCTCAGGAAGACTTTGTCACCAATTGAGAACTATCTAGGCGTTCTATTTATATCTGCATAACTCTTTTGATGGTCTGAAGCTTGCTTTAATTTCTCTTTGATCAATCTCATCTGATCATCCATTTCCCTTAACATATCAGGACCAATCAAGTTATTATGTCCTCTACCTTGTCCCAACTGATAGGTGTTCGACACCTACGCCCATAAAGAGCTTCAAATGGTGCCATTCCCAATGATGCATGGTATGAATTGTTTCATGCGAACTCCACCAATGGAATATACTCCTCCCATTTATAATGTTGATCCATACAATACATCCTGAGAAGGTCTTCTACAACCTAATTGACTCTTTCTATCTGACCATCCATTTGAGGATGATATGCCAAACTAAAATTCAACTTTGTGCCCAAAGCTGCATTTAGACTTGTCCAAAATCTAGAATTCATGCGAGTGTCTCAATCTGAAATGATCATCTTTGGGACTCCATGCAATCGAAAGATCTCCTGAACAAACTTCTTAGCTAGTATTAACGAGCATCAGAAAGATTTCCTGGTATAAAATTGTTGGATCTAGGGCATACAACTGAGAGGGGGGGGTGAATCAGTTGTATAAAACTTCTTCTTATTCAAACACTTAACTCACTGTTGTTAGTTAGCAGCATATCAAATAATCATCCATGGAAGCATAATACATAAACACAAGAGCAGATAAGCATCAACACATTGAACACCAAGATTTTGACGTGGAAAACCCGGTTAAGGGAAAAACCACGGGGTGATTAACCCAAGAATTATTCTCTGTTAGAAGAATAAAGAAAAATGAATGGCACATGCCAATAAGGGCTCACTGCCCGAGCACACTGCTCACAAAGAGGCCCACTGCCTACAAGGAGACACACTGTCTACAAAGTGATAAAAATCATAGTCTTGAACTGGAGAATGACATCTCTATCATGTCCGGATCAGTTCCAATTAAGCCCAACAATCTCTGCTCTGCCTTTCGCACGTTTCTTCGCTATACCATACTCATCCTCACACCTCCCCCTGAAATGAACTTACAAACCGTTATTTATACAAGACATCGACTCAGGAACAAGCATCTAAGTCGGCAAACAACCATAGGAGTATCCGCAAGATGAATAACACATCCGGTCGGCCATCACAAGAACATTCGCAGGATGAACAACTCATCCGGTCGGCTACACAGAGCAAGAACTTCATCCGGAAGAATAACTTCAATTCCGGGCTCTACCATCAATGCAGACCAACAACACAACCTAAACATGATCCAAGAACCTTCACAAGCCTGTCTGAATGTCCGGATACATCCGCACTTCCTCTGCTTACTGGGATCTCTTGTCTTCCTCATCCGGAACTTTAAGAACACAGTCTGTCGCCACTGTCATAATGCAAGAGGTACTTCCGGACCTCCAAATCATACACAAATCAGGATGATACATCACAAGGACATCCCAAACACTCCTTCCAATCCGCAGATTAGGATAATAAAATTCCGGACCTCACCGGACCTTTTTGTGATCCTCTGTCACCTCCGGATACTTGCCGGACCCGGTTCTATACCGGCAGCCACAACTCCTTCAGATCTTCATGCGGACCTCTGAAATCTTAACTGTAGCATCTCAAGACTCATATCTACTAACCCTTTAATCCGCATCCTCCGGTTCTCATCCTATACAGTACATTTACCTTCTTCTCATCACTGTTCTTCACTGTTCCTGACTGAGACTAATTTTCTCAATATCCTCAGCACACAGCTCATCAAATCCTTCTTGTCAATGCAATATGAGTATGTTGACATCAATGACAACACTGGATAACCTCATACTTGCAACAATCTCCCCCTTTGTCATTGATGGCAACATATGATGTGAAAAACCATTAAGACAAGAACTTCAACTTTTCATATGTCTTCTCTTCCTTTACTGCTCCCCCTTTGATCATCAACCACTTGTTTTTCACATGTTTTCTCTCCCCCTTTGACATCAATGGCAAAGGGCTCATACTTGCAATTCTCATGCATCAGAATCATACTAGCTGCTCCCCCTTAGTTGCAGCTCCCCATTAGTCCGGATCACAAGATATGACTGTGATAGCCACCGGACTGATGCACATCAGTGCATCTTAGTTCATCACCGGAGGGGCCATGACCCCTAACTTCTCTCGGAGATATTCAAAAGAGTCTTTGGGAAGAGGTTTTGTAAAGATATCTGCAATCTGATCCTTGGAGGGAACATACTCCAATCTGACTTCTTCCTTGTTTACTTGTTCTCTCAAAAAGTGAAATTTGATAGATATGTGCTTAGTCTTAGAATGCAATACCGGATTCTTGGAAATATTAATTGCACTTGAATTATCACAGAAAATTGTGATAGGCTCCTCATATTCAACTTTGATGTCTCTTAGCATCTGCTTCATCCATAAGATTTGAGTGCAACTACTTGCTGCTGCAATGTATTCTGCTTCAGTTGTAGACAGAGATATTGCATCTTGTTTCTTGCTTAGCCAAGAAACCAATCTCTTCCCCAAAAAGAATGCTCCACCACTAGTGCTCTTCCGGTCATCCACATCTCCTGCCCAATCTGCATCTGTGTAAGCATGAAGAGAGAAATCCGGATCTCTAGGATACCATAGACCATACTCAACTGTTCCTTTCAAGTATCTAAAAATTCTTTTGATTGCCATAACATGAGATTCTCTAGGATCAGCCTGGAATCTTGCCACAAGACCAACAGCCTGCATTATATCTGGTCTAGTTTGAGTGAGATACAACAATCCACCAATCATTGATCTATACTTTGTCTGATCTGCCTTTGGAGAATCATCATCTTTGCTTAACTTACATCCGGTTGCCATAGGAGTGTTCATAGGCTTTGAGTCTTCCATACCAAATTTCTTTAACAATTCTTTCACATATTTGGTCTGAGAAATGAAGATCCCTTCTTTTGTTTGAGTAATTTGCAGACCCAAGAAGAAATTCATTTCACCAAGCATAGACATTTCAAACTCACTTTTCATCTGATTTGCAAAAGTTTTGCACATACTATCTCTTCCTCCAAAAATGATATCATCCACAAACACTTCAACAATCAGAATGTTTTCATGATCAATTTTGAAATATAAGTTACTGTCAGCAGTACCTTTGTTGAATCCAATCTGCACAAGATGCTTATCCAACCTTTCATACCACGCTCTTGGGGCTTGCTTCAATCCATACAAAGCTTTCTTCAACTTGCAGACCATATCATTATTATCAGACAATTGAAATCCATCCGGTTGTTCAATGTAGACTTCTTCTTCCAGATCACCATTTAGGAAGGCAGACTTGACATCCATCTGATATACCTTGAAGTCTTTGAAGGCAGCAAATGCAAGAAGTAATCTGACTGCTTCAATTCTTGCTACCGGAGCAAAAGTCTCTTCAAAGTCAATTCCTTCTATTTGAGAGTAGCCTTTGCAGACCAATCTAGCTTTGTTTCTGATTACTTCACCAGCTTCATTTAGTTTGTTCCGGAAGACCCACTTGGTTCCAATTACATTCCTGTCTCTAGGTCTGGGAACAAGATCCCAAGTATGATTTTTCTCAATTTGCATCAGTTCATCTTCCATTGCTTTGGTCCAGTTTTCATCCTTGCAGGCTTCATTTATTGTTTTAGGTTCAATCTTTGAAATCAGACAACATTCATTCTGATCTTGAGCAATATTCCTTCTAGTTTGTACACCTTTGCTTCTGTCACCTATGATCTGATCTTTAGAGTGATTCAGTCTTACATACCTTAGAATTTTGGGAGTATCCAGCACTGCTGTTTCTTGATCAGGCTCATTCAAACCTATCTCTTCTTCCTGATTTACCGGATCAGGCTGACTCTGTCTCACCGGAGAGGATTGAGGTCCTTGAACACTGTCTTGGTCATCTTCATCAAACTCATAAAATCTTGAAGGCTTCTCAATTCCTTCATCAACCTTTACATTGGTGCTTTCTATCATCTTCCTCAATCTCTTATTGTAACACCGGTATGCTTTGCTTTGAGTGGAGTAGCCCAAGAAAATTCCTTCATCACTTCTAGCATCAAACTTACCTAGATCTTCATCTCTTTTAATGTAACACTTGCTACCAAATACTCTGAAATATTTCACAGTAGGAGTGATGCCAAACCAGAGTTCATAGGGGGTCTTACCGGTGTTGTTTCTGATTTGAACTCGATTGAGAGTGTAGACTGCAGTGCTGATAGCTTCTTTCCAAAACATTTGAGGAACATTTGCTTCCAACATCATTGTCCTAGCAGCTTCCTGGATGGTCCGGTTCTTTCTCTCAACTACTCCATTCTGCTGTGGAGTCTTAGGAGCAGACAACTGTCTCCTTATACCCTGTTTCTCACAAAAGTCAATGAATTCACCAGATGTAAATTCACCACCTCTATCAGACCTTAGACACTTTAGTTTCAATCCGGTTTGATTCTCCACCATAGCTTTGAAGATTTTGAACTTCTCAAAAGCTTCTGATTTTTCTTTTAGAAAGGTAACCCACATCATCCGGGAATGATCATCTATTAACAACATGAAATATCTATCACCTTGCAGACTCTTGATTCTTGTCGGACCACATAGATCAGTATGTACTAATTCCAACAATCCGGTAGAAGACTGATCTTTGCTTTTAAAAGAGACTCTGCTTTGTTTGCCTAACTGACATTCTTTACACACACTATTTGTAGGTTTTATCAACTTTGGAAGATCTCTCACAGCCTGAGTATTGCTTATTTTGATGATGTTATCAAAATTTACATGACACATTCTTCTATGCCATAACCAACTCTGATCAATTTGAACAAACAAACAACTTTTATTTGAACCAACCAGATGAAAGATGTTACCTCTTGTCTGAGTACCGGATGCAATTTCAGTTCCGGAGCTTGTAAAGATTCTGCATTTTCCATTCTTGAACCGGAGATCATAGCCTTTGTCCACCAACTGACCAACACTGAGAAGATTGTGCTTCAATCCTTCAACATACAGTACATTTCCTGTTTTGCTCTTACCATCAAAGGAAATAGTTCCCCTACCTCTGATTCTGCCAGCAGAATTGTCACCAAACTTTACCATTCCTCCTTCATATCTTTCCAAATCTAAGAACTTATTCTTGTCACCAGTCATATGGTGAGAACATCCACTGTCAATAACCCAATCATCCTTTTCTTCCACTTGAGCAGCCAAGGCTTTTTCAACAACTTTGTGATTGACAGATTCAGAGAGTATTGAATCTTCTTCCTTGATGGCTATAAACACCCACTCATTTCCGGATTTGCTTCCTAGTTCTGATTCATCATCTGTTACTCCTTCATTGTCATCTTCTTCATGAACATAATAGCAATTCTTTTGAAACCTTTGTCTGTGAGTATTAGATCTTGCAGATCTCTCCGGACATCTTGAGGCAAAATGACTAATCTTATTGCAGTTGAAACACTTAAAGGGTAGTTTTCCTTCATACTTACCGGATCCTCTTGGCAGTCTCTTTGCAATGAGGGCTTCAAGTTGAGCTGTTTCTGCTTCTTCTTCTTCCATGTCTCTCCTTGCTTGATCATACCATGACATTTTCCTTGATGAGTTTTCACCCGGATCAAATCTCTGTTTGCCTTTCACATAGGCACTGGCTTTGAAAGCAGATTCAGTCTTGGGAGGATCATCTCCAAACTCGGTCATTTCAAATGCAGCTAGTTTGCCAGCCAGTTGTTCTCTTGTGACAGTTGTGTGGGCTCTGAATTCATCAATGGCAGCAACTTTGATTTTGTAGGCAGCAGGAAGGGATCTTAGGATTTTGCAGACAATCTCATTTTCATCTAAAGTTCCACCAGCATTTCTGATTCCACATACCAGCTCATTTACTCTTGGCATAAAGGTAGTGATGTTTTCATCATCTCTCATTTTCAATCTTTCAAATTTCCCTTTCAGACTTTGCAACCTTGCACTTTTGACAAACTCATCTCCTTCATACAGAAGTTCCAGTTTAGTTAGGATCTCATATGCAGTGGGTAGGTCAATGACATTCGAGAGATCTGAGTCATTCAATGCGCTTAGAAGAGCTTCCTTGGTCCGCAGATTGTTTTCAGCTTCTGTGATTTCATTCAGAGTTGTCGGACCACCTTGTGGAGGTACATATGGCTTTGAAATCATACCCAGGTATGCTTTTCCCATGCATTCCAAGTGACACTTCATGCGACCTTTCCAGAGAGTGAAGTTGGTTCCATCGAACTTCGGACTATCCTTCTTGTATGACGACATCCTGGATCTCCTCAAGCGGTTAAGCTCTTGTCAGAGGAACCTCGCTCTGATACCAATTGTTGGATCTAGGGCATACAACTGAGAGGGGGGGGTGAATCAGTTGTATAAAACTTCTTCTTATTCAAACACTTAACTCACTATTGTTAGTTAGCAGCATATCAAATAATCATCCATTGAAGCATAATACATAAACACAAGAGCAGATAAGCATCAACACATTGAACACCAAGATTTTGACGTGGAAAACCCGGTTAAGGGAAAAACCACGGGGTGATTAACCCAAGAATTATTCTCTGTTAGAAGAATAAAGAAAAATGAATGGCACATGCCAATAAGGGCTCACTGCCCGAGCACACTGCTCACAAAGAGGCCCACTGCCTACAAGGAGACACACTGTCTACAAAGTGATAAAAATCACAGTCTTGAACTGGAGAATGACATCTCTATCATGTCCGGATCAGTTCCAATTAAGCCCAACAATCTCTGCTCTGCCTTTCGCACGTTTCTTCGCTATACCATACTCATCCTCACACCTCCCCCTGAAATGAACTTACAAACCGTTATTTATACAAGACATCGACTCAGGAACAAGCATCTAAGTCGGCAAACAACCATAGGAGTATCCGCAAGATGAATAACACATCCGGTCGGCCATCACAAGAACATTCGCAGGATGAACAACTCATCCGGTCGGCTACACAGAGCAAGAACTTCATCCGGAAGAATAACTTCAATTCCGGGCTCTACCATCAATGCGGACCAACAACACAACCTAAACATGATCCAAGAACCTTCACAAGCCTGTCTGAATGTCCGGATACATCCGCACTTCCTCTGCTTACTGGGATCTCTTGTCTTCCTCATCCGGAACTTTAAGAACACAGTCTGTCGCCACTGTCATAATGCAAGAGGTACTTCCGGACCTCCAAATCATACACAAATCAGGATGATACATCACAAGGACATCCCAAACACTCCTTCCAATCCACAGATTAGGATAATAAAATTCTGGACCTCACCGGACCTTTTTGTGATCCTCTGTCACCTCCGGATACTTGCCGGACCCGGTTCTATACCGGCAGCCACAACTCCTTCAGATCTTCATGCGGACCTCTAAAATCTTAACTGTAGCATCTCAAGACTCATATCTACTAACCCTTTAATCCGCATCCTCCGGTTCTCATCCTATACAGTACATTTACCTTCTTCTCATCACTGTTCTTCACTGTTCCTGACTGAGACTAATTTTCTCAATATCCTCAGCACACAGCTCATCAAATCCTTCTTGTCAATGCAATATGAGTATGTTGACATCAATGACAACACTGGATAACCTCATACTTGCAACAAAAATGTGCTACTTTCGTCAACTTGTCCACCACTACCAAGATGATGTCATGCCTATTCTTAGATATGGGAAACCCTTGAATAAAACCATACTTATCACTTGCCACTTATATTTAGGAACACTGTGTGGGTACAATAATCCTATTGGATGCACATGCTAAACTTTGACCTGCTAGCACTCCAAACATTCAAGCCACAAATTTTGTCACATCCTTCTTAAGTATAAGGGTCTCAAACCTTTGACCATATTTGTCACTCCAAGGTGCCCTGAATATGGTGTGTTGTGGATCTCCTCAAGCCCTAACTTCCTCAACTCTTTTGAGTCAGGAATATATATCCTTCCCTGATATCTCAAAAGTCCATCTGACTCAATCACATACCCATCAAACCGATGATCTAAGGGGTTTTCTTTTAAAGCTTGCTTTACTCTTTCATAATGTTCATCCCCTTGCAAATTCTGAATTACATTCTGCTTCAAATTGGATCTCATGGTAACCATGGCAACTAGATGTCTTATTCTACTAAGAGCATCTGCTACTCTATTCTCCTTTCCTTTTATATACTTAATTCCAAAGTCATACTCACTGAGGAATACTAACCACCTTCTTTATCGTGCATTAAGGTTAGGTTGAGTAAATATGTACTTGAGCCCTAAATGATCTGTCTTTAACTCAAAGGGCTTACCTGGAAGATAATACCTCCACATCTGAAGTGCATGAACTATGGCAGCTAACTCAAGGTCATGTGATGCATAGTTTAACTTATATTGCTTTAACTTTGTTGATTCATATGCAACCACTTGCTCATTTTGCATCAACACTCCTCCTAGTCCCTCTTCTGAAGCATCAATTATAACTGTAAAATGACCATTAGGATCTGGTATGGTCAAGATAGGAGTAGTTGTGAGCTTTTCCTTTAGCACTCAGAAAGCTTGCTCACACCTTTCTTTCCATTCAAACTTTTTACCTTTCTTTTGCAGTGACATAATCGGTGCTGCTATAGTTGAGAATACTTCCACAAACTTTCTATAATAACCTACATGTCCCATGAAACATTTGACTTCTATCACACTCTGCGGTGCAGGCCATTCCATTATCACTTTAATCTTCTCAGGGTCAATTGCAATCCCTCAGCTGAGATCACATGACCAAGATAGTGCACCTTATCCCGATAGAATGTACACTTAGATAGCTTACCATAAATTTTTTTCTCTCTCAAGTGATGTAAGACTATCCTCAAATGCCTTTCGGGCTCTTCCACTAATTTAGAGTATATCAATATGTTATCAAGAAAGATCAACACAAAATCATCTAAGCAATCACTGAATATGCTATTCATCAAATTCATGAAGGCTGTTAGAGCATTAGTCAACCCGAATGGTACCACTGTGAACTCGTAGAGTGACCATAGCAATTTTTGAAAGTTGTCTTAGAGATGTCTTCATCCTTAATCCGCAATTGGTGATAGTCGAATCTCATATCTATCTTTGAGAACATCGTGGCTCCCTTCATTTGATCAAAGAGCTCATCTATTCTTGGGAGTGGGTACTTGTTCTTTATAGTAGCTTTATTAAGCATCCTATAATCAATGCATAGATGCAAAGTACCATCCGTCTTCTTTACAAAGATGATCGGTGCGCCCCAAGGCGACACACTAGGTTTTATGAACCCTTGATTTAGCAGCTCTTGTAATTGTGATTTAAGCTCATACAATTCTGTAGTAATCATCCTGAAGGGTGCCTTAGATTGAGGCTCAGTCCCTGGTAGCAAATCAATTGAGAAGTCAAATTCTCTCTTCGATGGTAACTTTGACAACTCCACATGAAATACATCTCAGAATTCTCTAAGGATAGGGTAGTCATTAAATGTTGATTCTTCATTATCAAGGTCTTTTACTTGGACTACATATATGTCACACCTTTTCCTCTTGGCTTTCTTCAACTGCATAGCCGAGATTTGTCTAATCTCTAAAGGTCTCTTAGATCCATTAGTCTCCACTTGATTTCCTAATTCATCCAAACATCTAACAACCTTGTCTTCATAGTTTACTATTGACATATGTTCAACTAACCAGATGATTCCCAAAATCACATCATAAGACCCTAAAGGTGCTACATATTGATTGACTTGCATTTGAAAGCTCAAAATCTCTAACTCACTGCATGCTAGACATGAGTCTACTCTATTTTCTTCTCTATTGCCATATTGTACCATCCATGATTTTTCCATATGCCTAGGTCTAATAGATAACTTTTATACTACTCTAGGATCTACAAAACATTCTATGGCACAAGTATCAATCAAAATAGAAACAGGTAGTCCATAGAGCTTACCTTGAAACTATATAGGTGCTGCCTGAAAGTTAGCTTGCCGATTGTCCACTGTGGCATGTATCTGATGTTGAGGTGATCCTTGTTGGCTCATGTTTCCTCTTCTCGCTGATTTCTGAGGACAAGAATTAGCGTGATGCTCTCCTCCACAAATATAGCATCCACCACGAGGTGCCTTTGGTCCTTATGACCTATCCCTCTAATTGTTGTTGTGGTTGTTGTTATTATTGAAGTTTCCTCTTTTATTTCCACCATTATGGTTGCCACCACTATTCTTATCATGAATGTTATTCCCTCTCTTCAAGTTTCTAATCTGACGACTGTTATTGCCTTGATTGCTATTCTGACCATAATTCTGTTGGTTATTCTGGGATCTCTTGTTTGCAAACTTTGCATCTCTTTGTTTATGATAACTAGTTGCTTACAGTAGCTTCTGCTCTTGCTTAATGGCTTTCTCAAAAACTGCATCCATGGTCAATGGATTGTGAATATCTACCTCCACTAATCTGGGGTCTTAAGCCTAATATGAACTTCCTGATTCTAAATCTCTCATCCATGTAGTACTACAGAACATACTGAAGTAAGTAAGAGAATCTTTCCCAATATTGGGTTACCAACAGTCCTCCTTGTATCAAATTCTGAAACTCTGTCATCTTCATGTCGAAGAAGAACTGTGGTAACCACCTTTTCCTGAAGAGTTGCAAGAAAAGTTCCCAAGTAATTTCGCCAGCCAATAACTTCTTATCTACCTTTTCATTATCCCACCAAGTTGTCACTTCTCCAGTAAGCTAGTAGGAACTCCACATTGCCTTCGTCTTAGCAGAGAGATTTCAGAGCTTGAAGTACTTTTCCATTTCTATGATCCACGCTTCATCTCCATCTCCAATTGTCTTTCCATCAAACTTGGGTGGTGACACCTTCTTGAGGTCTTTTCCCAACTCCTCTGCAATCCTTCCACAATTATTCACATTCACTTCTACCTCAGGAATCTGTGCTTTAGCCCTTGGGTTCTCATTACCTTGATTCATATTTCCACGTACCCTATTGGGTCAAGAAGGCAAGGATTCTATACGGTTCCCTCTAATCTCCTACTCAAGAGCATCCATTCACATACCCTATTGGGTCAAGAGGGCAAGGATTCTATCCAATCTTCCATCTTGATCATTGTAGGCTTCACCATGATTCCTTCCATTTTGACCATTATTTGCGTCTCCACAGTTTCTTCCATTTAGATCACTTCCTGATCCTCCACTACGATCAGTGTTTCTAGTATTCATTATGATTAATTTGTATCAAAGTCGCATCTTAGCGTAATAGTCCAAAAAGGCCCTAGTGTTCAACCTAGAGCTTTGATACCAAATGTAAAGCACTCATTCCATCACAAAAGTTACTGAAGTAAATCATCCACTTAATTACATCATCTTAAGTAAAAAGATAAATCTCATAAACATTAATTAATAAGGTCATTAAATCTTACAAATCACATGCTTAATCCAGGTGTTAGCACTATAAAATAATATACAATATCCATTGGATTTCATGCCATAAATCATCCAATGATAATTACAAGATACGATAATCATGTACAATATAAGAAATAATAAATCAATCAACTCTTCAACTGCCACGAACCCACATGGTCCTCTTACAAGCTGAGAGACGAGAACATGGCTCACGCGCTTTTCCACCCAACCATGAAGCAATTAAACTTCCTCAAATCCCTTCATAACATGAAGGAAACCTAGCCCTACACGAAACGTCTAGCAACCTGGAAACAACTGGCAGGAGGGAACACCCGATGCAACTTGATATCTAATGTGCAAATCTAAATAATGATATGCAAATTGTCTCACAACAAGATGTGGCAGAGATATATATATATATATAAATAAATTTTGCTAGACAAATTTTCATCTATTTCAATGAATCCCATCTTGGCCAAGCATATAAAATAGTTGAAGGTTCAAATCCTGAAAAGAGGAAAAGCCATCTCTGATAATCCACATTTGGCATCCTAGCCTAGAAAGTAACCCCAAACACACATGTAAAGATAATCTACTTTCTTTCAAAGAAAATAACAACCCATGTTCGCCTAAAACCATTTCTAATCCCTTTCTTTTGCATAATTCAAGAAACATACTTTTAAGCAAGTAATTTAACAAGAACATCATTTATTCATTTAAACACAATTATATATATAAATTGGTTATATTCCCTAACCCATAGTTCTTTCTTTTCAATATTTTGAAGAAAACTAATGTTAACTACTTTCTACCCAATTTTGGTTTATAATTCAAGCAATTCAATATGTCAAAGATTTAATAAGAGTGTATAGATAATTCCAACATCACATAATTTAAATTCAAAAGCATAAACTGTAAATATTATAAAACATATTATCTCTGCTCTAAGCATTAATCAAACTACTACATGAAGTATTAACTCAAGCTATAAGAAGTAATAAAATAAGCTACAAAAATAGAGTATGTCTGCGATAGGAATGAACAATATGGTGACAAAGATAAAAGAATAGCTACAGGGACTTTGTAAGAAGTTTGATACAACAATAAATAGGCTGCGACATGAACACAAATAAGCTGCGATAAGGATATGGTAAAAGCATCTACATAACTTAAAAGTTTTCTCAGCTAAATAATTGTTCTAAATCGCTACAGGGGTAGCGATTAATCCTTAAAGTAAATAATAAGTCAGCTATAACAGAAGTTATTTACCTAACAATGATAAAGATAAAGATAACTATTGTGACAATGGTAAATAAATAATGCCGTCTAAGTTCAAGAGGTCATTCTCAATAGCAAGGTCGCTCAAATTAGGCCGCTAGGAGTGTAATACAGGTCGATAAAAAAGAAACAAGAAATACGCTGCTTCACTTCATAAATAGAGTTCAACAAAGAAAACATAGATTAACCAAGGTTTAAGAGGTCGACGCCTAACAAAAAGAAATCACTTCCAACAATAAAGTACAAAGAAAGAAAGCAAGCAAATTACAGTTTTAGGAGGCCATTGGATAGATAGTTTTGGCCAACCACTTTTCTGCAGGACGATTTGAATGATTCTGGCCGTTAAGAAATATAGAGGAAGATGCTAGTGGTCAAACTGGATATACATAGGCTGGTCAAACAAGATTAAGAGGATGATGCCTAATAGAAAGAGGTCAATCCAAAACAAACACATAGGAATAAAACACAAGCGACAAGGAGTTCTAAGGTGTCAGGGAAAATTAAGGCATAACTGGTTATCAACCTTAGGTCATCCAAGTATTACACAAAACAAAAAATCGACAAGGTGCAGGCCAATATTTAACCATGGTTTTACTAGTATATTTAGCCATACACTATTGCAAAATAAAAACAAGGGAAAATACCTAATTTTATACTCTTTCCTCATAGTTGAATTCTGCCCTGACGTTAAACTTTCCTTCACCTTCTGTCGCTAGTCGCTAATTTCTTCTCTCCTTTCTGTCGCTCCAAAACAATGATAATGATTTCTTTGCCGTGCCTTTTTCTTTTATTTCCCTAGCTCTATTCTTATCATTCCAATTTTGAACAGCTTTTCTTGTTTTAACTTTTGATTTTCTTTGCCCTTGAAAACACCAATTCTCTTTCGTTTACATTCCCTTTTGGCGTTCCAACAACACTTTAAAATAAATCAATTCCTTTATTTTGAATTTTTCATGACAGAAGCTTATTCTTTATTATTTCATTTAGATATCTAATTTTAATATACATATTATAAGTATAATTTATTTATCTTTAATAAAACATATTTATTTTTAGACCAATCAAGATATTGTTTTTCAAACAATAATATATTATATAAATAAGAAAACACTTTTATTATTTATAATGAAATAATATAATATACACAATTCCATTAAACGAAGAAACATAATATTTTCATGACTAATTTATGCATTCAAATAGACTTACTAAAGCAACTCAAACACATATTTGCCTACTCACAAAACATCAATTCCCATTCATTAACCATATAATAATGCATATTAATGCCATTCAAAATGCAATATGACATGCGACTATGTGAGTGTGTGAGTGCATCAGGTTTATCCATCCCAACAATTCTTGCCAAGTGGCTAGAACATCTCTACCTCAACCATGTTCTCATCTTCAATGAGTACCTACATTCAGTCGCACTCAACTCCACATCAATATGTTAGTTCCTCAAAATCATAGCCAAAGCAAAACATAATGTACATCCATAGTCACACCAATAATATACAATATTAAATCAACTTTCCTAATCATGCATTTATAATTTTATGATATTTACCTTCACACACACGTGGAATCACTCATAATAAAAAAATCATAGTATATGTCCAATGATTTAAATAATAATATAGTCTATAAAACGAGATGTGACACAAGCATTCAAATGTGCCTTGGAATAAAAGGTGAGTAGATGAGGGCAGTCCTCGAGGTGATTGAAGAGTTAAACCCAAGGCCACAACTCACACAAGAACAACAACACTTCATCAAGGTTATAAAACAAGAATGACAAATTGAACAACACATACAAGCATTCAAGGCTAGACTACAACATACTAGAAGCATACATGAAGCAAATCAAGATCCATCTAGGCATTGGAATCTCAGAAACCCCAATAGGAGACAAACCACAAGTGACCCTTTGGGTCATATAGTCATCTTTACAACAACCACCATAGAAAGAACAAGGCAAATCCAAAACAACAATAGGCCCCTGATCAGGCCAGCCGCTCTTCGCGAGGTCCTGCTCCTAAGAGAATAGAACAACCCCCAGGTCTTGGCCTCCCTTGATTGGATTCTGCCACAAGAGCAAGAATGACTTGGAGGTCTTCAGAAGCAAGGAGAGGGTCCATGTGATGTGTCAGATATGACTCATTCACGCTTGTGCCTATGCCATGTTTTGAAGAGTACATATTTTTGTGGACTCGACATGAAAAACAAAAAACTTTCAATAAAGTCACTTTATGTTTCTATCACTTCAACAAATCCTTTTGGGATGGGTTCTTTCACATTTTTTCACATTTCATGATGTTTCATGTAAAAATTCTGGGGGAATGTCCCCTTGAGTGAAATCACAAATTCAAAGGGGATCCAACAAAATCCCCACAACTTCGACCAAATCAAAACATGACATGTGAGCTTTCAATCTAAGGTCTATCAACATGATCAACCTATAAGAAACCATAGAGAAATGGCCACCCAAATGGACAATGAAGTGTGTTGTCAAAAGAAGAACTTACAAGAAACTCAAGAAGTACAAAAATCACTCCACATAGTACATCAAGACAAAAGGGCCACGGCAAGTCAAGTGTCATCAGAAAGAACAAACAGGGTCACTCAAACCCTAGAGAAAAAAATCCATCGCAAGGTGGTAAAACTCAAAGAACAAACAAAGCCTTACCCATAGACCTTGTGACAACCTTTGGTTCAATGAATCAAGACCCTTGAGGCTAGGAGTGTTGAACAATATTTCCAAAACAAAATTGAGGAAACACCTAGGGCACAAGGAAATCATTTCATAGACAAGATCAAATCAAACCAGGGGGGCAACAGAAAATCCCCCCCATCTAAACTTCCATGAAACATTCATGTCTCCCTTGCCCTCATCATCCAACATGGCAAGTCTTAATCAAACAAGTGGGATTCCTATATCACAAAATCAACCACAAACAATCCCACCTAATTATCAAAACATAAACATGATACCATCTAGTTATCCAACTTTTTTAGGATATCAACAGTCTAGCATACACCTTCAACAAGTGCAACAAGCTCTACCTAAAGGGATAATGCTTGGAGGAGCAATACCCTTTACACATAACCCCCTCTTAGGAACGTACCTCAAGTATTTAAAGGACCCTCTTGACTACAACATTCATCAAGCCATACTACCACATCCTCTCCCCGAGCTTCCAAATTTTAAAGGAGAGGGTGATCCCAACTCTCAGAGCAAGGCTTACATCATAGTAGTATGGGAACTCCTTCCTTGGGATGGGATGGTAGAAAAGATTTATCCAAAGACTTTGGAGGGTATCAGTCTGGATTGGTACTCTCGACTTCCAGAAGCATCGATCCACTCTTTTAGGTAACTCGTCAATCAATTTGTGGCTGCCTTCGACATAAACAAACTAGTCAAGATAGGAATACGAGAGTTTTTAACAATCAAGAAAGAAAAAATGAGTCAATTTCACACTTTATCAGAAGATGGAGGAGAGTTCTCTATTCTTGAACAAGTGTACCAAACATGGATCATAAGGAGCTTTGTGATCTCTTCTTACATGCTCTCAACAATGACATATGAGAACAAGTCCAAAAACTCCCTTGTAAATCATACGAAGAAGTGCTCGAAGTGCCCTTAGAATTTACCAAGCCGCTATTGATAGTGGAAGAAGGGAGTAAGATGCCAATGGAAGGTTGATAAACCACAATAGAAATAACAAATTCTCGACAAACAATCAGAACATAGATGGGTCAACTAATACTTCACCTTCCAGAAACAACAATGATTGTGACTACAACAACCATATGAATTTGGGGAATCAAAATGTCAACAACTATCCCCTGAGAATCAACAAGCAGTCATACAACAATATTCATAAGCCTTGAGATTACAATCATGACAAATACTGCTCATTTCAAAATAGAAGAGGGCATGATATCAAGTCATGTCAGGAGTATCATCACCTCATATCAATCCTCCCAAAATGTCAAAGACAAACATTCATGGACACATTCCCACAAGATGAAAGAAATAGTCCCAAAAGCCATCAAAATGCCTTTGATCAAAACACCTTAGGCCTTGTGGAATTAGATAAAGATCAAGAAACTTGTGTCACCCAAGGACTAGGACAACTAGATGACACCTCCAACAATTCATATTTTTCTCACATGCTTGAACTTCTCAAGAGTTCTCCTACACACAAGAATGCTCTCCTTAATGCCTTAGATCTAAGCCATCTAGTTCAAAACACTCCAAATGAAAAGCATTGTTCTTCAAGATTTGATTTTGAAACTTTACCCTTAGAAATTAGCATAGCTAAGCAGGGTGATCTCCCCCTCCATCTGATGGTCCAATTTCATGACTATTCCATTAAACATGTAATGATCGATGATGGGTCTGCAATCAACATAGTCTCTTTTTCTCTTCTGCAAAGAATGGGTTATGACGAAACTCAAATCATAGAACAAACTTCCATCCTTAGAACTCATGATAACCCAAACATTCAAACCATGGGTAAGGTTAATTTTCAAATCACATTGGGTCCCAAAACTATCCCAACTAAATTTTATGTCATCAATGAAGAAACCACTTACAACATGATCCTAGGAAGGCCTTGGATCCATAGGATGAGGGTTGTTCCCTAGACGTTATTTCAAGAAATACACTTCTCGCATATGGGACAAACCCACATTATCAAAGGTGACCCTGATCCTTTCAGTCTTTATAGAGTTGAACAAATCAAAAGGAAGGGAAAGACCATAGAAACCACCAATGACCCCAAAATCAACACTTTTGAAAAAGAGACATCAAAACAAATTGCAAATGTAGCCCAGGCCTCAAAATGTATAGGAAAGGGGGCAACAGGGGAATTTTCCTTCGATCCCCACTCAACAAAGTCTTATGCTCCATTCAACTTAGCAACCATTCCTATCAAGCCAGATATAAGCATCCATGTAGTCGAGACCACCACTAAACAAAAAGGAGAACCAGAACCCACACAGAAACTAGGAGAAACAACACCAACATCATTTTCCCCTCAAAAGTTCAAAACAAAGATTGAAACTCAACAAGAACAGAAAATGATAAAGCTAGGGGCAAATCATCAAACAATGAAACATGTACATGAAATTCCTCAATGAATATAAAGATATTTTTACACCAAGTCTTCGAGTGTCCTTGCAAATAATTTCAAGTGAAGTTCAGGATAAATTGGATAGGTCAATACGTAGTTAAGGAAGACATTAGAAACAACGCTTACCTCTTGTGCACAATAAGAGGTGAAAAGTTTAGTATATAATTTAAAAAAAAAAAAATCAAATAATTCAAAAAGTCATGATTGTTTTTTTTAAATCATGAAAAATTAAAACTTTGCATTCTTCATTCTGTTCCATCATGCATTTTGTGAGTGTCATGCTCTTTTTCAATTTTTGTCCTACTAAGGATTCTAAAATTACTTAGGTATAGGTTGACCCTTTGAGCCTTTGAGATCCCATAATAAATCATGTTTACTGCTTATCACTATTCCCCTATTCACATTTCCTAATGACTCCAATTGAAGCCTAGCTCTTAGCTCTAAATTGATCCTAGTCTTAACGATCCATGTTATTAAGTCTAAACAAAGTCATTCTTCAAACCTATAGTACTCACACAAGCCCTAACCCTATCTAATGTTTGCACGGGTGGGCTTGACTCTTTGTATTTTTGTCTAGTTGTAAAGTAGAGAGTCATTCTTTATGGTTTTTTAAGCTAAAGTTTTGATTTGGGGCGCAACTAGAAAAAGGAAGGGTTTAACAAAAAGATTTTAATAACTTTCTATTCCTTTTTGTGTTTATATCTATAATTTTTTGTGTATACTATGTTTTTGATGTAGCAAAAGAAACAACTTTAGGGATTGTTCGTGGTATTAATCCCAAAACATCATTCTCATGTGTTTGTGATTATATGAATGGGAAAAATACAAATCTAAGCTCTGTTGAGGGAGTTGAAGGGTTGTGCCGATTCTTGCACAATGCTTAGAGTCGCATGCCCTATGTGGTGGGCCCTGCTCTTTTAGTTTTAATTCATCATTTGAAGATTGTGGTCTTTTTCTCTCATGGGAAATATGTGATAGCTTCTAAAAATTCAAAGATATGAGTCTAGAAGTTTGGTTAGTGGTTCAAAAGAGAAAATCATCCTCTAAGTGTTGATTTAGCTTTATTTTTTTAAAGTTTATCATGCTAGGACATAGTTAATTCTTGGTTAAGAATCTAGACAAGATATGTTTTTAAATTTGATCAATGTAATCAGCTTTATTTAAGTTAATATAAAGGGAAGGTGACTCACTTCCATCACTTATGTACTAAAAAAACCAATCTTAAGAATTTTCTCCATTAAACTTTAATGATGCCTCTAGGGGGAAACTTAAAAAAGATGGAGTGAGTGTAATTATTTGTAACATGGAAGGTAGTTTTATTCAAGGAGGCTCTCCTTTTTAGGGTTTAAACACATAAAAAATGAAGCAGATTGAGATTCGAAAATAGTAGTAGTAGGTATTGTTCTTCATTCCACCCTTGGTTATAAATGTTTATGGATTGAAAGAGACTCTCAAGTGGTGATCAATGGTCTCCATACATGTGTTGCAAGTATGAGCAGTAAGTGTTGTCATTGATGTCAACACCTAAGGTTAGCATCTAAGGAAATTATTTGAATGAGTTTGAGAAAGTGTTTGAGAAGAATAGTGCAGTGTTTTGCTCTGCATATCCTGTAGATCAAATATCTTTGTCTGAAGTTTGGAAGTTATGTTAAGGGATGTATGTAGTTGCTATGTTTCAAGTTTGAGCCTCCAGTGTGAAGATTTGAGTGAGTTTTGTTCACCAGAGTAAAAACTATTTTTCTGAGTATTCAATGATGACAGGGAGAATGTATTCTGCTTCGCATTTCTCCACATTTAAGTTTTACAGTCAGCAATTTTGGAATTAAGTTTGTAATGATATTATGTGCCTTTAGTTCAAATGGTCCATAATTTGGTGCTCCGCAAGCGATCTTTCCTTTATGACAGTGGTTGACAGTAATGTTTAAGTGCTTCGGTTTGAAGAATCTTCTAGATAGAGTGTTTGGGGGTTGTGCATAAGTTCTTGGTGATTGTAATGTGCTTGTGGATGTCTCTAGATCATGTTCTTGCCTTTTGATTAGTCTGCAAAATGTAAGTCAGATCATGCATGAAGCGTGTTCCTAAAGGTCTTAGTGTTAACACTAGTTTTGGTTGACCTGGTTGTTTTCACTACTTGCGATTATGCTTTGGAGTTTGTGATAGCATGTTGTAGTGTGGAAGATTGTATTTGAGTCCCAGCTAAGGCATGGTGTTGTCCGCATTCATTCTTTTCCTTCACAAATTTGTTTAGGTCCAAACCTATTCTAATGTATGTGTGTATGCCAACCTTGGAGATTGTTCCAATGGTTGATGATTGTAATGCCAACCTTGATGCACATTCCAAGGTTGATGAATTGTATAAATGCATGTAATGAAGTCATGAACAACTTATGAAGTTGCGAAGATGTGAAGAAAGGTGTGAAGTGAAAAAGTAAAGCAAATCAGAGGAGATTTATTGTGCTTCAATGGAACTGAATCTTGGCATAGTGTAGATGCTACTATCTCAGTTCACCAACTCTCGCAGTGAGCCACCCACCGGTAGTGAGCTACCCCATTGGCAGTGAGCCCCTTCTTTTGCAATGAGCATTCTAGGCAGTGAGCCCTAAGGCATTGAGCCTCCGAAAATGACCCTTTGTTGTAAATTTTGATATATCATTTATATTGTGAGCTAACACTCACTGTGGTCTTTCCCTCATTGGATTTTCCATGTAAAAATCTGGTGTCTCATGTGTGAATGTGTTCAATTTTCTGATTATATGTTTTCATGGTTAAATCATAATTAAGCAGTTAATGTGTTGATGTTTGAAATAAGTTAAGTTTTTGCTACAACTGATTCACCCCCCCTCTCAGTTGTCTTGTGCATCTCAACAACATGAACCTGCTCTAATTTGAAAGTTAAGGAACTTTTTAGGAGTTAATGCTTTATATCAATCTTGTGAGAGTGCTTTTGGATTCAACTGTGTATGTTTTTGTTTCAATCTTTCAAGGAAATTGGCTTCTCTCATTACCCCTGTGTGACAAATTTAGAGATGACATGAAGTGGATCAAGATTTTCTAACAACCCTTTTCAATGACTATATTGATTCTTGGATGGGGTTGAAGGAAAAATTTATTTTGAATCCCCCATAATATCTTTTTTTGATGGTGGAGGCACGCGATGCTTCTGTAGCCCTTATTGGTAAGGGGTGCCCATTGATAAGAGTGTGTGCTGGGCTTTTGAAGGTGGCAAGGATGGTTTTAATTGGTTAGTTCATGTGATCTACATGAAGTTGGCATGCCTCTACTTCTACAGTGTGCGACCTCACTATTTTGATGGTGGCTCTATACATTTATGCTTGTGTTCGTAGGGGTTTAGAATGGTGACAAAAGGCTAGTTGTGTGCTTTCATGTTGAGGATGTTGCATGTGGCATTTTCTATATGTTGGTCTAGTTTCTTACTTTGATGAGTAGATGAAAATATTTGAAGTCGAGGGATCTCTTCTTGTGTGGTCCAGATAAATGCCTTCACTCCATTTTCAATTATCTAGATTTGGAGATGTTGGGAGTTTATCAAGGTTGTATTAGGGGATTCAAGTGTGGTAAATTTTGGACGGTTATTCTTAAACATCATTTAATTCAATAGTCAAAGGTTAATTTTGGCCAATAAAAATAGAACAAATATTTACTACTTTTTGTTATGAATGAGGTGTAAAATTGTTATTGATTGTTTGGTTGTTGAATTGGATGACATTTAAGTAGAGTGTTTATGGATTACCTAGATCTAAAGATACTATTAGAAATGATTTTATTAGCAAATTGGAGGAGGCAGTGCCTTCTATAGCTCATTGTGTTTGGCTTTTGAATCTTTTGCTTCACATTCAATAGGGAGGATGTTTTGTTTCTTTGTGTGCAAGGTTGATAAAAGTAGCAGTTAAAGATAACTCTCCTACTGCAATGACCACTCATGAGGAGTTGTGTTTATCCCACAAGGAAATTTTAATGTTGTACAAGGAGCTTCAAGACATTAAATAATTCTTCATAGATCTTAGTAAGGTGATGGAGCAATTAATGGTCATGCACAATTGTGGCCACCTTGAGGTGTCAACCTCCTCACAAGCCCCTTCTTCAGGGATAACAACTTGATAAGGGTGTTCAAGCAATAGTAAATATTTCACAGTGTGAGGTTCTTGTCTTTGGACACCTTGTCCTCGAGTCCCTCATCTAGCTCAAGTGGAGGTGGGATGAATAGTGGTTGTGTAGAACTTTGTGTGTTGGGATGTGGATGGAGATTCTAGTGTTGGTAATTGGGGAATCATTTAAACTCCATTTTTTGTTGGTTCTTTTTAAGTAGTCGTGGCAATTTTTTGGTGCTCTCTCATGGTTAGGTGCAATAGCTGGCTTTACCAATTCTTTGTTTTATCTTCTTTCCCTTATTATTATTGTGCCCTAATCATGTTTTGGGATTTCTTTCCCTGTAGTTGCATTTCAATGTTTTCTTCCATCTAATTGATTGGGTTATGTTTTTATATATATGCTTTATTCCTAGGTGGGACTCCTATAGATCCCCACTAATCAATAAAAAATAATCAATCCTAGGAAAAAGTTGGTATATTAACTATATGAAATTTGCATTAAAATAAATTGTGGAATTTTAAATAAATAAATAAAGGTACTTATCTCTTGGTTTGATATTGATTTAACTCTACTAGATGTCTCCAATCGATTCGGCCTTGCACCAAATAATTAGGAAATGCTAGATGACTACATATGAATAAGCAAAAATTGTGTCTAACTATGCAAGTTTATGTGATTTATGAAACTGCCCTACATGGTTGCAGAACTTATCCAGCAAACTATGATTCTAAACTAGCACTGTAAATATAAAATCTTTTGAATCTCAAATCTAAAACTATCTTTCCTTGATTCTTGTATCTTGTATAAAATCGTTAATATGGATAAAGGAGTTTGCTATGACAGGCAATATCTCTCTCTTTTGTCAAACTCTTGGATGTTGATTTAAAGACTAGGTACAATGATTTACGACAACAATCAATCATGTAGTATGCCTAGAATGTTATGCAAATGACAATGCTATAAAGATAATGTGGTGAACAATGGAGCTTTCTTGCTAGGTGTTGGATGTGCGCTAAATGTTTAGTATATGTCTTAAATGAATAAGGGGTTTTCCTTAAATACAACACCCTGGCATGCAATTCAAATGTTGTGCACTTCAAATAAACTCATAATGGCTAAATGGAGGGAAACATTGGAAGCCAAAATTTAAATTTTGAAATCAGAAAATTGGATTCATTTCCTGCAAAACCAACCTAGGTCAATTCCACAATCTATAAATCTAAACAAAGATGATAAAGGGATAAACTAAGGATCAAGTCTAGAAAAAATGAGCGTAGATGAATCAAGCTAGGATGAAGTTATTTTCAATCTTGCACACTAGTCATTGTATTAGAAACAAATAGATCAAAGTGAGTCCAAAATGAAGGGGAAAAATGTAAGGTCTATAATTTTCACCATTACATGTTTCCCTCACTTTTACTTGCATGTGAACTACCATGAAAATGTATATCAAGTAAAACAAACAACAAATATGAAAATAAGTAATAAGCACTCATATAAAGGATATAAATAAGGTTGTTAATTCTAACACACTTTCTTGCAATGAGCATTCCACCTAGAAATCTACACGCACATGAGAAAATATAAGATGAGTAACATCTATTGAAGCATCTAAAATAAGAATGAACATAAATTTTAAACTATCCACAAACAAAAACATAAAAGTAAAATTTTTCTTAGTCCATGGAGATAAGGTGTTTCCACTAGAGGTAGTTGCCATAATAGAACTATGCCTCAACAAGAATAGGATATTGCCATGGGAATCTAATAAGGTACTTCTTGGAGCAGCTACAATCATCGTGACCATTCACTAATCACTACAAACATAATCGTCAAAGAGCATTAGTGATAATGTATACCCACTCCAATTAGTTGTTCATGCATAGAATGCACTTAATTTGGAGGAAATGAGAAAAGATTTATCAAATGATGTAATCATGTAACCCCAATAAGAAAGAATAAAAAGATATCATCATGTGAGAACCATATATAATGATAGAAAGAAAGATGCCCCTAATGTTGCTCCCAATTAGGGTCGTAAATGTAGCGAGAGTAGTCATGAATTTTAGATAATGAAACCCATAGAATCAACAAGTGTAAGACGTAACATCACTCCAAATTTAAACATAAATATCATAAATAATAAAGACATTAATTATGCAATGTAATAACAGAAGCATGTTTTGCATCAACACATATTCATCAATCATAAGGATATCAATAAATTTATTTCTTACTTAACTAACTCCATACAAGTGATACACTATGAAATCAAATAATTACATAATGCATCCTTGAAATAGTAGAGTCATATATCTTATCTCATTCACGAATTACACAAGTAATCTAATAAGGTAGTGAATAACTTAATAGATTATTCATAAAATGCTGAAATTACAAATACCTTGCAATAATCAACATACATCAAGGAAGTCCAGTATATGAAATCAACCTTTCATAATTGTCAAAGCTAGTCTGCACATATAATCAAATAAATAAAATGTTTACAATTTTATTAGTTGTAATACAAGAGGACTAATTCCTTCATGCATGAGTCAATATCATGTATAAAATACCATATAAAATGTATCAATAAAAATGATATCCAAGTGGAATCTCTCGTCCGAAAGCCCCTTTTTCGCATCTTGAAGAAGAGAGCATCATTGGGACAACTTCCACCCTACCACGAAGCCATAGGCTTCCTTGTGCTACCCACATGAGGAGCCCGACCCATCATGAGGTTCATAGCCAACCATGGCTGACATGCATGAAACCTGTGTTGTCCTAGTGTTTCGACATGAATGAATTCTACCTAATGCCTATTAGGAAAACATATAGCAATGCATTGTCCATAACATAGGAAGTGGCAAAATAAACTCAACAACCCATAATCCTAATTACTGAGTTTATAGCTTTGGCCAAAGCATTTAATAAACCACATCAACACCCTTCCATGTATGCTTATAACTCATAAAAATTCTTGTATTCAATAAGAATTTAAGCCATTTAAACTAATTCATACAGATTAAAGGTTATCTTTAACCAATAATTTAACCTAGCATTACCATGCAAACTTAAATTGAATGCCAATAAAATTTTATCCACTAATGATAAAACAATTATCAAAAAATAATGAAGCAAACTCTGCATACATTTTATTTCAATCATTATTCCAAATTCACATAGCATAGTCTAATTGGCAGTTGTAAAACTCATTCTAAAACTTCCCTCATCCTAACAGGTTTTATTTTACAGTTCTATATAATTAAACTCCATTCAACTTTCCTTATGAAAGTTTCAAATTGGAAAACTGGAAAAATTTCAAAACAAAAATAATTGAGCCATTAAAGAATACTCAGAGCAAACCAATATATAATATATTATTGATCTGAAACTCAACACTACCTATAGGTATCTTTCTATCAACAAGGAAATCATTCATAGGGATTTTCTAAATCAAAACCAATTTAATCTTTTACCTTTTTGTGTATGCAGACTGTAATGAAAGAATAATATTAAAAAAAATTAAAATAGGGGAGTTGCCCCTCTATATGAGGCGTCCCCTATAAAGGGAGGACCGACCTCTCTTTAAGGAGGCATGGTCTCTCTTAAGAGGGCTCGCCTCTCTTAAAGGAGGCATAGCCTCTCTTAAGAGTGCTCACCCCTCTAAAGGAGGTGCAACCTCTCTATTAAGAGGGCTTGCCCGTATACATGAGGGCATAGCCTTTCATTTCAACCATAGTATAAATAGAATAAATTTTATATATACTTTTGGATATCAGAAGAGTAAACTTCAAAAAATTTCCTGTGGTTTTTACTGCCAGACATTCTATCTATAAACAATAAATCAAGATATTTGAATTCATAATTTTGTGTTGCTTTTTCTACCTATGAAGAACAAAAGATAAGAAATTTTTTCCACCCAGGCCTACACAGACACCCAATAATAAGAAATTTGGGAATTTGTTCAGACAAGGAGATTAAACAATTTCTCTACAGGGATCAACAGAACATCAAATTTGGACATTTTGGAGCCCAGAACCAAGACATGTTTTTATCTTGTCATAGTATTCATAATGTCTACTTAATAAATAATGAGGGGGTAGAATTTAATCTTTAAAATTGCCCAAATTTCTATGGCCTTAATTTATTCAAACTAGGTATTTTCTTAATTAACCCAGAAATGTTGATTTAAAAGAATGCAAAAGAAAAACCCCATTTTCACATAGAGTTTACACCAAGTAGCTAGAGTTCCTGGTTATACAATTGCAGAAACAATGTAAGGATAACCATTCTCATGGCAACTAGGAGATTAGTTCATCTGATAAACATTATTTGAACATATTTTGATCCCAAAATTTCTGATTGCAATTGTAAGAACAATGAATTAGGAACATTACCTCTATGCTAGAATATGAACTTTGTAATCTCTAAATTATTTTTCTAGAATGAACTCCTTTCTTCTCCAAAAGATCCTTCTGCCCTGCAAATTCCTATTTCTCTCCTTCCTTCTTCATTGCAAATTTCCGTATGCATCCCCATCTTTTCTCAAAATCTATTTTCTTTATTTCTAATGTTTTTTAGTATCGCATGCCAGCTACAAGTTTTTGTTTTTCAATAACAAACAAATGTTTTATTTTCCATTTGGTAGATGTCCTTTCCTCTTTTTTACACTTCTCATTGTTAATTATATAAAATTGATTAACTATATGTTTAAAACATAAAGCATAACCTGCCAAATCAACACTTGCATAGGAAAATTCTTGTTTCCCTTTTTAATAAATCAAAGAATTAAATAATAATTCACCATAATAATAATTATTTATGCATAATTATTTTATTATTCAAGAAAAGGAAGGTAATTACCTTATCATCTTTTATTTTCGAGAATAAAATATAATTTGCGTTGATCATTCTAGAGCTAATAGAATTAATCTAATTCATTTTTTTGGAAAAATAAAGAAAACTATTTTCCTTATACTCAAGCACACCTAGCAAACACACGCTATTTCTACTATGATAAATGCAACTACTCTATATGCAACTATATGATTATGTGTGGGTGGTTTCACACATGTCAACCTTCAAAAGCTAGGCACCTCTTCCCAATGATACTCTCTCTTTTGGTAGAGTGTCATCCTTTGCCCTATCGCAACTCACACAACACAACTCTGTAGTTAGTCATATTCAATAAAACCAAATAAAATTGCATTATTGCAGCATTAATCTCTACCATAATGATAACATAAAATTTCAAATTAAATGCCATCATTGAACATCATTAATTGCATCATATAATCATCTCAATAGTTCTATTTTAACATATTAAGCATAAAAAATCGCAACAACATATATGTTCATATTATTTACATATTGTTCTGGCAACTATAATAGTATATAAAATTGGGCTATGAAATCCCTCCCCTCTAGGTATCGTCATCATCCCAATGACTAAAGATATATAAACAAAATGCTAAAATAAATGAGGAAATAAGCATTGCATCTCTGCAACATCCTCCCATGTAGCACTATCCTCTGAGAACTGATCCCATTGCACCTTGCACTAGACCACCTCTTTGTTGTGCAAATGTATTTTGTGTTGATCAAGGATTCGTAGGGGTTCTGCCTGAACCACCCCTGGATCGCAAACTTGTAAATCCCACCAATCAAGTATGTGAGTGGCATCAGGATGATAAGGTTTTGGTAAAGAAACATGAAAAACATTATGTAAATGAGATAGAGTTGGAGGTAAAGCCAATCTGTAAGCAATAGGATTTATCACATCCAAGACATCAAAAGAGCCCACATATCTAGGAACAATTTTGGTTGACTTGCCAAACAAAATAGAACTCTTATGTGGCTTGAATCTTAAAAACACCTTGTCCCCAAGAGCAAATTCCCTAAAGCTTATGTTTTTGTCAGCATAACTTTTCTTCTTGTCAGAAGCTTCTTTTAATCTCCCCTTGATTACCCTCATCTACTCATCCATCTCCCTAAGCATTTCAGGGTTGATGACCACTTTGTCTTCGACATTGTCCTAGCTAATAGGAGTACAACATTTCCTATAGTAAAGAGCCTCAAATGGTGCCATTCCAAGAGAAGATTGGAAATAATTGTTATATATGAATTCAACTAATGGGAGATACTCTTCCCACTTGTACTATTGATCCATACAATACATTCTAAGTAGATCCTCTACGACCTAATTCATCTGCTCAGTTTGCCCATCCATTTGAGGATGGTATGTTAAACTAAAATTTAGACATCTTCCTAAAGTTGCATGCAAAGTTTTTCAAAACCTTGAAGTCATTCTAGCATCATGATTAGAAATGATCATTTTTGGCACACCATGGAGTCTAAAAATCTCCTGAACAAACTTCTTTGCCAATATCAAAGATCCATCAATCAAGTTCTGTAATGTCCCCATTTTCGAGTCCTATTGCGGCACAGTTGGCACTGACTTTTTGGGTTGGTAACAGCATAACCAGAGGAGTATTTTGATGTCACCAGGGTGTTCAAGTTCAGTGTTAGATTAGAATTATCAGAGTGGGGTAGGATTCGTCCCGTCGAGGGCTTTCTGACAAGCTATAAATTATGGCATTCCAACATCGTTTGGGCCTCCATTTTAAAGTCCGTAAATTAATATTGTTCTTTAATATTGGACTTTGGGTTTAATTGGTTAAGTGATGAAAAAATGAAATATTTAAAAGTCACTTATGTCATTTTTTGGAGCTCTCACATTGGGAAATATTAAACGTGAAATTAAAAGAAATATTTCCCTCCAAAGTAAAACATCCCTCTTGGAGAGTTATAAAAGAGGAAGAGTGCCTCATTTGAGATATGCTTGCTTATGATAACTCCTTTTTTTGAGCTCTGCTAGAGTCTGCTATCGTGGAGGTTGGAGGATTCAACCAGAGGCTTGTGGAGACAGAAACCTCCATAAGTAATGGCATTCTACAGGTGTGAAAGATCACCCAATGGTGCCATTTTGAGTGGATGTATTCAGCATTTGCATATGTGCTTCAATGGAGTTTGTTTGACAGAGATTTGATAAAATACTGAGGATTTCCCTCATATTTCATTCAAGTTCTTCAGAGTATAGGTTGGAGAGTAGTTCATTTGAGATTTGAGGTGAAATATACATATCTGGGGATTATATTTTATTGCAGCGACCTGGTCATATTACCCAGCCCAGTCGTACCAAGCTGGAGGGCATTTTGAGGAGGTTTCTTCGCATAAGTCTCTTCCAAATCTGATCGCCCCTCCTTGTTGATAGCCTACCACACTTCGCAGAGACATTTCAGTGGTTTGTGACATTTCTTCCTATAGTTCTACCCTTCCAGCCATGGTCGTACACCACCAGGCTTGACGTGGGAAGTATGGAGCTTGTTTCTCATTTTGGGTAGTGTTTGTTTTACATCGTATGAGGCCTCCAAGGCCTATTGTATTGCTGTTAAAAATGAATGCATGATACTCTGTGATTCTTGATGATTTGGAGCAATATTGTAATGTCGAGTGGCTAGTTCAGTAGTAGCCAAAAACTAAAGTTTCAAATCTGCATATGGGGATGTGATAGAACCTCTTTATTTGTTGATATATGAACTGGGTCTTTCATATTTCTCTTGCATTCCTTGTATATTTTCTGGGTTTGCAATATATGCTATATTTTGTATGCTTCGGCAACACATTTGCAGGAAAACAGAAAACCCCTTCTACATTCTTCTGTCTAGTCTGAAAGATCACACTAAAATTAAAATAAACACATAAAAATATATTAAAAATATACAAACAGGTACGACACATTACAGTGGTATCAGAGCAGTGTATCTTGCCATCCTATGTGGTTATATATGACATGTAGAAGATGAAATAAGACATGCAGCCTACACATCAGTATTATCCTAGATGTAATAGATCACAGTGAGACATTCAGATTCCCCATATTTATCCCTTTGCAGGTATAGATATAGTAAGGGTAGAGGAAATGGATGATGAAGATTGGGAAGGGCTCAATATCCAAGACATGTTGAATAATTAGTGTAGGAGACAGAAAGAGGATCTGAGAGTGTTACGACAAAATTCTAATCAATTGATATAGAAGATAGACAGGTATTGCCTCAGGAATCCTGATAACATTGACATTTGTGAAGATACGATTAAAGAAGATACTACCATGAATGAGGTGGTGCATGAAGAAAAGGTTAAAACAACAAGTGTGGATCCTAGTTCAGATTCAACTGGTGATGATTCTAATGACTTCCTTGATGATTCCTATGGGGTTGATGACTGTATTGAGTCCACTCATACATTTTCAGATGAAGGGCATGGAGAACGCAAATTTGATGGTGACTTCAAAACAATTTTTGATGATACTTTATCTTATTTTGGTAATGTTAATTCAGGTGGCCTTGGTTTTGACTTTCAAACCAAGCCTATGGAGAGAGATACTTACATTGATACCAATGATGGTGGATTAGAGGCGGTTGTTGATAGGCCTTGTGAAGAGATGAGATCATTGGATGATATCCTTTTGCTATCTAGAGATGATGGTTTCTTTTCTTATTCCAATGTTGATGGCACAAGTGGTTGTTGGTTTGACTCTCAAACCCAGCCTATGATGGGGAATTATTTATTCACAAAGGGCACCAGTCATGAGGAAAACAATGATCACATTTTCCTTGATCTGGGCAAACAACACTTTAGCACATGGGATCCGAATGTGATGGTCCCAACATTGGAGGTGGGTCCTACTGGGAATGGATATACTTTTGGTCATATTACAGTTCCTACTTCATTTACACAGTTGGGCTTGAGGGACGACATTGATGACATCGATGATGTTGATATCAACCTTGAAAACAAATCAGATTTGGTTTTGCATGTTGTTGATCATAAATCAGAAAATTTTTATGAAGTTGACAAGTCTCAGGGGTCCTATCCTTTGCCAGGACAACTACATGTAAGTGAAGACTTGAGAGCTAGAAGAATTGAATCCGAGCCTCTGTATGATGAATACATAATCACAAAACAGGAGGCATGCATTGAGGAGCTAGCTGATATGAGGAAGACTGCCACATAAATTAATAATGTTGAGCCTACTCTTGGGATAGCGACCATTCCATGTGAGAATGATAGATGTGTGGAGTTCCCTAACATTCACACTGAAGACTTGGGTGTTAAGAATGAATTATGTGATGTGGATTCAAGCCATAGCAAATCTAATTTTGCAAATCAGAACTTAGAAGAGAGGAATGAGACAAAAAATTTACTTAATGGTGAGGGGTTCCAGGATAGCTCTTTGGATGAGCATGCATCTACATTGGAGGCAGTGGTGAGCAATGATTATGTCCAACCAGTAGCTTCTATTATGTCATTAGAGCCATCCCGTGAGGTACATAACAACAGTACCTTTGTTGAGGAAGTGTGTAGAGCTGATAGCACACATGAGGATGCTTACCAATTAGTGGGTGATGATGATTCAACCTCTTTCCATAGTGCATAATACAAATTAGAAAATTTGTATGGAGATAAATTGTCAAAGGGGTCTAATCATTTGGTAGGGCAATTGAAGGTGAACGAAGGCATGGTTGCTTCAGCCTTAGAACACTTTGATGTTGCTTAGCAGTTGGTGACACACTGTTGTTGGACTCCAGGTATATATGAGCACCTTGATAGTGGACTTTCCCTTGCTGAGTTTCAGGCACTTAGAGATGCAGTTGGCATCATGAAGAATAATTACCTACAACTATTATCTGACAGAGATCATCTTTTCAGGATTGATGGTATTTATCATGATGCTCTAAAGGGAAAGGAAGAGGAGGTTGATGAGCTCACTTATGAGCTTGAGGTTACCACAGACTCTTTGAAGAGCACTCAAACAACCCTTCAAGAGTCAAAGCTATGGATAGATGAGCTTACCGTGGAGTTGAACTTGGCGCAGTATTCATCACCTACAGATACAATTCAGATACCTATGGCAGCATGTGGTGATGAGCATACATCCACGGATAGTGGTAATGAGTATGTGGAGGATGTGACTACATCCATTTCATTTACTGGTGCAGGTGACACAGATGGGATGATTGTTTTGGATGAGTGTAGTAGGGAACAATATGTTGCACTAGGTGTTCCTAACGTTAGTTCCATATCAGGTGATGCAGAGCAGGCTATTGATGGCTCTTGTGGTGCAGTAGTGAGTTTTCCAGAGAGTTGTGTGACAGATCATCACACTACTCTGTCCTTTTCACGGGAGATATGCAGGGCATCATCCAGTGATGTGATCGGTTCTCATGTTGATTTGTTTCCCTCTCCTGGAAGCAAATCATAGTTTGCATCCTATGCAGCTGATTGGGATAGACAACTTATCGAGCCACAACAATGGAGAGATCAGCTAAAGGTTACCGAGGATAAGGTTGTTCAAACCTTAACTCATATTGATAGTACCCACAAGTTTGTGGAGGGTCTCTTGTGGATGACACAATTGGAGGAAAGACAGATAGGAGTAGTAGCAGGCACATCTACATCTGATTTGAGAACTATCCAACATGCATTGGAGTGGATTAAATCATAATACCTCCAATTGCTTTCAGATCAGGACTTTGTTATTGGGTATGCAGAGAGGACTTGTAGAGTATCTACCCAATTAGCTATTCAAGATCAGAGACATGAGCCATCTTCTGATTCGAGTGATGAGGAGTGTGTTGCCCATGACTATGACGGTCAACCATTGACACAGGCAGGTGCTTTTTATTTTGACTGCATAGTGAGGAGTGCTCATCATTTCTCTTTTAGACCACACACAGATGACCTGATGATGCATAAGTGTGGATTGGCTCGGGATTTATAGCATCCATTGTGGGATGAAGGGTTGCCATCTACAGAAGATGGAACTAGAGATTGTGGGTGATTGAATTAGACACATTCAAAGGATCACTTGTAGGGGCAGAGAGCAGAGTACCATCATGGTGATATGTACCAGATAGAGTTTGTAGCTTCATTGTCTCGAAAATTTTTATTAGACACATGGCTTCAAAGAGGTTACAGTGTCAGTAGACATGATGGCATGTTTAGTTTTTATAGTGGTGATGGAGGAGAGTTATATCATTCCCTTGATTTGAGAGGGGAAACTTCATATCTTCCAGCACCTACGTTGGATAGTCAGCACATCCATATGAGTTTTGTAGAGGATAAAGGGGGATGTTATGGTTCAGACACTTCAAGATTTACTTACCCCTTCAGGATTGTTGTATGTGAGGTTCTGATTTGTTGGGATCCAGGTGGTGACTGTTGGCAAGAGACACTATATGGATTCATGAATGTTGTCATTGATGGCAACAAAGTCCATCCCACACATCCACAGGACTTGGTATGTCTTTACCGGAAGTCAGAGTGAAGAATGTTGAGGTCCGGTAAGCAAGAACAAAGCAGTTAGTAAGGTCCGACAGACAGGTCTGGATCTCTAAGCAGAAGTATCTCAGTGAAGTGCGGATTTAGGGAAGTCAAGAGGAGTATCTTGACTAATAGATTCCAAGGTTTGAGCCTCTGGTGTGGAAAGGATAAAGAGATATGAATGCTTGAGTGTTAGGTTCCCAAGTGACAGTGTGGACAGAGGAAGAACTAACTGGCAAAACATCAGACATTATTCCGAATGTGTTATTGATGATGGAAAAGGTTCTTAAGGCATAAGTTATTTTTGGCTGACATGATTGATGACTTCTACAAGTATATGCTTGATCCGCATTACTTGGTAAGCAAGGATTCAGCCGACAGATCAGAGCTTGTGAAAAGATTGACTATTCTAGGTGTCGACTAGAAAGGTGATGAAATCACTTGTGCGGATATATATACACGATGGATTTAGTTGTGAGAAGTGTTGTGGTTGTTATTGACGTGTGAATAAAAGCAGAGCAGAGCAAAAGCAGTAAAGAAGGTCCGGTATGTGAAAGGAAATCAACATAAGAGAAGAGGAAAGATGAAGTGCAGCAGGTCAGTGTACTGAGCCTAACCGGAACTGAACTCCAGCATATGTGGATGCTACCAATCAGTTCAAGTATTGTATAACTCTCTTTTTGTAGATACTGTGTCTCTTGTAGGTAGTGTGCCTTCTTGTGAGTAGTGTGCTCGGGCAGTGAGCCCTAATTGGCAAGTGCCATTTTGTATTTCCATTCTTCTAACAGAGAATACAATCTTGGGTTAATCACCCCGTGGTTTTCTCCCTTAACAGGGTTTCCACGTCAAAAATATTGTGTCATGTGTATTTCCATTTCATAGTTATGTTTGCTTATTTGGCTTAATGCTGCATTGATTATTAAGAAAGTTACGAAAGAAGAAAATAGTAGGATAACTGATTCACCCCCCCTCTCAGTTATCAACAATTGGTATCAGAGCTAAGTTCCTCCTAACAAAGTCTAACAACTTGAGGAAGATCTAGGAATTCAAATGGATGCATATGGTTTAAGGGAGCAACTCAAGACTGCCCTTGATGATCTTGAACAGTCAAACTCTGAAGTCAATGAATTAAAAGAAAGACTCAAACAGGTTGATGATTTCATGAGAGAACTAAAAGACAAATTAAGTCTCTCTATGAAAAAGAGAAAGGAGCTGCTTCAACAATTGGCAAGACAAAGTGAAGCAAATGATGCAAATGAAGAGCTAAATGAGAAAACCAAGTTATGTGAAAAGTTATCAAAAGAAATAATTATGGTAAGACATGAAATGGAATCAGGAGTTATGAAGTTTACCCAAGAAGTTGAAGAGAAAAGAAAAACTGAAGATAATCTAAGACAATCCCTCCAAGAGAAATCAGAAGATTGTCACAAGATGGATAGAATTATCAGACATCTTGAATCTGATCTTGAAGATGCTAAAGATAATGAAGAAAAACTTGAGGATCAAATTGTCTCTCTCAAAAGGGATCTTCAAACAACAAATGAATATAAAGAGAAATTCAAGATAAGTTTTGCTCAACTTGAAGTTCTTCTTGGAAGTCAAAAGAGGGTAGATGACAAGTGTGGTTTGGGTTATGAGAAAGGAGAAAGCTCCGGATCCGGTCAGAAGAATTTTGGATCAGAAAATCCAAGGAACAGGCCTAGAAGACCTCCGGTAAGGCAGCCTAATGCTCAAAGATATCCATCCTTCAATGGATATTGCCACAACTGCAATAACTTTGGTCATAAAGCTAATCAGTGCAGAAGGAGAATGAATCGGACTAATACATCCTTCTCCAGACAGTGCTTCAACTGTAAAAGGTATGGTCACAAATCTCATGATTGCAAAAATATGCAAATGAACAATTCATTCAATGGTAGATGCTTTGCATGCAATAGAATGGGTCATATGGCTAATCAATGTAGATCAAGAGAATATCAATCAAATATGCAAAGAAATGTTGTTTGTCAAATTTGCAATAGATCCGGTCACATTGCAAAATTCTGTAGAAGCAAGAATTAGGACAAAAGAGGTCCGGTATATCATAATCAGAATCAAGATAAGGGAAAACAAAAAGTGAATGCAGATGAAGTTCAAAGTGATATGAACAAGATTTGGGTGAAGAAAACTATAGAGAATGTAGAGGATGGATCCGCACCAGACTCTGGTGCTGATATTCCTTCCAGAAATTAAAAAGTGAGCTCTGGCTCAGGGGGAGACTCAAAGAAAACCTTGTTCCCCCAGCCAGTCAATTGGTGTCGGAACTGGCATAAGAAGAGTTGCGGATTGAAGGGTTCATAAGGGAAACATCCAAACAAACTATGGTTAAGATTTGGAAGATCCGCATGGTGTTTAAAGATCAGGACTGATCCGGTTCTTCAAGTCATTCGAATAAGGCCAACTGAAATAACTTAGGTCGAGCATTTATTGCAACCTGACATTAGGGTTTGCAGAGCAATATAAGGGTTTTCTCATTAATCACTTGTTCATTCTGCATTCAAGAAGAAGAGAGAAAAGGAGATCTGCAACTACTTCTCCCAAAGATCAAGATGATTCTTCATACAGCTCAATCCAGATTTCATCATGTGTGCCCTAAATAGCGTAAAAGGTATTCTTCGTTCTTGATATCTCGCAGTAAGATTCTTTGATGATGGCTACTCCAAATATAGTAAAGATTTCTGATAGACCTCGCCCCATATTTAAGAAGCATCCATACAAATCCTTGGAGGTAGATCCCTTAGGAGCCTTCTCTAGTGTTCTGCATGGTGTTTTGCACACTAAAGATATTAGGGTTTACTTACACGCAAATGTTGAAGAGTTTGGGGAATTCAAACTAAGAGATATCTATCACAAACAACTGTTAGATGATTCATTTGAGCTCAAACCTCAATACAAGGGGCTCCAGATTAAGCACTTTGCACAATACATACATTTCCCCTATTTTACTGAGGATGAATGGGTCAAGTATATTTTGAGAAGAATACATGACAACTTCATGTGGTTAAATGGACCATTCAAAATCACAAAAGATGCCATCAGGGCAGTTACCAGATTACACTCATCCGGTGGGATTCCTATTCTTAAATCTGTGAAGAATCAAACTGTAAGTGAGGCTACCAGATCCAAGTTTGACAAAAGAGCAATGACAGTAGATGACATCTGTGATCTGGATGTCAAGTTTGCCTCCATGATCATTGGATATAAAATATATCATTCTAGTAGGGAAAATTCAGTACCTGGAACAACCATCTACACCGCTTATGAAATGCTAAGAAAGGATGCAGACTATGATCTTTGTCAGCTTCTCTTGAACCAACTCTTGGAGAATCTTTAGAAAATAAAGAAAGATAAAAAGAATTCATTCAAGTATGGTGGATTAATATTGTGCTTATTCTTCTACTTTATGAATGAGCTTCCCGGATCTAATGGCTGGGTGTGGGAGAATGATAGACCAGTAGCTATCCAAATCAGAGATTATTTGCATGGACTTGGTAATAACAAAACACAAAATACAGCCCTGTGGGGATTCTTCAAGAATTTCCAGAACATGATGCAAGCAAGAGAAAGGATTCCCCAGTCTCTTGTTGAGAAATACAAAGACAGTATGTTTCATGGTTGAGACTGATTAGTGCCTAATGGAGGTAGTAGAACCAAGAACTATATGGATCATGCCCATGGGGTATGAAGTTGATGAACAAATTGTAGAGCTGCATGTTCAACACATGCTAAGTCAGCCAAAGGATCCAAAGGCAGAAAGGTTTGGAACCTTTGAGGAGCTGAGTGTAAAAATTCATGTGGAACTTAGAGAACCAGAGATCAAGAGGAAGGTGAGAAAAGAAGTAGAAAATATTGCCAAAGGCCTTGGCATCTCAAAGGAGGCACTTGATGCCGATAGGAAGAAGACAAAAAGGGCTGAGGAAGAGAAGAAAGCAAAGGGAAGTAAGGAAAGTGGTCCAGTAGAATCTTCCACTCAGACAAGATCATCAAAGAGATTAGCACTTGTCTCATCCAAAAGCTCAAGAAGCTCAAAATCGGAAGTCCAAGCATCTAGAAAAGGAGAAAAGAGAACAAAGAAAAAGGCAACAAGGTCCTATGTTAGCCGAAAGGATGATCAAGAAACTGAATCTAATGAGAGGATAAAGGAAATAAAAAGGCAGAAGAAGAAAGGATCCGGTGAACCTTCCACAGGTCAAGACAAGGAAGAAATGTTAGAGGAATTTGTTGAAAAGCCCACCCTGTCTTTAGAAAGTGTAATCAAATCAGTCACTGTGGATGGAAACCTTCAACCAATGACCGAATTCTATGATGAGTATAATGAGGCTGACCAAAAGATCTTGCAGGAAGCTACAGTTAAGTATCTGAACATATATAATAAGGCTTTTACTGAAATTATATCTCTTATTCCCAAGAGCCTAGAAAAGGAGTTAGAAATGAGAAAGACTAATGCCATGGCAAAAGACCTAGAAATCTGGGAACAGATAGCAATTCAGCTATATCCTTCAATCGACCCCAAGACAATGAATATGATATTCAAAGATTGTAAGGATGAATTCAGAAGCAAAGCAAGGATGAATCAACTGATGCTTGGTGAGACTGATAAGGTAGCCAAGGACACAGAAGAGATCCTCCGGAAGGCCTTCAAAAGATTTAATCTTCCTATTATAGAGGAATTGGGTACTGACCCCTCGACCACTAGTGTTGCAGAAGAATCTACTGAGAAAATGACAGAAGAGGTGGGCCCTGAATAGACTAACATTTCTCCTCTGGTTTCACCTATAGTCTCCGGATCTAAAGGAGAAGAAAGAATACATGAGAAAGAAGCAGAGGTGAAGGAAAAAGAGGTTGACAGTACCAAGGCTGCAGAAGGAGAGAAGACTTCAACAGAGAAGACCACAACTGCTAGTGGTAAGGTTGTGGAAGGAGAGAAAGCTCCAAAAGACAGTTCTGTGACTACAGAAGAAAAGAAAAATCTGTCTCCGGCAAGAGACACTGCAAAAACTGTCCAAGAATTCTTGAATAAAGAAACAATGGAAATTGATGAACCAGAGCTTCTACAAGGACCATTTAATTTTGATTCTCTCTCTCCGGTACAGACTATGAAGATAGCTTCATTCGCTAATGCAAAGGTTAAAGAAAAACTCCTAAAGTCTCACATGGAAGACTGTGAGTTGATAGAAGCTGCTTTCGGAGTGCTTGGAAAGATTATGCCATCGTTTCAGAAAGATCCCACAGCCTCCACATCCGGTAATCTCAAAACTCTAGTCAACAGTGATAGCACACATTTTGGTTCTCTAGAGAAGTCAGCTGAAGAAAAGGTTCGGAAGGAGTTTTTGGATAAGATATTCTCCGAAGTGCAGGGTCTGATAACAAATGACAGGAAAGTCATGGATATTGGGATAAAGAGCTTGGAAAATGCTCTCAAAGATGGCAGAAATATATACAAATTTTGCTTATCTTGGCCCACAGTGACCAAAGAAATTGAGAGAAAAGTAAAAGAACAAGAGGATAAACTACTAAGTCTGTCTCAAAGTTTTGATAATCTCTCATCCTCCATAGTAAATCAAGAGTGTCAGACTATTGCAATCACAAATGCAATAAAGAATTTTGAGAAGGAAAGGAAGGACATAATCAGCCGGATGGGTGAACTTAGAAGGATCAGCATCCCTAAGTTAGAGGCCATGCATGAGGCCATAAGTGAAGCTCAAATCACAGCCCAGACCAATGATCCAACAGATCTAAAAAGGGCAGATGCTTTTGCGTTCCTATTGAGCGGTCATATTTCAATTTTGGACAGAATGAAGCAAAGTTGGGCTACAGAACTTATTCAATTAAAGACAACTTTTGCAGACATACTTGAGTATATGTAAGTATGCCATATGTATATACTTATGTGGCTAAGTATAGTTGAATTTTTGAAAGTTTTGATATGCAGACCCTACCCTTTGCCATTGATGTCAAAGGGGGAGTGAAGAGCAGTGAAAAATGAGGAATCAAACTAAGGGGGAGCTCCAGAAAATGTATATAAAAAATAGAGCATCAACCAAGGGGGAGCATAGTTTAAACACTTAGTCATTTTTCACTAAGTGTTGCCATCAATGCCAAAGGGGGAGATTGTTGGCAAGAGACACTATATGGATTCATGAATGTTGTCATTGATGGCAACAAAGTCCATCCCACACATCCGCAAGACTTGGTATGTCTTTACCGGAAGTCAGAGTGAAGAATGTTGAGGTCCGGTAAGCAAGAACAGAGTAGTCAGTAAGGTCCGACAGACAGGTTCGGATCTCTCAGCAGAAGTATCTCAGTGAAGTGCAAATTTGGGGAAGTCAAGAGGACTATCTTGACTGATAGATTCCAAGGTTTGAGCTTCTAGTGTGGAAAGGATAAAGAGATATGAATGCTTGAGTGTCGGGTTCCCAAGTGACAGTGTGGACAGAGGAAGAACTGACTGGCAGAACATCAGACATTATTTTGGATGTGTTACTGATGATGGAAAAGCTTCTTAAGGCATAAGTTATGTTTGGCCGACGTGATTGATGACTTCTACCTTGATCTGCATTACTTGGTAAGCAAGGATTCAGCCGACAGATCAGAGCTTGTGAAAAGATTGACTATTCTAGGTGCCGACTAGAAAGGTGATGAAATCACTTGTGCAGATATATATACACGATGGATTTAGTTGTGAGAAGTGTTGTGGTTGTTATTGATGTGCGAATAAAAGCAGAGGAGAGCAGAAGCAGTAAAGAAGGTCTGGTATGTGAAAGGAAATCAACATAAGAGAAGAGGAAAGATGAAGTGTAGCAGATCAGTGTACTGAGCCTAACCGAAATTGAACTCCAGCATATGTGGATGCTACCAATCAGTTCAAGTATTATATAACTCTCTTTTTGTAGACAGTGTGTCTCTTGTAGGCAGTGTGCCTTCTTGTGAGCAGTGTGCTCGGGCAGTGAGCCCTAATTGGCAAGTGCCATTTTGTATTTCCATTCTTCTAAGAGAGAATACAATTTTGGGTTAATCACCCCGTGGTTTTCTCCCTTAATAGGGTTTCCATGTCAAAAATATTGTGTCATGTGTATTTCCATTTCATAGTTATGTTTGCTTATTTTGATTAATGCTACATTGATTATTAAGAAAGTTAAGAAAGAAGAAAATAGTAGGATAACTGATTCACCCCCCTCTCAGTTATCAACAGTGACATGTTTGGCATGTCAGTTCAATTGGATTCCATTGTGTTGCTTCACCACTCTTTTCATGGTGAAGATTATATCAGAGTAGCGCAGTGGAAGTCAATAAGTGATGTGTATGGCAGACTTCCATATTGGCTTTGGGACCCAGGGGCTCCTATGTCTAGCAGATTGTTCGACATTGGGGTAGCTACTTACATTGATGCTAAACATGGTTTTACCTCTACTCAACATATGTGGTGGAGATGCTATTGTACATTCTTTAGATTGATTTGGGATCCTGGTGTTTAGCTTTGGCATGCAGGTGCAGATTGCTTGAGGGCAAGCAATCTTTGGGAAGGGCGGACTATAATGTCCCCATTTTCGAGTCTTATTGTAGCACAGTTGGCGCTGACTTTCTGGGTTGGTGACAGCATAACCAGAGGAGTATTTTGATGTCACCAAGGTGTTTGGGCTTTATGTCAGATCAGGATTTTTAGAGTGGGGTAGGATTCGTCTCGTCGAGGGCTTTCCGATGAGCTATAAATTATGGCATTCCGACATTGTTTGGGCCTCCGTTTTAAAGTTCGTAAATTAATATTATTATTTAATATTGGACTTTAGGTTTAATTGGTTAAGTGATGAAAAAATGAAATATTTAAAAGTCACTTATGTTATTTTTTGGAGCGCTCACATTGGGAAATATTAAACGTGAAATTAAAAGAAATATTTCCCTCCAAAGTAAAACATCCCTCTTGGAGAGTTATAAAAGAGGAAAAGTGCCTGATTTGAGATATGCTTGCTTATGATAATGCCTTTTTTTGAGATCTGCTAGAGTCTGCTATCGTGGAGGTTGGAGGATTCAACCAGAGGCTTGTGGAGACGGAAACCTCCATAGGTAACGGCATTCTACAAGTGTGAAAGACCACCCAACGGTGCCTTTTTGAGTGGATGTATTCAGCATTTGCATATGTGCTTCAATGGAGTTTGTTTGACAGAGATTTGATAAAATACTGAGGATTTCCCTCGTATTTCATTCAAGTTCTTCATAGCAAATTGGAGAACAGTTCATTTGAGACCTGAGGCGAAATATACATATCTGGGGATTGTATTTTATTACAGCGAGCTGGTCATATTACCCAGCCCAATCGTACCAAGCTGGAGGGCATTTTGAGGAGGTTTCTTCACATAAGTCTCTTCCAAATCTGATCGCCCCTCCTTGTTGATAGCCTACCACACTTCGCAGAGACATTTCAGTGGTTCGTGACATTTCTTCCTACAGTTCTACCCTTCCAGCTATGGCTGTACACCACCAGGCTTGACGTGGGATGTATGGAGCTTGTTTCTCATTTTGGGTAGTGTTTGTTTTACATCGTATGAGGCCTCCAAGGCCTATTGTATTGCTGCTAAAAATGAATGCATGATACTCTGTGATTCTTGATGATTTGGAGCAATATTGTAATGTCGAGTGGCTGGTTCGGCAGTAGCTAAAAACTGAAGTTTCAAATCTGCATATGGGTATGCGATAGAACCTCTTTATTTGTTGATATATGAACTGGGTCTTTCATATTTCTCTTGCATTCCTTGTATATTTTCTAGGTTGCAATATATGCTATATTTTGTATACTCCGGCAACACATTTGCAAGAAAATAGAAAACCCCTTCTGCATTCTTCTGTCGAGTCTGAAAGATCACACTAAAATTAAAATAAACACATATTTTAAAAATATATAAACAGGTATGACACATTACAAGTTCCCATGTATAAAGGGGGCTACCTTAGTAAGCTTGTCTATCACAACCCAAATAACATCATGTTTGGCATTAGACATTGGTAGTCCTTGAATGAAATCCATATTGATTACTTGTCATTTGTGTTCGGGCATATCACAAGGATATAGAAGTCCTGCAGGATGCACATGCTCATCCTTGGCTTACTAGCATTCCAAGCATCTAGCCACATATTATGTTACCTCTCTTTTTAACTCAGGCCAAAAGTATAATGGTTTCAAATCAACTACGAGCTTAGTCACACTTGGGTGTTCGGAATAAGGAGCATTATGTGTCTCCTCAAGGACTCTAGCCCTTAGGCCACCTTGATCCAATACATACGTTCCATTATGAAATCTAAGCAAACCATCTGGCTCAAGCTTGTATCCCTCAAATGGATGATTAGAGGCATTTTCCTCTAAGGTTGTTTTGACCTTAATGTAATGCTCATCATGTTGAAGTTGCTCAAGTACCTGTTCTCTAAAAGTTGAATGGACAGTTATGATGAGAGAAAAATGCCTCCTTCAACTTAGTGCATCAACCACTCTATTTTCCTTTCCTTTGATATAATCTATATCAAGTTCATATTCACTCAAAAATTCAATCCATCGCCTCTGACAAGCATTAAGGTTGGGTTGGGTAAAATTATATTTGAGCCCCAAATGATCAGTTTTGAGTTCAAATGGTTTCCCAATTAGATAGTGTCTCCATATTTGTAGAGCATGCACAATATCTGCTAGCTCTAGATCATGGGGTGCATAGTTAACTTCATATTGCTTCAATTTCTTAGATTCATAGGCCACAACTTGCCCATTTTGCATGAGAACCCCACCCAAACCTTCACCTGAAGCATCTATTATGACAAAAAAACTTCCATTTGTATCTGACACTATTAGGATTGGTGCAGTGGTGAGTTTAAGCTTCAAGGTTTAAAAATCTTGCTCACATCTGTCATTCCACTCAAACTTCTTACTCTTTTTCTATAGGGTGGTAATAGGATTTGCAATATTTCTACAAACCATCTATAATATCCCACCAATCCCATGAAACTATGGACTTCCTGGACATTAGTTAGGGCTGGCCATTCCATGATGGCTTTGATTTTAGCTGGGTCAATAGATTTCCCTCTACTGAAATAATGTGACCCTAATTATGCACCTTCTTCTAATAGAAGGAACATTTGGACTTCCCAAATAATTAATGTTTTTGCAAATGCTATATGACTATTCTCAAATGATCTTCATGATCTACTTCATTTTTGGAATAGATTAGAATGTCATCAATGAATACAATGATAAAATCATCCAAACAATCTTTGACCACACTATTCATTAGATTCATAAAGGCTGCAGGAGCATTTGTAAATCCAAAAGGAAGTACAGTGAACTCGTAATGCCCATAATGAGTTCTAAAAGTAGTTTTGGGGATATCCTCTTCCTTCATTCTTAAATGGTAGTAGCTTGATCTTAGGCCAATCTTAGAGAACACGGTTGCACCCTTCATCTGATAAAAAAGATCATTGATCCTAAGCAATGGATACCTATTCTTTATGGTCACCTTATTGAGAATTCTATAATCTATGCACATTCAAAGGGTGCCATCTTTATTTTTCACAAACATCATAGGTGCTCCCCATGGTGACACACTTGGTCTAATTAAGCCCTTCTCTATCAATTCCTGAAGGTGAACTTTTAAGTCATATAATTCAATGGTGGTCTTATATGGGGTTTTATATTATGGTTCTGAACCAGGTAAAAGATTAATAGAGAAGTCAAATTCTCTCCTTGGTGGTAAACCTAGTAGTTCTTCAGAAAATACATCACAAAATTCTTGGAGGATAGGAAAATCTTCAATTGATGGTTCAGGTTATTATCTCCCAAGTCATCTATGTGGATTGCACATAAGGTGCATCGCTTCCTCTGGGCCTTCTTAATTTGCATGGCTGAAATTTGTCTGAGACCTATGGCTTTTTGGATGTCACAAATCTTAGTTGGATTCCCAAAGTCATCCAAACATGTTACCACCTTTTATGAGCAATTAGCTATGGCTCTATGTTGAGCTAACCAATTAATCCCTAGAATTACATCATAGGATCCTAGTGGGGCTACATACAAATTGACTTGAGTGACAAAACTTGGGAGTTCTATATCACTGAAGGCTATACATCAGTATACCTTCTTCTCTTCTCGGTTACCATACTGAATTGTCCATGATTGTGCTATAAAACCAGCCTTTCTAGGTAATTTGACAACCAACTTAGGATCTATGAAACATTCTGTAGCTCTAGTATCAATAAGAACATAAACTAAAAAACCACAAAGTGTACCTGTTATCTGAATGGGAGTGGCTTGGAAGTCTACTTGTGTGTTGTGCATCATTGCATGGATGCGATGCTGGATAGGCTTCTATTCATTTCCTTCATTTCTCCTAGCTAACTTTTGTGGACATTTGTTTGCATAGTGATCACCCCCCCATACAAAATACCCTTCCTTTGATCCCTTTTTGCCAGGTGGCTTCCATCTGTCATTATTATTATTTCCACCCTCACTGTGGCCCTTGGGTTTAGTAAATTTCTTACCCTGATCACTTCCTTTAGAAAACTTGTTCTTAAATATCTTAAGACTTATCACTAGATTGATTACCTTTCTGAAATTTTTGCTTAGAAGGACTTGCAAGAGGTTGACTGTGATAGTTTTTATTCTTTTCTTTGCTCTCTTTCCTGAACTCTGCAATAGTCAGGAGCTTCTGCTCCTGTCTAATTACTTTTTCAAAAGCATCATCCATAGAATATGGACCATGAAGATCCACTTTGGAATCAATTTGGGGTTTCAATCCCAAAATAAATGTTTTCAATCCCAAAATAAATGTCCTCACTCGGAAGTGCTCATCTTGCTAGTAAAGAGGAACATATTTGAGAAATTGAATAAAATTCTCCTTAGTAGAATTTTCTCTATCTTTAAATGTAAATTTATAAGCCTCTTCTAATCTGTGCAAGTAGACCATAATCAATGGTTCATCTTGCATATTCATTTTAAATTCATTTGTATATCTTAGAACCTTCTCTAGTTCTAATTCGATAATTCCATAGTTTCTTGAGTTTGATTTCAAGGTAGTAAGAAAGACTAATTAGTCTAGATTATATTCAATTCCTTGGTAGTAAAGGACAATCTTTCTCAAAAAAGTTATGGCATCTAGGGAGTTGATCACAATAAGACCTAATCAAGTCATAAAAACAAAAATTGAGACTTGTAAAATGAATTTAAATGCCAACATAAAAAATGAACATGATTAGATTCTACTTATTACCTAGAAGCATCATAAGTAAACCCATCTGAAGCATTGGAAACCTTTGCTCCAAATACTAAAGGATATAGAGGTAGCTCCATAGTAAATGTGTTTATAGAAATACCCTTCAATACCTTATAGTCTAGGCTTTAGAAAATAATTCCATAGTTTCTTGAGTTTCATTAAGAGGTAGCAAAAGTTAAATATTCTAATCACTTACTTCTACAAATGTATTTTTCATATACTATTGTAATTATGCAAAAGAAAAATTATTTATCAATTAATCAAAAGAGATTATACAACCATTGTGGTTAATGTACTATTTATTTACATGGAGATAGAGAAGAACTTATACATCCATTGTGGTTAACATGGAGATGGTTAATATAATAAGGTAAGGTTTGATGTTGTTTGACACACACACTATGTAGTATTAATCAATGATGATTATGAATGTTTTGTATCATTGGATCACAATGACAAAATAATCTTGTTATGAGCCTATGATGTTTAAGTTATGCTTGATGAGACATTACTATTGTAGAGCCACATAATTAGAAATGATACGAGATGGGTGATGTGGGCCTTGATATCTCTTGGATGAAAGAGATATTGAATCATGCCTCACACATTGTATATATTTAAAGACTAAGTTTCTTTATTCTCATAAAATATATTTTATAAGAAATATGAACAATCAATTCCAAATACTTTCTATTTGTCATAGGACAAACAACTAAATAGTACACATTCATTAGATAGAAATAATGTAGAGAGCATGAGCATGATGGCAAGGATTGATTTGTGCAGTAGTACAATGCATCCTCCTATGCATAGACCTACACCATAAAATTTTACAAACCAATTCAAAAGTGGCTTACTTGCCACTTTGAAAAATGTAAGACGTAGAATTGTATCATCTTTGTATTTGGGTCCATTCCACTTAAGGTATGTTTTATTCACAAAATCTTGATTTGATTTCTAATTTGTTTAATTAAATCTCCATACCAAATGTCGTAATACTTAACAATTTTGTGAATGTTCTTTTTGTAATATCTTTGATGTAGTAGTTCACTTTGAGGATAATTCTACTCTAGTTGTTGGTGTTGAGACTATTGATTCAAGATCCTTCCAACCATTACATGACACCTCCTATGATAATGTATTTTCTTTATAATATGTGTAATGATTTTTTTTAACAATTCTATTTTTCATTATTCTCATTTATATTTCTATCATGTAGATTGGACCCTATGATTCTATCCAAAAAGATATGGAAAATGAACTACTACATGCTGAGGGGGAACACCAAATGAGCAACATATTAAGTAGGTTTTTATTTCAATATCCACCAACTTTATATAGTTTATTTTGTATGAACTTGATAGGAATGAATAATAACTTAAAATTTGGATACAATTTGCTATTGAATATAGGATTGTAATCATCCATGTAGATAAGAAGTCGTTACGCTACTATTTGTACCACCCTTGTGTGACTCAAAAGAGTGGTTTGACTATTTTGGCTTTATGTAGGTTGAACAAACATTAGATGATAGTGAATAACATGTCTCCCATCCCATGGAGAAAATCTAGCCCATGTAATATCAAGAAGACAAAAACTTTCATGCTTTGGATATGGATGGATTGGATATTCATCATTTGCTTGGTGAAAGAGACAAAAACCTTAGTCAAGGTCTATGGTTGTTTAGTCAAAATAAGTACTAAGGTAGCTACAAACTTGACCCATGTGAGTACCAACAATTCTAGGTATTTCAAATATACTAAGTCCATTCAAGAATATATCTTCAAGTTCTCTACAATTTCAGATCATAACCATTCAAGTTTATACCATAATAAGGATTCTTGATACTATTAAATATGCATTAAAGGTCACCACATAATAGTATGCAAATTCAAATTTAACATTTGATGCAATAAGATATAATGGGGAATGGCAATAATTAAATACCATCCACCTTGGAAATGATTCTATTATTATCTAGGAAGTATCATGATTCAAATTAGCAAAAGGATTCAAGTGACAAAATTAAGGTTTTAAAATTGTATTTTGTTCAAACAATCTTGATTATAGTTCTATTGATTACTTAGTATGTCTAATTTGTTTCTTGTTTGGTTCACCATTTTTCATTTCCATTTAGCTTCTATTCCAAAAGATCTTTAATCTGACATATTGGACAACAACTTGGGTTCTTATACTGGTCACTTCTTTTATCAATGTTCTAGAATATAATATAGATTGCTTTGGAGTTGTGTTTTTGAACTTGCTGTAATCCTCTCTTCCTATTTCCTTTCCAAAAGAGACACATTGTTCACAATTAGAGAAGTTTTATTATTACTTAATTTATAATGTTCTATAGTAATCCTAATATGTGTCACCTACTTCAAGAATAGTAGGTGAAGAGTTGTGGAACATGGAATGTTATAGTTATCATTAGGAAATAGGATATGCCTTAATGAATTATTGAATGTTTTAGCAACATGGAGTAGAGGTCACTAATTTAATATCATTATGGAGCTCCTAGATTACTTTATAAATTTAAATTTTACATCATTTTTGATGTAGGAGCAATCGGGTCCATAAGCAATCCTCATCACCCAAAAAGATTTCCTTATTTTGTTTGTTGTTTTCTTCTTGTTTTTTTTCTTGCAGGAGTTGGTGATCAAGATTCCAAAGACATTCCTAAGGATTCATGGAAAGTTGAGGGGCTAATTTTGTTAAGGAGCCAAATGGGTGTCTACATTTCAAATTTGGCAAAAATATGGGCTAATTTGGACAAGTTATGATTAGGCAGAACTTTTGCCTATGTCTACATTTGTAGGTCTTTTGAACCATGCAGGATGCCTTTGAATCTCTGCTAAGTCCAATGGACTTCATTCTTTCACTAAATACCATTTACAGAACTTTGATCCATATCCAGATCTGTGGGCTTTTAGACCCCTCCTAGATATATCTTATAGCCCTTCATATTCCCACTACCCTAAAACCTCTGTCATGGCCATTTTTCTTTCTCTTATGGAGCTTTGGCTTGCATGTGGTTCTACAAGACTTTTAGTCCATCCCAGATCCCTTCAGATACCTGCAAGTCCTATTGGACTTGCAACCTTTGCTGACCTCCACTCTTCATGCATCTTGCGGAGTTTTCATTGGGCAATGGATTTATCTCGATACCCCTCAGGATCCTGCAATATCCTCTTGGAACCTATTTCCCACAATATTTTGTATTCTCAAATTTCCTTGTGACATTCCCATGACTCAGCTATCCCCACAATATCCTGATGACCTGGTTTCTTCCACATATGCTAATGACCCTCAGACTTCTGCAAACTGCCTAGAATGTGCCCATAAACGACAAAAAATAGTTTTAACCACCTATGTAGTTGATCAAGAGAGCCAATAGAAGGATATGACACATGTCCTTTCACATGAGGATGTGTGATGGCCACCTCTTATGCATTTAAATAGAGAATTTAATGTCTTGGCAGAAGTTCTTCTTATTCAACCAGATGAATAATCTCAATTTTATGATGAGGGGTTCATGTGAAGACTGAGATGGTCGATTTGAATCACTATTGGAATGATTGTAAGGCTTAATGTCAGGACATGTATGAATGTCACTGAACTCTTGTTGTAGTCTTCAGTTGCAAATGAATAAAGAGATTTTTGTTTTATTATTGTGTGTTGTTTTATATTGTTGCCTGGTTCAGTATTCTATCAAGACCCCTAGATCTTGACCAACATCAAATGGTATTAGAGCCAGAGATCTTGAGTGTGTAGACAGATCATCGAATGTGAGGCAGTCTACACCAAGAACCGAGGGTGAAGTGTGAAGTGGTGAGGGTTATCTGAGGAGCTTGAGAGGTTTGTTGTAGGTGTGTGAGGAGTCCTAAACAACAGTGACCTAAGAAAATATTGAAGCCACATTAAGAGAGTTGTAAGAAGAGAGTTTTGAGATGTCCCTTAGAAGAAGAGTTCCTAGAATGGAGGAGATGTTCAACCAATTTCGTGTTGGAATGAGGAATGGATTGAGAAATTTAGTTTCTAGATTGAGAAGAAACCTAGATTGTGCGAAAGATCATGTCGAGGATGAAGAAGAAATTGCATATGATGAAAAAGAGAGGGAAAATGAACAACTAGAAGATGTTGGAGAAGAAAGATTCTTGAGAGCACTTGCCTGAATTGGAGGAGGTAACAAAATGGAAACTTCTAATTTTTCTAGAACATTAAACCTTGAAGAATTAATGGATTGGATTGGAGACTTAGAGGAATATTTCAAATATGAAAACATTCATGAACCTTAGAAGGTGAGACTGGCACAAATAAAACTAAGACATTCTGCCCTTTGGTGGAGAGAGTTACAGAGAGAAAGAGTAGCAAATAGAGACGTAAGAATAACTCGGTGGAATTAAATGGTTACCCAATTAAAAGAAAAAATTATTCCTGGAGATTATGATTTGGAGATGTTTAGAAAACTTCAGAATCTGAAGTAGAAGGAGATGAGTGTCAAACACTATACCGAGGAGTTTTATAAAATAGTAATCAGATCTGGACATCATCAAATGGATAGGGAGAAAGTAGACAAATATATACATGGGTTGAGATTTAATGTACAAGATGAGATGAGTATGCTGAAGATTGTAGGATTAAGGTTCCATCAACCTTGTAAATCCTATGTAATTTATTATTTCTATTATTTTTTGTAAATCACCTATAAGGGATGAAAGGTTTCACCAGCAATGATCTTGTTTCAGCTACATGTTTATATCCGGTCCCCGATGCTAATTCATCCGCGACGGGGGGTCGCAGGGGGGTTTCCCCCCTGCAAGGGGTCTGGAGGGATCACCCCCCCGGTGGGGTGTCTGAGGGCTACGCACCCCGGCAGGGGTTCGGGGGCAATGCCCCCAAAATCACATTTTATTTATATTTTATCATTATAAATCTGAACCATTCTCATTAGTTCACAGATCTAATGGTTGATATTATGTCAGTTTTCTTGCCCTTTAATGCAACCTCCTTTTATAAGGATATTTGTACTACATTTTTAACAGAGTTGAGAATAACATGCGATGTTGGATTGAAGACTGAAGGAGAGGAAGTGCACGTATTGTAACCTCATATTTTGAAGATAATACAACTTGGAGCCTCTTTTCTTGGTGGAGTTTTTTACCCGAAAGTGTTTTCTCCACGTTACATATTGTGTTATGTGTTCAGTTCTTAATGCATGTTATTTCTATGTAGTGGGTTTTATTTCTATTGTAATCTCCGCTGATTCTACATTATTTAGAGGGTATCAATAAGGTTTGAATCAGATTTCCATTGTGTGGTTTGTACCTTCATTTCTAACAAATATTTCTATGGTTGAAGAGGCATACCAGTATGCTTTGAAAGTAGAGGAAAAGATAGAAATAAGGTAGTAGAATAATGCGAGAGGAAGAGGAAAATTCTCAACCAGAAGAGGACAAAAAAGTAATAACAAAGGTAAACAGGTTCATGAAGAAGAAGCAAATACAAAATGGAATAAGGAGTCAAGTCATGGAACGAGAGGAAGAGAATACCCTGCAAGAGGATGTGGTAGCAACAATAAAGGGTTTCTTGGGAAATGTTTTCAATGTGGTGACATTGGGCATAGAGTCTATGAGTGTCCATAACTACACCAGAAAAATAACAAGAGAAGTGTGGCCAAAAATCACATGGTGCAAGAAGATGAAGAGAGTGTGGCATCACTGAAGGCAGAAGATCCCAAAGATGGAGAGTCTCTTATGTTCAAGAGAGTACTGATGAAACCAGAGGTGAAGGAGGATGGAGTATCTCAAAGGAAAAGTCTTTTCAGAACTGTATGTAATTCTAGAGGTAAGTATTGTAAAGTCATTGTAGATAGCAGTAGTAGTGATAACCTAGTTTCAGAGGAAATGGTAGAAAAGCTAGGTTTGCAAAAGAGAAAACACCCTAGTCCTTATAAAGTTACCTAGTTACAAAAGGAACATGAATTAGTGGTGAATGAGTAATGCATGATTGATTTTTAGATTGGGTCCTATAAGAATGAAGTCTTGTGTGATGTTAGGTCAATGAATGCATGTCATGTGTCGTTGGGAAGGCCTTGGTGTCACGTCTCAAACTTTCTAAACCCTCTGAACTCAGTTATATTTAGAATTATTATATATTTTATTGTGATTATGTTATAAATAGGTAATTATCGATGAATAAAAAAGTTAAATATTATCATTCCTTTTTCAAGTATACATTTAGAAAGTTATTAAATGATGAATACAAATGCTTGTGTGATGCTTTGGCTATGGATTTTTGGAATCAAAAATTGAGTTGAATGAGTGCAGGTATGTGTCAAAGGCAAGGGCTTGGTTAAGGTAGAGGCGATCTAGCCACCCGACAAGAATTGGATGGAGAAAACCTTGATGCATGTACACATAAGCACGTAGCTCATACTGCATTTTGCATTTTGATCATTTTCATGGAATGATTTCTGTTGAGTTTTATTGCGTGGTGGTGTGTTTGATGAAAATAATTAATTATTTATGTCAGAAATGTACCCTCCATAAAATTTATTATGCTTCTTTAAGATATATAATTAAATGATTTGATTATTATTATTATTTTTTTAAAAAAAGTGGTAAAAAACCACTAAAATATATTAGTAAAAAAAGATTACAAAATGCTAGATTTGGAAAGGCATACCAGCAAGAAAGAATCCGGCCAAGAAAACCTCCGGTTATAGCCTGAATGTGAACATATACAACAAAAATCAACTCAAAAAGAGTAGAACCAGTATCAACATCTGTAGCTTAATTCAGAAAAAAGTTCATACAGTATTACATACAAAACATCTGACTAAGACAACCAATAGTCAGGGCAAAAAACTAAGAACTGAATACCAATCAAAAAAGGACTCAATGCCCAATTAATTAGCAATCTCAATGATCTGAAAAGCACGACTCGCTTCAGGACCTTCCACATCTACTTGCTAGGGAGGAGGAAGAGGTGGTGGAGGAGGAACGTAGTTAAGTAAGAAATGTAAAGCATTAAAGACTTCTGTAGCTTTAGCTACCACTTGATTCCCCAGCTCTCTCCGATGACAATGGATAGCATTTTGGAAGGAAACCATACAATTGTTTTGAAGCCCATGCATGAAAGCGTTGAAAAGGCAGTGAAGTGCAGGCATTTGGAACAATAACCTGTAGTCAAATAAACCTCCAACAAGAGCAGATCCCTCATGCAAGTCATAGTCTTCTAATGCAGAATTAAAAGAGTCAACAGGAAAATGTACATTCTGTATAAACATAACGCCCAAAACCCTTACCCTTTCACCATTTTGCAAGAGATCCATCGCATTAGAAAGAAAATGTGATGCAGCTTGAGAAGGATAAATAGCCGCTGGAGAAAAAAGGAAAGTTGAATCACAAACCTGAACAATCGCTTTGCCCACAGAAGCCTCATAAACCTTAAAGACTTCCTGCAAAGAGTTTAGATTAGAAAGACCAAGGAGGGGCCGCTCCCAATTCCTAATTGGCCAAGAGATCCTGGAATTCCGCTAAACAGAGCCCATGATAAACCTACAGAAACTTGAAGAATACCAATTGCAGAAAAAAAGAAATGTTTGAAGCCAGCGCAGAGCTTAAAATGATTTGATTATTATATTCAATATTAAATTGTATTTTTATGAAATATGCTAAATTAAAATTGTATTAAATAAAAATGTATTTTATTCTTAATATATGTATATATGAAAATAAGTTTCCTTTTTGTATTTTCTTTAGATAACATCGAAGATTTAAATCAAAAAAGGAAAGAAAACAAAAAGAAAGAAGAAAAACAAAAAGAACTACATGCAAAAATTAGAGAAAAATAAAAAAAATAGAAACAAACCAAAAATTAAAATAGAGGGAAAGTCCTTAAAAGAAGAGATGCCTTTGAAGAAAAATATATAAGGAAGAAGAGGAAGCAATTGAGGGTAGAAAAAAAAAGAGAATAGAGAAGGAGCAGCAACAAGGAGGAGACCAGCAACGACAGGAAGCCAAAGAGCAGCCTCTTGAGGATTGTGATGATTCCCAGGTATGCACCTAGTTATGAAAATGATTTATTGTTTGTGTTAAATTTGGTTGAAATCAATTTCTCTAATATGTAAGAATTGTTTTATTCTGTGAATTCTCTTTTGCACAATCTGTTTATTTTTGCCCTGTTGTTAGAAAAGTTTAGATATGTAATCTGTCATGAGAACTATTGCGTCACCAATAACTTCATTTTTACGAACTGGGTTTCTTTGAAATTTTTATATAAGGTGCAACACTTAGTTATTTAAATCATATACAAAAATCAGCCATACCCAGTTTGTCATTTTGTAGATATGTAATAATTAGTGACTGTTTATCTCTTACCTATTTCATCTCTGTTAAAACAGTCTATTACATCACCGATAACTTCATTTTTATGAATTGGGTTTCTTTCAAACTTTTATATGAGGTGTGAAACTATATTATTTAAATTATATCCAAAAATTAGCCTTACGAAGTTCGTCAATTTGGAGATATGTATTAATTAGTGACTGTTTATCTCTTATCCATTTTGCCTCTGTTAAATTAATTTCTAAAATATACTAGATGGATGAACCCTAGTCTACATCTATTATTTCATTCCCTAGATTGATTATCTTTTACTCTTTTTACAATGGATTTATGTTAAAAGATTGTGTGATATATTGTTATCCTTACTGTTATTCATGTCGCCGCATCTGTTATCCCTGTCGCCTGTATCTCATCGCCCTATATATTCTTAATCTTTGCCTAATAAATGATCATCAACCTCTCTACTTTGTGTCAGCCTGATTTAAAATGGCTTGATCATTCCTTTTATCAGCTTATGATGAACCCTTATCAGCTTGCTTTTCTTTTACCATTGATTACTACTTATTTTGGTTGGTGCTTTGTTAATGACTTCATTGGCTTTGATGTCAACCTTAGGATAATTCTTTTGACCTTCTTTGATCATCCTGTGTGCTGATTCAGTAAATAAATGATCTGAATGATATAAATACTTATACCTAATGAACCGATTTGTATTACATCGACCTATGTATTTCAATTGGTTTCTGGATGTCAAAAAGGTATGTAGATACCCATTCTTTATTCTTGCAGTGTACCAGTACTGTTCAACTCTAATCTATCTTTCTGTAGCTGCACTGTGTGTTGTAGCATTGATACGTATAACATGAATTACCCCTCCAATGTTGCATTTTTGACATAAGATAATCCCTATAAACTTTTTGGTTATCTTGTAGCTTGTTGTGCTATTTCTGTAGCAAACTGTATTCCTGTCTCAACTTTCTTTATTTCTGTAGTTGTGTTCTTTCTTCTATTTCTAATTTATGTAGCCTACTGTATCTCCTGTAGCAGATAGTTGGGCTTCATAGTAACTAATGAGTCACCTATAAGTTGAATGTAACTGACTTATCTACTTGTGATAACATTAAAGAGTGTTTTATATTAAAAAGTATGAACCTGAAATTAACTAAATATGCAAATCCCTAATTCTTCTCATTCATAAATTTTATCATTATAGCATTATAAACCAACCTTGCTTGCTGATATAAATGCATAGATCCAGTTATTTCTGTTATAATTGTGACTGCAATATAATGACCTATTTATACATTCAATATATATGTTTATCTACATGAAGACCTTCATGATCGATTCTGACATTAGTTCATTATTTAAAGAGCAAAACTCTTGATTGATGTATAGTAAGTATGCTTATACCATCATAATTTTTGTTCTTGTTAAGTAAAAGTAGACTCACACTATCTTTTGCAAGAAAGTAACTAGTAAAATGCATGTGCTATTATGAATTGATTTTGCAATATATTTGGCTTGTTTTTCTATGTGTATGTTGAGCTTACCTTTCGGGATAGGATGTTGATTGTGGACTAACAGAGAAGGTGATCTTCTTTTTCAAGATCTACCAATTTTGTATTTATGCTTTAGCCAAAGCTATGTTTGAACCATTGAAATAGATGGATATTTAATGCCTAGTGATTAATATTGTTCTCTACCACATCCTGTTTGCAAGAAATATGATCATTCTAAATTAGAATGCATATAGGCATCATACATGCATCGAGTGTTCCCTCCTGCCAATTATTCTGAGTTGCTAAGCGCTTCGTGGAGGGTCAGGTATTCTTCGAGGTAGGAAGAATTTTGGGGAAGTGTAGTGTTTTGTGGTTGGGTGGAAAAAGCACCTTAACCATGCTCTTGTCCTTCGGCTTGTGGAAGACTAGTGGGTTATGGCTGCTAAAAATGGATATTTGTATAATTGATCATCATTATGTAATTCAGATAATTGATATATCATTATATGGAATAATTGTATGGCTTGATTAGCCAAGAGATGTAATTGTATTTTTCCTTGTGGTGCTATTTTAGTATTTGCACTTGTAAGATTGAAAGATATCATAACATTCTGAATATCTCTGTTGATAGAAAGTTTCACCTTTCCATTTATAAGTTGAGAATTGTTTTACTTCTGTATTTTTAGTAAGTGGAATTTGAGTACTTTACACTTGGAAATTTAATAGAGAAGCTATCTATTATGGGAGAAGGAATTTGTACACCATTTTGAAGGGTGGACATAGATATGTTTAAAGTTCAGTAAAGGAGAAAACACAACAGGTAAGGGAAACTAGCTTAGTAGTTTGTTGTAGTTCTAACAAATAGTTACTAAATGTGACAAGTGAGATTGAGATTGTCCCAATTAAGGTCCCTGTGAAGAGGAATGCAATTGGGAATAGAGGTGGTACTAATTGTGTGCAACAATAGCAGAATAAGTTGGAGAAGAGCATGAGGAAGATAAGCAATCACCAAGGAGGTGAGAATATAGAGAGGAAACAACAAATGCCATAGCTTGGAAACTTGAAATTTTCTTGTGGAGGATATGGACCAGACTTATACCTCTATTGTAAAGGATAGCTAAATAGTGATGGCCTACAAGTAGAAGGTGGAGAACTGGGAAGAAAAGGAGGAAAATGAAGTACAAGTGGAGTTAAAGAATTTCATCATGTGTTGAAGAGAAAAGATCTAGTGGATAAAGAGGAAGTCTAGATAAAGAACAAACATGGGATCACCATCCTAGCACCTTCAAATGTTAATGAGTTTTCCTAACTCATGGAACATTTCACTTACCTGGTGTGTCTAATGCAAGAGCATCCGAGTCCATGAGCAATCCTCATCACCCAAAAAGATTTCCTTGTTTTGTTTGTTGTTTTCTTCTTGTTTCTTGCTTGCAGGAGTTGGTGATCAAGATTCTAGAGAAATTCCTAAGAATTCATGGAAATTTGAGGGTCTCATCTTGTTAAGGAGCCAAATGGGTGTCTACATTTCAAATTTGGTGAAGATCTGGGCTAATTTGGACAAGTTATGCTTAGGCAGAACTTTTGCATATATTTGCATTTGCGAGTCTTTTGAACCCTGCGTGATGCCTTCAAATCCCTGCTAAGTCCAATGGACTTTATTCTTTCATTGAACACCTTTTGTGGAACTTTGGTTTGTATCCAGATCTACAGGCTTTTAGACGCCTCCCAGATATATCCTGTAGCCCTTCAATTCCCGCTAACCTAAAACCTCCGTCGTGGTCATTTTTCTTTCTCTTGTGGAGCTTTGGCTTGCATGTGGATTTGTGAGACTTTTAGTCCATCCTGGATACCTTTGGATCCTTGCAAGTCCTATTGGACTTGAAACCTCTGTTGACTTCCACTCTTCATGCGACTTGCAGAGTTTTTGTTGGGTAGTGGATTTATCCCGATACCCCTTGGGATCCTGCAATATTCTATATGCCTAGATTTCCCCATGACATTTTGATGACTCAACTATCCCTACAATATCTTGATGACCTGGTTTCTTCCGCATATGTTGATGACCCTTATATTTCTACAAACCGCCCAAAACGCACCCAGAAATGATAGAAAATAATTTTAACCCCTTATGTAGTTGATCAAGAGAGCCAGTAGAAGGATGACATGTGTCCCTTCACATGAGGATGTGCGGTGGACACCTCTTATGTATTTAGATAGAGGATTTCATGCCTTGGTGGAGGTTGTTCTTCTTCAACCAGATGAATAGACTTAGTTTTATGATGAGGGTTTCATGTGAAGACTAGGATGGTCGATCTAAATCACTGTTGGAATGATTATAGGGCTTAATGCTAGGACATGTATGAATGTACTGAACTCCCATTGTAATCTTCAGTTGCAAATGAATAAAGAGATTTCTATTTTATTGTTGTGTGTTGTTTTATATTGCTTCCTAGTTCAATAGTCTGTCAAGACCTCTGGACCTTGACCGACATCAATTTTGGATCTTTCTTAAGAGGTCCTTGAAATCCCTAACATGCTTCAACTAAGTGCTAAATTTTCAATTCTCCTAACATTGTCTCTCTAGATTAACCTTATAAATCTCATGGTACTAAAATTCTATCTATGAATTCTACCCTTGGTTTTCTCCTTTTGACACTACATCTTCCAAATTCTAGAGATCTAGATTAGTATTATATTTAAAAGCAATTGGTGAACCTATTTCTATTGATGATATCCTTTGGTCTCAACTCTATCCTATCAAGATATGGTTGACATATGAGTGCATTATCTTTATATTCTTTGGCACCTAAATTGTTAAGATAAACATTAAGTATTCCTAAGTAATTATTCAAAGTTATAGGTAAAAACTTATCATTCATCACTAGTCTACGTTCCTCAAAGGTTTCTATTTTATCCTTGAAATGTTTTATTTTTCATCTAAGTCATTCCCAAGGTTTTAGAGGTTATTATATCATCATAGATTATTCCTTTAACTTGACGATTTAGTTTTGACTTGCTTATCTTGAGAACTTCCCATTTCTTTATTTTCTCCTTTTCTTAAGACTATAAGATGGCTAATGTTTCTATATATCTTATAAGTTTCAACATATTTCAAGGTGCACAAATGGGAACCCAAAACTTATGTGTTATGGGTCCACTACACACTCTAATTATTTTTAGACATTTCTTATAATCAAATTTCCTTCTACATCCACTTAGGTATTCTAGGTCAGGACTAGCCAACCATTCTTACAAGCTTTCAAGGCTACTATATTCATATTGAGTGTCAAGTTTAGTCATAGTGAGCTAGAAAGTACAAGAGTAGATCTACTTATTTGAACAATTTAATTAGCTTTATACATTTAGTATTTGAATGTGGTTCTGATACCAAATGTAATACCCACCCTAAGTTACTACTATTTTTTCACTATCATTTTTGTGACACATTAAACATAATCATTATTAGCCAAGTAACTTTATTCAATTATACTAATCTATCAAGGTAAACACATAATAGGAACACCATATTTGTTACATTAACTAATATAGAATGATAGACGTAATTTAGTTTACAAGTATGGATATAAAAGATCAACACTGCATATCACAACATAATTACCTTTACAATTCATAGAATCACACATATATTAATAGAAATAATCATGACATGGATCCAATAAAGCGCACAAGAGAACATGTTACACAAAAACTTATTTGTTCATAGGAGTTCTTGAAATATTAATATAATATATCAATTAAAGAAATTAGAATATTAAACATGTAAAATAAGTTTAATGCCAACATAAACAAGAGGTGCATCATTCTTGGTTGACCACCGAGCATGAACAAGTTCTCACTTAGTCTACAATAAGTTTTTGATTATGGGGAAATGGTTCAAGATAATCCCACCCCTCCAATAGGTTCTATAGAACTATTGGGAAGGTGGTTCACAATACCAATGTCTAGTGGATATGATGGTAAACGTTTAGACACAAATACATATAGGATTATCATGTCAATATCAAAGTATGAACACATAACCACATAGTGATTAACTCAATAAGAAGTGAATGCGACCCTACTATATTTTCAACTTCCTATTACCCAGTTCACCAAAATATAAGTCCTTTTACAATAAATATGACTAATTTAGAAGTAGAAGGCCAATGCATCCCATATTACAACATCTCTCTTTCCCTTTTTGGTTCATTGCCAATTGTGATGATGAGACAAGCATACCATACTACTTGTCATCATCAACAAGGGAACTTTTTACACAACACTTACCATAGGCATACAAATACACCACACATCAAGTAAGACATAATACTAGAAACATACACATTCATTTTGATACACTATTGCATGTATAAGGCTCTTGATATGGGTAGATCCTGACATCTATTGCTTTCATGCTACTAACAAAAGCATTTCTAAACCCTATAAAGTGGGTAGCTCTTAGAATCTATCACTTTCAGACTATTGGTGAAAGCTAGCTAAAACCTATGAAAGTGTGTATCTCCTAGCATCTATCACATGTATACTATTGATGAAAGTTTCTTAAACCTTATGATATGACTAGTTACTCCTATCAACAAAGCATACTTCTTGACTACGATCATTTTTGGAAGCTATCGTTAAGCTTAGCAGATAAGTGGGTCATAGGATTTTAATTTTAGTGTAAACCTACGGATAAGTAGGACAAAACTATTAAGAGAAGCTTGGTCCTCTACCTATGCCTTGGTAGTGTCTCTTGATCTTAATTGTGATGCAATAGAAGTTGACACTTGTATCTATCTTGGTTCTAACATTTTATGGTTTTGATAAGGTACACATCAAATAATCTCAACACATGTCCTAAGGGATTCATGTACCCTAGACTAGTTGATCTAACCAAATTGCTACCAAGGATAATCCATAAACCTATGTGCATGGTCCTGTAAGTAAAGCATTAAGCCCACATGAGTTGGCTTCCAACCTAGAAACACATATAAATAAGCCAGTAAAAATTCATAAAGTAAATAATCCCAATGACCATCTACACCATTCACTTAGAGTTCCATGTATTACAAGGAAAACACATTCCAAGTAGTTATCACATTTCTTAATTAATATTAGGACTAGATTAAGGTAAGTTCGTGTTTTACAAATTTCTTTAATAATAGTTCAATTTCTTAATTATTCTACTATGTGGTATCTCAAGTCTTATTTTAACTAAAGATGCATGTCTTTGGCCTCCTAGTCATAATGTCCTTCAAAATAATTTGTAATTCATTTGAGGTATAGTTTGATAATTAGACTAAGTAACTATTTACTAGAACTCTAAAGGAGATTAAAGTAATAATGTCTATGTATAATACATAGTTGAGTTAGTATTACCAACTTAATGTCTTCTAGACATGCACTAGAGATATACCAAGTCACTAACACTAACACACTAAAGGGGTTCTCTCCTACTTGGATCCCTCCTTATAACTAATGAATTTTTAGTTTATGTAAATCCCATTCTCAATAACTATTTTACTATTCCACATGAAATGTAACTAATATAATCAATACATGTACCATAAGGACTATACGTTCACATGATTTTTCAAGTTAACATCCCAATAAAATCATCCATCTTACTATGTATGGGGTGATGAGGTATAAACAACCTCATTTTTATAACAAGCCATATAACCTATTTGCCTTGCCCAATTACCCTAAACCATGCCAATTTGTTTATTTTTAGAAGCAATATTTATTTATTTTTGATAAAATGATGTATAAATCTTTATTTTCCAATTGATTGAAATTAGCCACTAATGTTGACATAATTGCATGTAGATTTGTGTAATTATGGAGGGTTTCATGTATGGCCTAACAGAAGGAGTGGACTTCAAAGCAGTTGAAGTTAGAGCACCGAAATTTTAGGGTGCCCGAAATTTAGGCATACATAGTCACTTTATTAGCAATTCTGTTGAAGCATACTTGAGAATTTACGGCTCCACTCAAAGCCTTTAATGTGTTTAATTTCATAGACATCCAGTTAGTTTGCAAATATGTTTTTCTTAAAAGACTTCTTCAACAGAATTTACCCACCATCTAAAATTTAGGATTTTGGAGTAGTGCAGTTTATATATGTAGTTTCTCAAAACAAGGATATGATATGATGTGTTATGTTATGTTATGATATACAATACAAAAAGGGTTGTTCAACTATGTTCTGTGATACTTTTATGACATGAATGAATATCACCAGTTTTATTTTGAGTAATCTTTTCTAAGCAATGGAAGTAATATGAATGGAATTTACTTTAGAGCTGTTGAAGTACTAAATTTGATTTGAATTGATAATAAGATCTCCCAAGAGTTGGCCAATCAAGGGATTATATAATAGATAAGTATTTTTTATTATTGGTGTTGTTATTTCTGTTTTGTGAATGTTTTGTTTAGATTAATGTCACTTCGTGTTTAGCTGTATTATGTGTTCCTGCAAGTTGTGTTATTTAAGTTAATGATCTTTGAAATTCTGTTCATTTGAAATTTCTGGAGCATCCACTTCATTCATGAATCTGTTGTTAGTTATTAGTTCAAAGTTTTGATGTGTTTTCAGTTAACAAGTTAGTTGTCTTTACAAATCCATAGTTAAAATTGCATGTGTGAATTTCTAGATTAAAGTTTATATACTTTTTAGATTAAAGATTTCAATGCTTTCTAGCTTAGAGTTTGTTTGCTTTCTAATTTACATTCTATTTTAAGATTTTCAAAAATTCAAAAAATCTGTTACTAAGTGAGATGTCCAAAAATATCCCCTATTGCATACAACCTTGGACACTACCTGGTCGACATAATTGACATATTTTTAACTAAAGTGTTAGGACCTTATGATAGCCTGACACTTTTTGGTGTCGTTGTCAGGGACCCTTCTTTTCTATTTTTAATAGGGGACTGCTTGAATACCTCTTTTAGAAAAAAATATAGTTGTCAGACCTCTTTTTCTGCATGGTCAGGAAATGAGGTCCACATGGAAGATTCATACCAAGAACCCCCCCAATAGTAGTTCCAACCATAAACAAGGAGGTAGAAGTTGTTAGGTCTCAAAAATGCAGGTTGCCAATCCTAAGAGGATGCCAAGCTCTATGTTTGGATTTGCAACGTTTTTGAACTAACTTGACGAAATCAACCTTCAAGGTTTGATGATTTCCTTCGCTTTAGGTCCTGCTATACCTAGGCGGGTGAACCTTGGGAAATTAAAGCAAACTAAATGTGAATGTATGGACTAATCAAATCTATCTACAATGGCATAGGATGTAGGATAGATGAAATGCTTGCTAACTAATTTTATGTTTAATGTCTAATGAGTAATTGGTAAAAATTGTATAAGCAATATCAAGGTAAAAGGTTTTAAATAATGAGTTGAATGAGACTAGTGCCTTGTTGGGTAACAGAGTCAATTTGAAGGACCAAGAGTAGTGGTGTCCTGATGGTAATAATTCTAATTGTTTGGCATAGTTTTAGTTTATAACTTGTATAAACATGCAAGTAAATGACTGACAAACTCTTCTTGATAATCCAACCAAATAGAATCAGATATCTTATAATTCACCAGAAGGTATTTTAATCCTTACTTGAAGGAACCAAATGAAATGAATGGACAAGATTAACAGATACTATTTTACTGGAGACAGAATGGCAATCTAATTATATGGCCCTACTTAGTAATCCAAACTTAATACTTCTGAGCTACTGTAACTAAATCAGAAGGGTTTAATTCCTCAAATGGACACCAACCTATTTAATCACACAGATACAACAAATGTGTATTGACAGATTAAATATATACTTGATACATTAATCTGAATATCAAGGAAATGCAGAAATGGAGACAGCCACACAATTGAATAATTTTAACAAACAACTGATACCAAAGTAGAACCATTGAATCAGGGAACTTCAAACTTCTTCTTCAAATAAAATATGCAACATAGTCATTTTGGAACATTTTATATATGATGTATATGAATATATTCTACTGCTGATGATCTCTCAGCATCGATTGTTTGAACTTATATAGATATTTCTATGAAGTGACATAACTCTTCAATAAGTTTTTTAGGAACTTAACAATCATTAACAACTATGACATAATCATGATTAGGCCTTATTCAGCCATAAGTAAACTTTAGCCAAGTGATCCAAGTAATCATGCTCACGATGAGAATCAGTAAGGTCAATAGCACTTCTGGTAATTATATCAAGTGTGATCATGCTTTCCAATTGTTTGCAAACCTCTCTAGATGCAAAGGCTTTGTCTATCAGAGCTCCTGTGGCTTTGTGTAATATAATTTGACAATCAATAATCCATTCTTCTTTACTCTTCACCTCTCCATTGTCTTTAAATATCCTGGGCACTCCTGCATTTGAGGCATCATTTCCTTCCTTAGCATCAGCTTTAAGTTAGTCATAGTAATTTTGGTGCTGTTTGAGCAATGCTCTTGCATCAGAGATATCTGTACTATCAGCAGCACTTTTGTTTTGTAGCTCAATCAATTTTTCTTGTATTCTCTTTTCAATTCTTTCATGTTCTTTAACTGCTTTATGATTCTCTGAGTAATTATCCCAAAACTGGTTTAACCACCGCACCATGTTTGCATACCTGCTCTGCAGTATTGTAACAAATGCATCCATCTGAATTTGTGTTGCCTAGTCAGGGGATAATACTTGAATACCCTGTGAGCTCTCACCTTGAGTTATTCTTTTTGTGGATTGGCCAAAAGTACTCTTAACAGCATCCTTCAAGTAATCATTTTCTTTTGTCAATCTTTCACAATTCAATTTGTATGCATCTCTCTCTTTGATCAACATTTGAGCTTGTGCTTTATTCAATTTTGCAACATTGATACCAATGTCTGCAGTAATTATAGGGTCAGTTTTCCTTGCTTTCAAAGTCATAACATGGCCAAAAGTCTTTTCAGTATCTATGATGGCCGTCTTCTTATGGGGAGGGTATAACGGCCATATCATCAAGGAATTTTCATCATTATTATATCTTGTTCCCATATATACTTCATTAACTCCTTCTGGAGTAAGCTTATACTTATCATCAGCACTATTCAGAAAACTGTCAAAAACCAAAGCAGAATTTAAATCTAGACCAGGAAAAATCATAACCCCTGCATCCTTAAGCAACTATCTACCCTTGCTAGGTGTCATATCTTGCATCTCTTTATCTACTGTTTCCTTTAGCATATCTAATAATTGCCTTTCATTATCAGCAGAAACATCATCTACTGACTCTCTGATCTCTTTCCCTTTGTATTTATACAAGAATGATTTAAATTCTTTTGATTGAATGAATTTATCATCTGAAATGAAAGAATCATAGGTTGTTTGGCGTGGATCCTCATCAGCAGATCCCTCCTCATCATGTAGCACAACTGGAGGCTGATATTGTTGCATTTTCCTTTTGGACATTTCCACTGTTTTGTCTTGTGACTGCTCCTGCCCTGTCAGCTCTTCATCTTCAGAGGATACAACCTCAATCTCTGCTATCTATTTTTTCTTTTCACTTAAATCCCTATTATACTTTTCTACCACCAATTCAACTTCAGCTTCTTCTAGATTTCTAATAACATCATCATGTGGATAATGTATGTGCATGTATCCACTGAGATTTTGTTTTCTTCTTGCAGAGTCAATAAAGCCTTCAAGGTCAAATCCTTTCCTCGCCTCAACAGTCATCATGTTATAATGCATTAATTTATCCAAAATGAGATTGTAACCTTCTTTTGAAACCACAGTAAAATCTCCAAAACATAAGGTGCTGGGCATAAATGATTGTTTATCATGTGAACTCAAATGCATCACATTTGAACAATGCATTTGCCTAATTATCTCTAAATATGCAAGTCTGTCAGGGACAGTCTTAGGCAATATGAATGGAGTATCCTCAAATCCATAAACTCTGATCATAGTAGCATCCTCAAAGCAATACCAGTCTCCCCAATTATGAGTGACAGTAGGGTGGCCACCAAAATCTTTTGGTCTGAGGAATCTTTTTATTTCAGTTGAAATTGAATATTCACAGGGGTGGTTAAAATACCTATACAACACTTTTACACAATGTTCTTCAAATTGAGCATAGCTGGAGTGGGCATATCTACTATCCCAGATTCTGGTCCACATTTGTATGGGTATTTTTTCCCCTTTCTTATCTGCAGCAATAACTTGAAACTCACTTGGCCATAACCCTACTTCCTGGCCGTAATATAACACCATGTGCATAAGCATTGAATAATGCTCAAAAGAGCATGCTGGAGCACTATTTTTTATTGCAGACAGACCAGAGTCCATTCTATTAGCAATATAAGAAGCATAATCAAACTGCCTTGCATTATGACACTGAATGTCAGAAGCTATGACCATTAGAGGAATAGTCATGAACTCGGGGACCTCTGAACCAAGGACTTGGCCTACAGAAAAATAGGTATACTATATATATGGTTCAAATATAGCTACATGAAAAGGAGGGCCATCATTTTCAGTTAAGGGCATCACTTCTCCTTCAACCCTGGGCCTATGAATGGGCAACCTCCATCCATTGTAAGTTGTATCCATTCTCCAATACTCTTTATCCAGATCTTCATAAACAATAGGGACAGTGCATAAATCATCTAGATCAAACACCTCACAAATAGCATTTTTTGACAGATGCACAATTGGTTCTCCCTGTGGGTTGCAGATGGCTTTCAGGCTTGAATTGTAATGTCTGGCAAGCAGTTGAAGGAGTTCCACATTCAAGAATACATTAGGCACAACCAGTTTTCCTAAATTCATGTGCCATGGGTTTGACACAGTAGCATTCCTAAACCTTCTATTATAGTGGAATCTGAAAAGCTCATATCCCTGAATTGGGGTCCAGATATCTCCCAGGTGTTTATGTTTATCTTCTAATCTCTCAACATCTACCCTGAGTTGAGCAGACCTTCTGGCCTTGGGAGTTGACCCAGGCAGTTGGTCAATCAAGTCCTGGTTGAGTTTTCTATTTTTTACCTTTTCCTCAGGGGTTTGTTCAGTTTTTTGTTTTTTGGACTTACTGGTTTCCCCTTGTGACTTTCTTCCTTTTCCCTTTCCCGGAGTTTCCATATTTAAAACTTCGGCAGAAAATTTAAACACAAGCTATACAGTAGTTTGTATGTATGTACTTGTCGCTTGTTGGCTGGAATCGAAATCCTCCGCTTTTGCCTCAAGAGTTCCTCTGTATTCTCTTCTCAGACGGCTTTGCAGTTATAATGATCGTAAAGGATTTCATAGCCGTTTGTATTTAATTATCTGATCAATTCAATGTTCGTCACTGTGAAATGTAACATCACCATAACTCCTCTTATCGGTATGATTTTTAAAATGTCTGGGCGACCTTAATTCTTTTATGGCGCGAACAATCAATCGGCGTGACCATTGGCAGGACCTGTTTCATCGCCGTGTGATTTAGATTTCTCTCCGACGTAATGTGTCTTACCAATATAATTTGTTTATCAGGGTAATTAACACTATTGGGATAACATAATTATGTTTCCCCGAGCTTTGTCGTCTCACCGATAGTCGTCTTTACTTTGGATCGGGATGACTTTGTTAATGTCTTGCCTCTAGAGTATCAACAGGTATGAATTTATTCTCATTGGAATGAAATATACTATCGGGATAGCTTTCAAAGGATAACCCGATCCCAATCATCTCCCTGATGGCCCTTTCGTATTCTTTATCGGACAGAGTATATTAAAGTGTCACCGACACCTTTTGATCACCGTGACTTGTAAATCGGCAAGACCTAATTCCTTTGTCCCGATATGTCGAGTTATCCCGATAGATATGTGTATCGCTGTGAGTCTCGCCGAAAGCTCTCTTATCGCCAAGACTTTGAGTATCAGAAACTTCTTTGTGTCTTATCCCGATAGTTTACTTCTTGCCGATGGCTATTTGCTTCGTTGCTCCCGCAGGATGTTCGGTGAAACTCTTGCCGAAATACTTCATCGGTATGATATATACCGTCGGGGAAGCTTTTGAAGGATCCTCCGATGGTTATCAGTCATACCGATCGGAATGACTACTTGGTTCTCTTACCGATGTAAGGTCATCGGTATTACTTATTCCATTAGTGACTTCCATAAATCTCCTTCCGATCTGCATTCTCACGCCGATGGTTATTTTCGAATGATTCCTTATGTATCGGTGTAAGCAAAACAACATCTTGCCGATGGATTGACCTTGAAGACATTTGGCACTGCTCCTCTATAGACACCTTGAGAGATACATTAAATTTTTATCATGGTTTTTTGAGATTTTTTTTTTTTTAGAATTTGTTCAGAATATGATGGAGTGAGAAGACAGTAAAGTTTCAAAATTTTACTGTCCTAACACTGGCTCTGTCTAGGATGTATACTTTCTGTGAGTATAACAAGGATCTAGATCTCCTGGGGAAGTAGACCACATATTTTATTTGTTTTGGGGTGAGGTTTTTATGAAAATGGGAAAAGGAAAGTAACAAATGATGGGGGACGGGAATGATTCCTAGACTACTGTGCATGGAATAAAATATTTTGAGAATTATTTGAGGGTTGTCCATGCACTGGCAACGCTCAATTCTCTTTGTACATGTTTATGAAAAGAACTGCTTCAAGTATTGCCCATGTACAGGCAATTCCTGCTCCTCTCCTGACATATTCTGTACATAGTAAGAATCATCACCTCCCTTGCCAGTGATAACGAAAGGACCCAACCACAGGGCTTCAAATTTTCCATGTTTTCCTTTGTCCTGACACCTTGCATTCCACATCAGTACCAGATCATTTATTTCAAACTTTCTGTCTTTGGCCTTCTTGTCAAAGAGATATTTTACTTGTGATTGTAATTTAACATTCTGCCTCTGGGCTATTCTCCTTGTTTCATCAAGTTCTGCCAGCTGTTCCAATCTTTCCTCCATGGGTTCAGGAATATTCAAGTCTTCCTAAAGAATAAATTTGTATACTGGTATAAGATTTTCCAATGATAATCTGGCTTGTGTCCCATACACCAACTCATAAGGAGATCTCCCAATTGCTCTTTTTATAGTAATCCTATCAGCCCATACTGCCATTCTTAATTTTGAATCCCAAGCCTTCTTGTTTCTATCCAACATTCTTTTTATGATTTTCAAGAGGCTTTTGTTACTTGATTCTGCTTGTCCATTGGCCTGTGGATGGTAGGGAGCAGCATAAGAAACAGTGATACCATGTGTACTGCAAAATCCTTTGAATTCATCAGATCTAAAACACATCCCATTATCTGTAATCAATCTTACTGGAGTACCAAATTTGCATATAATATTATCCATCAGAAAATTAATCACAACTTTACTTGTTGCCTGTTTCGTTGGGATTGCTTCCACCCATTTTGTAAAGTAGTCAGTAGCAACTAAAATCCATTTATGCCCCCCACTTGATTTCTCTGAGATTTCACCTATAAAATTAATACCCCATTGATAAAATGGAGCCTCAACTTGCATAGGTTTTAAGGGTAGTGCTCCCTGATATTTTAACTTGCCTAAGAACTTCTGGCATGCTTCACGCTTTCTAGTGTATTGGTATGAATCATTAAAAACTTTAGGCCAATAGTATCCTACCCTCAGGATTTTGTGGGCTGTAGTTTTTGCTGAGAAATGACCTCCGCACATGCCTTCATGCAACTCCTTCATAATATGTTTTGACTGATATTCATCCAAGCATAATAGTAGAACCCCATCTCTGTTTTTCCAATAAAGATCCCCACTGATGAGTACATATTTTGAAGCTTGTAGTTTGAGTGTCCTCCTTTTGTTATCATCATATCCTTCAGGACACTTCATATGTTTTAGATAATATATTATATCAGTATACCATGGAGTGTGTTCAATACTGGTACTTGCATCAACATTACATATCTGAGAAGCTTCTAGATTACTTTTAGCCATCAATTTGGCAAGACCCTGTCCTCTCACTAATTTAGTGATTTGGATTTCAATGTTGAATTCCTGAATCCTATTGATCCACCTACATCTCCTACCAGTGACTTCAGTTTGGATCAATACATCCTTCACTGCAACATTAGGAACATATGCTATGATTTTAGCCCCCACCAAATATGGTCTAAAATTTTTAACTGCTTTTACCAATGCATATGCCTGTTTTTCAATAATGTCATACTTCAATTCTGCATTCTGGAGGGACTTGCTGAAGAAAGAGATAGGTTGTTCATATCCATCATTGTTTTTCTGTAATAACACTGCTGCAACTGTATGATAGGAAGCAAATGAGAACAATTGGAATGATTTACTGAAGTCAGGGGATACTAAGACTGGGGCTTGCTTGATTGCCTTCTTAATATTGCCAAATGCTCTAATGTTTCTGTTGTCCACTTTATTTCTAAGTTCTTCTTTAGCATTTTTGATATAGGACAAATAATTTCTGCAAAATTTGGTATAAATCTTCTGACAAAATTTATCTGGCCAAAAAATGATTGTATGGCTTTTACATTTTTTGGAATAGGGCGCTGATCAATTGCTTTTACCCTTTCAGGATCTATTTTGACTCCTTCCTTCGAGACTATATGGCCAAGCAATTTTCCTTCTGTTACTGCAAAATGGCATTTTTTAGGATTCAATGATATGTCATATTCTAGGGCTTTGATAAATACTTGTTCTAAGTGTGTGCAATGATCTTCAGCCCTTTTTGAATATGCTGTTAAGTCATCTTGATATACTATCATAATCTTATTAATCAACTCAGCAAAAGCCACATCCATTGCTCTTTGGAATGTTGCTCCAGCATTAGTTAACCCGAATGGCATTCTCAAATATACATATGTTCCCCACGGAGTAGTGAATGCAGTCTTAAATTGTTCTGATTCCTTGACTTTTACCTGATTGTAACCTGAAAAGCCATCCATCATCGATAATAATTCACATCCAGTGACCTTCTGTAGTATTGCCTCCATATTGGGGAGAGGATAATTATCTTTGAGAGAAGATTTATTCAAGATTCTGAAATCTACACACAGTCTAATATCACCATTCTTTTTCCTGACAAGTACTAAATTTGAAACCCAAGAAGAATGTCTAATAGGTTTAATTATAGCTCCATCCCTTAACTTCGTAAGTTCCTCTAGCATCTTAGGGGCTAAAGTAGGATTGATTGGCCTCTATTTTTGCCTGAATGGTTTAGCATCTGGTTTCAGTGGTATCTCATGTTGAAATAGATCCTCTCTATATGCCTTTATGGTGCAGGAGCACCTACCTGACAGCTGGTCTTGATAAGGCAGTTAGTAGTTATAGGTCTTGCTTGTGTTTCCAAGAAGGTCTGTTAAGACCAATTGCATGTAATAAGGTCACGCTGATCATGATAAGATCATGCTGACCAGGCTTTTGCTATTTTTAGTTAGTTGGTTATAACAGCTGTCATGATGTATGTTCGGTTGGATCTCCCAGCCGCCTGGAGAGTTCCCAGCCGCTTGGAGTCGGGTCAGTAGTACTCGTAGGCAAATCTTTATAAGCATGAGGATCGGTTGATTGTAGATCATCGATCGGCAGTATAGTGTTGCATTAAGCAGAGGAGTTCATTTGTGCTATGTGAGAAGCAGTATATTGTATTGCATCTTTGAAATCAATAAAGATCCTGTTTCGTTTTCTGTTTGATCTCCTTTGTGTAATCGATTGCTGGTTTGAGTGGGTTCATGGATTTGCTGATCCATTCCACCGGTTGATCCGTCTGATCGGTGGAATGGCGATGTACAGTAGGTTAGTAGTTAGTTTGTTTGTTTGCATGCAGGTGTGCAGGATCGCGGTCGACAGATGTTGAGAAGCCTAGCATCCTCATGTGCTAGGTCGAGCTGATTGAGTTGGAAGATCACCCTGAGAGTGGATCGGGTCATCCCTGGAGGATCGGCGAAGTGAAATTTTGCTAAGTGAAGAAGTTCGTTAAGACAGCATCATCAGGATATTTCAGCAAATATCCTGCAGACAGTTCAGATATCGTCATCCGGATAAGTGGAGGAGAGCATGATGTTGTCGAGTGCATGAAGTGCAAGTGCGTCGGGGTGATCATCATCTGGAGGAGCCGAGGAGGAGCGTATCGGCATCAGGATCATCTTCTGGGAGAGCCCATCATCCGCATATCGCTAACAGATGCGGGAGTGAAAGTTCATTTTTTTGACTAAGTGTTGAAGAGGTCATCAGGATATTGGGTGACGTCATCGTCATCAGGATATGACGTCATCGTCATCAGGATATTGAGATATCCCCCTGTGCGAGTTTATCCTGCCGTTGTTAAGTGGTTAAGTATCGGCATCGGCAGAAAGTGTGAAGCATCATCAGGAGGTTTCGAGAGAACCGGATAAAGCAGATCATGATGCTGTTGTTTGTGTCGTCGGCTAGCGGAGCATCGAAGGGAAGGTGCTGAAGGTGATCGTCATCAGGATCTTTGGGGCAACCGGATATTGGTTATCCTGCTGACGAAGGAAGTGTTGCATATCATGATGCCGATGGAGTTCGGCACCCAATGAACAGTGCAACCGGAGGATGTTTGCGTTAGTTGAACATCATGATGATGATGTTAGGAGGAAGGCAGAGGAAGTGAATAGTAGTCGGCAGGAGGATAAGTGTGATCATCCAAAATATGATGATGCTGTTGGTGGTTTTAGGAAACATGATGATGATGATGCTGACAGAGTAAAGCAGAATATGATGATGATGGCGAAGATGATGATGATGAGGTTGGTCTGCAGACATCCATGCTATATGCGAAGGTTATAGTGTGGATGCCTCTGCATCACTTTAAATCATCATATGACCAAGCAAATACATGCCTAAACTTCCTAAGTAGGTTGATGATTCTGCTTCTGATTTTTGGGTCAAGATTCTTTCCAATATACACATTCTTTGGGGTTGTCTGTGTCCCCAAATTGATTTCCTCAAGGTCCTTAGGTATCACAGGTGTGTCTTCCTTTTTATATCTATCATGCCCATCAAATGCCTTTTCTAATGCAATAAGTCCCTTGGGTATCTTATTCGTCTTCAACTAAACTACCTCTTGGCCAAAAAGGGTTTCCTTCCCATCATGTTCCTCCACAAATGCACTGAAATCAATTTCTTGATTTTCATAATAATCGGCACAATGTAAGAATTTGATTATATCAGCATCGTCGTTAAATACTTGCCAATTCTGTATATTATCAGGGATAGTGGGTCTAGTTTTAAATTCAACTTCTGTAATCCCTCCTAGTGTGACATCATCTCTCTTTAATGCAATGTTTGCTAAAAAGTCTGCCATAATGTTTTTAGACCTATCAACCTAGCTGATTGAAAAGGCATCAAATAATTCAACACTATCCCAAACTGCATTTCTGTACTGTCTTAATCTTTTATTTTTAGATAAATATTTTTCTCTTACTTGGGAGATGACCAGTTCAGAATCACCATAGACAGCTAACTTTTTTATTTTGTGTTTAGTGGCTATGTTTAGGCCAATGAGCAGGGCTTCATACTCGGCTACATTATTTGTGCATTCAAATGTCAATAGGAAAGAGTATTTGAAAGTTTTACCTCCTGGTGAAATGAAAATTACTCCAGCCCCATTTCCTATTTTGCTACATGCACCATCAAAATACATTTTCCACAGATCATTTTCTTCTTTCATAGATTCAGTGTGTATTGGATCAGTATTATGCAATTCTGGTGTAGTTTCTCCAACTTTGAAAACTCCTAAATCTGTATCAGAAAAGAAATTTATCTGATGCCGATCCATTCTTTCTATAATATTGTCATACCTTGGCTCTCTGCACAACTTGATTTCCTTGCCACCTACTGGTATGGTGGCATATGATAGATCTAATTGAACATTGCCTCCTGCCATTGCAGCCCATTGCCTTGATAGAAGCATTCCATAATACTGTGGGATATCAACCACAGTGATGTCAATGTTATAAGTTGCTTCAGGGTGTGAGGCAAGTTTTATCTCTACATCTTTCATAATACCAACTACTGGAATAGATCTGTTATCCATTGCATAACACTGACCATACGTAGTATCAACCCACATTCCCAATTCTTTCATAACTGCTATAGGCATGATATTCATAGCAGCACCTGAATCAATCATACAATTCCTGACTATCCTATTCTTGATTACTAGTGTAGTATAGAATGGGTCCACCTATGAGGGATTTTTTGTAAGTGTGTCACCAAGGTATACCTCAGGCATCTTAAAATTTTCTTGATGCACATTATTTGTTGTTTTTTCAAACCCTTTATGTTTTGGATTTGGTGTATCAGAAATCATCTTGACAACTGTACTCCTATATTTATCTATTTTCATCATCTCTAGGAGTGGGACTGATATCTTCACCTGAGACACTGCATGTGCAATGTCAAAAGAATGGGCTATGATCTGGTCATTCTTTTCTGTTTTTGTGTTCTCTTTTTCTTGGTTTTCTTTCATTTTATTTTTATCCCCCTTTTCTGGTTCTTTGGATGATGATTTTGTATTATTCCCTTTGTTATTCTGGTCTTTTATAAATACACTCCCAGGAGTTCCTTGCCCAACATTTGTTGTTCTATTCCTTAAGTTATAAGTGTTTCGAGCTTGAGCCACTGCAGCCACTATGAGAGCTTCTCTTTCATCCTCAGTAGGTTTTCTCCATTGACCATATGACTTGTTGTTACAACTATCTTCCTGGTCTGAGAATACCTCTTGTTCTCCCATGTTGATATGATACTTTTGGTTCCCTACATCATACTCATATCCTCCTTCTGAAGAAGAGTAATCTTCTGTCACCACACATGGTGTATCCTACATCATATTGATGGTGTGATTATCCCTATTATAATTGTATAGCATTTCCTCTTGCTATATTGATTTAGCTACCTCATAGTATTCAGGTAAATGTGCTAAATTACATACAAAACACCAAGGTTTATTTTCTGCCATATGTGCCATGTTTCTCTTCAGGGGATCAGGAGTATCTTTTCCATATGGTTGCTTTCTGCTATTATCGATAGCTCTTCCATCCTTCCAATTTGTATTGTAGGGCACATCATGTAACCTAGGTCTTTCATGCCTATGCTGACCCTCTGGTTTAGTCTGTTGAACATTTGGATTCTGAAGATTTCTATGATTATCCCTCTTACTGACCATTCCTGCAGCCTTCCTATTATTTTCAATAGTTATGGCCACTTTTTGTGCTTCGGCCAAGGTTGCAGGACACCTGTTTCTAAGTTCGTATCCTGTTTTGGGGTCAAATGCTTTCATATAGATACTCAGTGCTGCCTGGTCAGATAACTTGGCTCCATGTGGTACCTTATTATGTAACTTGGAAAACTTCAAGTTGAAATCAAATACTGACTCATTTTGATACTTTGGTATACTTATTAATTCATGTAATGCAAACTCAGGAGCATATTGGTTACCATACTAATCCTTAAACTGGTTATGGAAATCAGTTATTGAATTGATTGATGCATCAGGCAAGCTATTAAACCAATCTCTGGCATCTTCAGTGAGGGACATCATGAATAACCTCATTCTAATATCTTCCCAATCCATACCAATATCCTGTACAAAAGCATTAAAACTTCTGATATGATCTTCCGCAGATATTGCATTGTTTCCAGTAAACTTGGGAACCATATTCCTCCAAGTACTATCCATAGGATATGGATACAACTGATATCCAGTTAAATCAAATTGACTACATATATTTGCAAGGTTTTGAGGTGGGAAGTTCAAAGGTGGTGGATTGGGATAATAATTATATCCACCTGGTGGCTGATGATATGCATATTGTTGATGTTGGTTCATGTGGGGATTTGTGTAATGGTTTTGTGGTCTATAATATTGTTGACCAGGGGGTGGGTAAGTATTTGCTATATGTTGAGATGTATTACGTATAGGAGGTGGTCTAGGGTTTTGGGGAATAGTATTCTGATGACTTCCGGATGCATGTGAGTTTTGAACACCACCTGTATTTTGCTGTGTATTTCTTGAGATATTCCCTCTATGCGGAGGTACATATTTTGGGGGACCTATTTTGGCTTTACTTTTCCTCTGTTGAATTTCTTGCTGCAACAACTCTCTCTCTTCCTGTATCTTGTACCTTTCAAGTTCTTTCCGGAGCATGAGTATTTCCTGTTGCTCTTCACTCATTTCTTTTAAATTCTCTACATTGTTATTTATTTCTTGATATTCTGGATTATCATTCATTCCCTGGTTTGAAAATTCATAACCCATCTCTTCTCCTTGATGTAATGACATCTTGAAGTCATGTTCAGCTTGGTTTTGATCAATATCCCTCATAATCTTTGCATCATAATCACGCTGTTCTTGAGGAGTGGGTCTATACCTTGCTAAAATATCATCAATTGCTCCACTGAGGTTCTCATTTGAATCATGCAGAGGTGTGAATTTGTTGTGAATTGAAATATTTTGTTCTGAATCATTCTCTTGGATATCCAGCTTATTATCTTGGTGGGAATATTTTGAATTCCCATTTCTTTTAGAAATGTTTCTAAGTGGTGGAGATGACTGCAAATTTCTACCTTCTATCTTGGATCTCCTACCATCCATTTGATATTGAATTCTTTGTTATAATTGTAACTAGAGTCGCCACCTATTTATTAAATAGGAAAAGTTTATATTTTATCTGTAGGGTTCTTGTCATCAGCAGAGTTACCAAATTAAATTTTCTGAAATGACTCTATGGAAGAAAGGATTAATTTCTAAGGTCTTTTACTAAGTCCCCGGCAGAGTCGCCAATTTGTTAGGTCTCAAAAATGCAGGTTGCCAATCCTAAGAGGATGCCAAGCTCTATGTTTGGATTTGCAACGTTTTTGAACTAACTTGACGAAATCAACCTTCAAGGTTTGATGATTTCCTTCGCTTTAGGTCCTGCTATACCTAGGTGGGTGAACCTTGGGAAATTAAAGCAGACTAAATGTGAATGTATGGACTAATCAAATCTATCTACAATGGCATAGGATGTAGGATAGATGAAATGCTTGCTAACTAATTTTATGTTTAATGTCTAATGAGTAATTGTTAAAAATTGTATAAGCAATATCAAGGTAAAAGGTTTTAAATAATGAGTTGAATGAGACTAGTGCCTTGTTGGGTAACAGAGTCAATTTGAAGGACCAAGAGTAGTGGTTTCCTGATGGTAATAATTCTAATTGTTTGGCACAGTTTTAGTTTATAACTTGTATAAACGTGCAAGTAAATGACTGACAAACTCTTCTTGATAATCCAACCAAATAGAATCAGATATCTTATAATTCACCAGAAGGTATTTTAATCCTTACTTGAAGGAACCAAATGAAATGAATGGACAAGATTAATAGATATTATTTTACTGGAGACAGAATGGCAATCTAATTATATGGCCCTACTTAGTAATCCAAACTTAATACTTCCAAGCTACTGTAACTAAATTAGAAGGGTTTAATTCCTCAAATGGACACCAACCTATTTAATCAAATAGATACAGCAAATGTGTATTGACAGATTAAATATATACTTGATACATTAATCTGAATATCAAGGAAATGCAGAAATGGAGACAGCCACACAATTGAATAATTTTAACAAACAATTGATACCAAAGTAGAACCACTGAATCAGGGAACTTCAAACTTCTTCTTCAAATAAAATATGCAACATAGTCATTTTGGAACATTTTATATATGATGTATATGAATATATTCTACTGCTGATGATCTCTCAGCATCGATTGTTTGAACTTATATAGATATTTCTATGAAGAGACATAACTCTTCAATAAGTTTTTTGGGAACTTAACAATCATTAACAACTATGACATAATCATGATTAGGCCTTATTCAGCCATAAGTAAACTTTAGCCAAGTAATCCAAGTAATCATGCTCACGATGAGAATCCGTAAGGTCAACAGCACTTCTGGTAATTATATCAAGTGTGATCATGCTTTCCAATTGTTTGCAAACCTCTCTAGATGCAGAGGCTTTGTCTTTCAGAGCTCCTGTGGCTTTGTGTAATATAATTTGACAATCAATAATCCATTCTTCTTTACTCTTCACCTCTCCGTTGTCTTTAAATATCCTGGGCACTCCTGCATTTGAGGCATCATTTCCTTCCTTAGCATTAGCTTTAAGTTTGTCATAGTAATTTTGGTGCTGTTTGAGCAATGCTCTTGCATCAGAGATATCTGTACTATCAGCAGCACTTCTGTTTTGTAGCTCAATCAATTTTTCTTGTATTCTCTTTTCAAGTCTTTCATGTTCTTTAACTGCTTTATGATTCTCTGAGTAATTATCCCAAAACTGGTTTAACCACCGCACCATGTTTTCATACCTGCTCTGCAGTATTGTAACAAATGCATCCATCTGAATTTGTGTTGCCTAGTCAAGGGATAATACTTGAATACCCTGTGAGCTCTCACCTTGAGTTATTCTTTTTGTGGATTGGCCAAAAGTACTCTTAACATCATCCTTCAGGTAATCATTTTCTTTTGTCAATCTTTCACAATTCAATTTGTATGCATCTCTCTCTTTGATCAACATTTGAGCTTGTGCTTTATTCAATTTTGCAACATTGATACCAATGTCTGCAATAATTATAGGGTCAATTTCCCCTGCTTTCAAAGTCATAACATGGCCAAAAGTCTTTTCAATATCTATGATGGCCATCTTCTTATGGGGAGGGTATAACGCCCATATCATCAAGGAATTTTCATCATTATTATATCTTGTTCCCATATATACTTCATTAACTCCTTCTGGAGTAAGCTTATACTTATCATCAGCACTATTCAGAAAACTGTCAAAAACCAAAGCAGAATTTAAATCTAGACCAGGAAAAATCATAACCCCTGCATCCTTAAGCAACTGTCTACCCTTGCTAGGTGTCATATCTTGCATCTCTTTATCTACTGTTTCCTTTAGCATATCTAATAATTGCCTTTCATTATCAGCAGAAACATCATCTACTGACTCTCTGATCTCTTTCCCTTTGTATTTATACAAGAATGATTTAAATTCTTTTGATTGAATGAATTTATCATCTGAAATGAAAGAATCATAGGCTGTTTGGCGTGGATCCTCATCAGCAGACCCCTCCTCATCATGTAGCACAACTGGAGGCTGATATTGTTACATTTTCCTTTTGGACATTTCCACTATTTTGTCTTGTGATTGTTCCTGCCCTGTCAGCTCTTCATCTTCAAAGGATACAACCTCAATCTCTGCTATCTATTTTTTATTTTCACTTAAATCCCTATCATACTTTTCTACCACCAATTCAACTTCAGCTTCTTCTAGATTTCTAATAACATCATCATGTGGATAATGTATGTGCATGTATCCACTGAGATTTTGTTTACTTCTTGCAGAGTCAATAAAGCCTTCAGGGTCAAATCCTTTCCTCGCCTCAGCAGTCATCATGTTATAATGCATTAATTTATCCAAAATGAGATTGTAACCTTCTTTTGAAACCACAGTAAAATCTCCAAAACATAAGGTGCTGGGCATAAATGATTGTTTATCATGTGAACTCAGATGCATCACATTTGAACAATGCATTTGCCTAATTATCTCTAAATATGCAAGTCTGTCAGGGACAGTCTTAGGCAATATGAATGGAGTATCCTCAAATCCATAAACTCTGATCATAGTAGCATCCTCAAAGCAATACCAGTCTCCCCAATTATGAGTGACAGTAGGGTGGCCACCAAAATCTTTTGGTCTGAGGAATCTTTTTATTTCAGTTGAAATTGAATATTCACAGGGGTGGTTAAAATACCTATACAACACTTTTACACAATGTTCTTCAAATTGAGCATAGCTGGAGTGGGCATATCTACTATCCCAGATTCTGGTCCACATTTGTATGGGTATTTTTTCCCCTTTCTTATCTGCAGCAATAACTCGAAACTCACTTGGCCATAACCCTACTTCCTGGCCGTAATATAACACCATGTGCATAAGCATTGAATAATGCTCAAAAGAGCATGCTGGAGCACTGTTTTTTATTGCAGACAGACCAGAGTCCATTCTATTAGCAATATAAGAAGCATAATCAAACTGCCTTGCATTATGACACTGAATGTCAGAAGCTATGACCATTAGAGGAATAGTCATGAACTCGGGGACCTCTGAACCAAGGACTTGGCCTACAGAAAAATAGGTATACTGTATATATGGTTCAAATATAGCTACATGAAAAGGAGGGCCATCATTTTCAGTTAAGGGCATCACTTCTCCTTCAACCCTGGGCCTATGAATGGGCAACCTCCATCCATTGTAAGTTGTATCCATTCTCCAATACTCTTTATCTAGATCTTCATAAACAATAGGGACAGTGCATAAATCATCTAGATCAAACACCTCACAAATAGCATTTTTTGACAGATGCACAATTGGTTCTCCCTGTGGGTTGCAGATGGCTTTCAGGCTTGAATTGTAATGTCTGGCAAGCAGTTGAAGGAGTTCCACATTCAAGAATACATTAGGCACAACCAGTTTTCCTAAATTCATGTGCCATGGGTTTGACACAGTAGCATTCCTAAACCTTCTATTATAGTGGAATCTGAAAAGCTCATATCCCTGAATTGGGGTCCAGATATCTCCAAGGTGTTTATGTTTATCTTCTAATCTCTCAACCTCTACCCTGAGTTAAGCAGACCTTCTGGCCTTGGGAGTTGACCCAGGCAGTTGGTCAATCAAGTCCTGGTTGAGTTTTCTATTTTTTACCTTTTCCTCAGGGGTTTGTTTAGTTTTTTGTTTTTTGGACTTACTGGTTTCCCCTTGTGACTTTCTTCCTTTTCCCTTTCCCAGAGTTTCCATATTTAAAACTTCGGCAGAAAATTTAAACACAAGCTATACAGTAGTTTGTATGTATGTACCTGTCGCTTGTTGGCTGGAATCGAAATCCTCTGCTTTTGCCTCAAGAGTTCCTCTGTATTCTCTTCTCAGACGGCTTTGTAGTTATAATGATCGTAAAGGATTTCATAGCCATTTGTATTTAATTATCTGATCAATTCAATGTTCATCGCTGTGAAATGTCACATCGCCATAACTCCTCTTATCGGTATGATTTTTAAAATGTCTGGGCAACCTTAATGCTTTTATGGTGTGAACAATCAATCGGCGTGACCATTGGCAGGACCTGTTTCATCGCCGTGTGATTTAGATTTCTCTCCGACGTAATGCGTCTTATCAATATAATTTGTTTATCGGGGTAATTAACACTATCGGGATAACATAATTATGTTTCCCCGAGCTTTGTCGTCTCACCGATAGTCGTCTTTACTTTGGATCGGGATGACTTTGTTAATGTCTTGCCGCTAGAGTATCAACAGGTATGAATTTATTCTCATTGGAATGAAATATACTATCGGGATAGCTTTCAAAGGATAACCCGATCCCAATCATCTCCCCGATGGCCCTTTCATATTCTTTATCGGACAGAGTATATTAAAGTGTCACCGACACCTTTTGATCGCCGTGACTTGTAAATCGGCAAGACCTAATTCCTTTGTCCCGATATGTCGAGTTATCCCGATAGATATGTGTATCGCTGTGAGTCTCGCTGAAAGCTCTCTTATCGCCAAGACTTTGAGTATCAAAAACTTCTTTGTGTCTTATCCCGATAGTTTACTTCTTGCCGATGGCTATTTGCTTCGTTGCTCCCGCAGGATGTTCGATGAAACTCTTGCCGAAATACTTCATCGGTATGATATATACCGTCAGGGAAGCTTTTGAAGGATCCTCCGATGGTTATCAGTCATACCGATCAGAATGACTACTTGGTTCTCTTGCCGATGTAAGGTCATCAGTATTACTTATTCCATCGGTGACTTCCATAAATCTCCTTCCGATCTGCATTCTCACGCCGATGGTTATTTTCAAATGATTCCTTATGTATCGGTGTAAGCAAAACAACATCTTGCCGATGGATTGACCTTGAAGACATTTGGCACTGCTCATCTATAGACACCTTGAGAGATACATTAAATTTTTATCATAGTTTTTTGAGATATTTTTTTTTTTTAGAATTTTTTTAGAATATGATGGAGTGAGAAGACAGTAAAGTTTCAAAATTTTACTATCCTAACAGAAGTCTCAGCTGAAGAACTTAGTTATGAATTGATCGATCAGGATCAACCTGAGACCTCCCAAAATACCCTAGAAGCTCAACCATCAAACCAAAGCTTTGAAGAGGAAAGAGTTCAACTATCAGACCCAATCTTTGAGGAGGAAAGCATTCCTTTAAACATCATGGCTGACAATAACAATGATAACCCTTTCAACAGAAGGAGAGCAAACCAAGGAGATGGTGATAACCCAAGAAGAGCAGCACCGACATTTACCTATCCTATTGCTCTTAACAAAGATGACAATGCACCCATGAAAAACATTTCACCTTCCATCTTACCAACTTTCAGAGGTTTATCCTCCGAAGACCCTGACCAATTCCTTTTTTATTTTAAAGTCCTGTGCTAGACATATGACTACAAAAATGATAACTAGAAACGTAAACTCTTACCCTCCACTCTGAGAGATGTTGCAATGCGTTGGTTCATGGGATTAGTTTCAGGATCGATAACCACGTGGGACAAAATGGAAACTATCTTTTTAGACAAATATCAGAGATACTGCAAAGTTAGCGATAGGAAAGAGGAATTGTTCAAATTTAGGCAGAAAGAAGATGAGAGCTTGGAAGATTACCTTGATAGGTTCATCTTTTTAACCAAACGATGTGGTGAAGAGGCCATAAGCCCAGAAATTCTAAAGACCATATTTCTCAAGGGACTCGATGAGGATGCTAGGAGAAGCCTAGATTTAATGGGAAAAGGAGATGTGTCCCAACTTGAACTCGGTGATATCCCTGAGTTATGCAGGAATTTCTCCCATACTCATGGAGGTATCCGTAAGTCCAGTCTTTTGAGGGGCTCAAATGAAATTGGTAAACTGCGAGAGGAAATAGCAAATTTGAAAACTAACATTCTTGTTCAGTTAAACACCACTTTGGATGGAATATAGGCCAAAACACATAATCCTGAAACCTTATCCATCTACTGCCCCAGGTGTCGAAACAAACATCTGTTAAAGGAGTTTCCTTTGGACAAAGCTGACAATTGTCAAATTTGTGAAAAGAGTCATGCCACTAACCAATGTGAGATCCTCAATGCAATAAAAAATTCCAAGAAAAGGTCATCCCACACTGAGGAAGAGATCAATTTTGTGGGTCAAAGACCTAGAGGGAATTTCTCCTATGGAAAGAATTCAAATCCCTCCTGGCGACCTCCAAATAATTGGAATAATAGTCAATGGGTAGCACATTGGCCTCCGACACCACCTAATTGGGGACCTTACCCTTAGGGACCACTTGAATGAGCAAATCAGTCTTTGGGAAATCCTCAATGGCCAAATCAGACTCAACAACAATGGTATCCTCAAAATCGTGTCCCTCAATGGAATCAGACTCCAAATCAGTTCTATCATGGACTGATGAGGATGCCCAATCCACAACAAAACCTCTTGTCAGCACCCCAAAACACTCAACAAAATGAGCAGGTCAACCAACCACAACTCCTAGTGCAACCTATCCCTAATCCAAAGAATAACCATCAAACCACACCAGTGTATTCCATGGAGTAGGAAAACATGGTCAGAGTTAATGCTATCTATTGTGGAAACCTATAGTTGAGGTTAGGAAAAACACTCTAGCAGCCTACCATAGTTGAGATCCTTGACGAACCAAATGTAGAATCTGCTGAAGGAATAGAGATACCTTCCATACCTTCATATAAAAACTTGGTGAGTAATCAAGAAAAGATTCTTCAACAATCCTCACCTAAAACTTCCAAGTTATCTCAGGAAGAAGTTGGCCAACATTCAGCAGAGCTTCCAAAGAAGGATTACACCTTGAAAAAGAGACCTCAAGCACCTTTTCCAGAGCACCTCAAAGAAACCCCTTCGAAAAACCCTCCAGAAATGACCTTACCCATTGAAACCGCATTAATAAAAGAAATTAAACGACTCCATATCAAGATTCCATTGTTATAGGTGATTAAAGAAAATTTTGAACTAAACCAGCTAGTTAAACAATTGTGCATAAAAACACCAGGAAGGAAAAAGAAACAGATTAACATTATGCACATCAATGGATACCTAGTTGACCTTCTAGTTGGAAAAATCTCAACCCCAAAATATGGTGACCCAGGTAGTCCACTCATAACAGTGACAATACCTAATGCACTCATGGACTTGGGAGCAACCATTAACGCCATGATGGTGGATGTTATGGAAAAAATGGGACACACTGATCTACATCCCACAACCACCATATTGCAAATGGAAAATCAATCCATAGCTATTCCCAAAGGTGTCTTAGAAAATGTTCCTGTCAAGGTTGATGATTGGGAATACCCAGTGGATTTTCAAATAATCCAGTCCCTCACACCCAAGGACAGTTACCCGTTAATACTGGGAAAACCTTGGTTGGCTACAGTTGTAGCTAAAATTGACTATAGAGCAGGAGGAATGACCATTTCAAATGGTCCCAATAGCAAACACTTATTCCTGTATCCCCCTGCTCAACTTGTTGTGCATAACCAAGTTTGGGTTGATCAACCAGATGGTTTTGAAAAAGAAGAGAATCTAGCCTCACTTGCTATGGTAGTCATCAAACAACACGGTGAAGAATTGGAAGATGAATTGGAAAACAACATGCAAGATATTGTCATAAATTCAGGTAATGAAGAAATTTTAGAAGTAGAAGAGATTTTAGGACACCCGATCCACACTGATGATATTGAACATGATTACACCAACTTCACAACATTACCTTGTCCTCTAGCTAATATCATTATGAAAATAGATCACTTCTTCGAAGATATTGCTAGATTCCACAGAACTATACCGCATAGCTGTCCTCTCAACACCTTAGCGAGAGAAGTTCATACCGTCACCTCCAACTATCCCAGAACCAAAACTATCATGTTACTACTAGGAAAGACCTTAAATATTAACAGCTGGTTGACAGAGTCAGATGAACTCAAGTTATTTGATGTTTTGGTAAATAGATCCAAAGCTTTTGCTTGGGATTATACAGACATGAGAGGAATAAACCCAGGTGTTTGTACCCATCACATCTATACTAAAGATGTGAGAACTGTTCGTCAACCACAACGAAGACTCAACCCTGCTCTTAAAGACATTGTTAAAACAAAGATTGAAAAACTCTTGCAATTAGGGTTCATCTATCCCATCTTTGACAGCAAATGGGTTTCACCTCTGGTAGTAGTCCCAAATAAAAATGGGAAGTGGAGAGTGTGTGCTAATTATAGAGAGGTCAATAAAGCCACCTATAGAGATTACTTTCCTTTACCTTTCATAGACTAGGTCTTGGATAATCTAGTAGGAAGGAAGTATTTCTCATTTTTGGATGGATTCAACGGATATAACCAAATACAAGTAGCAGCAGAGGACCAGGACAAAACAACTTTTACCTGTCCCTAGGGACATTCGCATATCAAGTTCTTCCCTTTAGGCTATGTAACTCTCCTGCAACATTTCATAGAGTTGTTATAGCCATCTTTGTTGAGCTTGTAAATGATTGTATGGAAGTCTATATGGACGACTTCACAGTATATGGTTCCACTTTTGACGAAGCTCTTAAAAATTTGGACAAGGTATTGCAGCGAGGTAAGGACCATCAGCTATCCCCGAGTCATGAAAAATGTTTAATAATGGTAGAAAAATGGATAGTGTTGGGACACCACATCTCAGCTGAAGGGATAAAAGTGGATCCTAAGCAAATCAAAGTGATACAACAACTAGAGACTCCAAAGAACCAAAGTGATGTCAAAAGTTTCTTAGGACATGCTGGATATTACCAAAGATTCATAGAAAACTTCAGCAAGATTGAAACCCCCATGTTCTCCCTTCTCCAAAAGGATATAGACTTTGTCTGGACAACAAAATGTCAAACATCATTTGAGATCATTAAGGAGAAACTCATTTTTGCTCCAGTCCTATGTGGACCTAACTAGAACCTTTCTTTCCATATTTACACAGATGCTTCCAATGATGCTATTGGAGCAGTTTTAGGTCAGGAAGATGAGAATGGATAGAAATATGCCATCTATTTCATCAATAAGAATTTGACTCCCACAGAACGAAATTACACCACTACAGAGAAAGAATTGTTAGTTGTGGTTCATGCAATCAATAAATTTTGACATTACATTACAGGGTATAAAGTAACTGTGTTCACAGACCATTCAACTATCAGATACCTGATGAACAAACCTACAGTAAATGGAAGAATAATCATACAGTTATTGCTTCTCCAAGAATTCAATGTGACCATCATTGATAAGCTTGAAAAGTTCAACTTATTTGCAGACTTCTTATCTCGAATCAAACAAGACAATGGAGATTGTGCCCCTATACAAGATGAATTCCCAGATGAAAATTTATTTTCTATCTCCATTAAAACCCCATGGTTTGAAGACGTTACCAACTATCTTGCCACTTTTGAGTTTCCACCAAATTTTATGTCAAAACAAAAGAAATGTCTCATTTGGGAAAGTGCTAAGTTCAAATGGATTAATGGTATGCTATTCCGATGTGGCCCTGATCTTGTTTTACGACGTTGTGTCAGATCAGATGAAACATACAACATCCTCAGAGCCTGCCATGATGATCCCTCTAGAGGTCATTACTCCACCAAGAGGACGTCCCATAAAATCTTAGATGCAGGATATTATTGGCCCTCTATGCATAAAGATGTAAAAAACTATGTTCGCCACTGTGATGAATGCCAACGAGTAGGAAGACCCACGGCATCCAATGAGATGCCTCTATATCTGCAGATGGTTTTTGAACCATTTGAAAAGTGGGGATTGGATTTCATCAGACCCATAGATCCTCCTTCACAGGGTCAAGAATACATTTTGGTTTGTACTGACTATTTGACTAAGTGGACAGAAGTCCAAGCATTAAGAGTTACTAGGGAAGAACAAGTCGCAAACTTCCTGTATAACAGGATTTTTCTCAGATTTGGAGCCCCTAGATCAATTGTCACAGATCAAGGACCCCAGTTTATGTCCAAAGTTTTGCTAGCCTTTACTGATCATTTCCAGGTAATCCATAAGAAGTCATCTCATTATCACCCACAAGAAAATGGTCAAGTGGAAGTCACTAATAGGGAGCTTGAAAACATTTTGACAAAAATAGTTTCATCAGGAAGAAGAGATTGGGCCAGAAAATTACCTGAAGCTGTATGGGCCTATAATACAACTTGGAAATCAACTACTGGTCTTACTCCTTACGAGTTAGTCTTTGGGAAGAAACGTCTTTTACCCATTGAATTTGAACTTCAAATGCTTAGAACGACAATGGAGGTAGGCCTGGACCTTGATTGAGCCTAGGTTGAAAGAGTCTTGTAGCTTAGTGAATTAGATGAACTCTGTCTAGAATCTGTTCACCAGACTGAGTTAGTCCAACAACAACGGAAGGACTGGCATGATAAACATATAAAAGAAAGAGAGTTCCATAATGGGGATTGGGCACTGTTATTTGATTCCATTTATAAAGATCAAAAAGGTAAACTAAGAACTCATTGGCTAGGTCCATATGAGATTTCTAAAGTATTTCCAAATGGATCAGTGTAGCTTAAACCCATCGATGGTGGCACTCAAACTCTCTTAGTCAACGATCATCGATTACAAATCTACCACAAACCTATTAACAAAGAAGAATTTATGTGCATGGTAGAAATGCAAGGAGAAACCCAATGTATTGACTCTACTTCGGCAGAGGTAGTATAATTGAGCTAAAAAAAATCAAAAAAGTCAATCAATAAATTTGGTGTGTGTATGTATTCATGATTATTTCAGAGCATTCTTATTGTATCTTCATCTTTGTACTTGTCTAAATTTCATTATTGTTTTGCAGGACTTCATCTTTGAACAAGTACAATATCCCGACACATCTTTCAGCGATGCTACGAAACTTTGTTCTTTCATCCCGGCTACATGTTTCAGTGTGCTCCAGAAACTTGTTCCTTCATGTTGTTCTTGCATTCCGGCTGTATCTTTCAGCGATGCTCCAAAACTTGTTCCTTCATGTTGTTCTTGCATTCTGCCTGCATCTTTCAGCGATGTTTCAGAATTTTATTTTCGCATTCTGGCTGCATCTTTCAGTGATGCTCCGGAACTTGTTCTTGCATTTTGGGGCATCTTTCAGCGATGCTCCATAACTTCATTCTTTCATCCTGACTACAGCTTTCATCGATGCTCTGGAACTTGTTCCTTCATGTTGCTCCTGCATTTCGGCACATCTTTCAGCAATGCTCCAGAATTTGTTCTTGCATTTTGGTTGCATCTTTCAGCGATGCTCCAAAATTTGTTCCTACATTCTAGCTACATCTTTCACCGATGCTCTGGAACCTTGCTTCATACATCGTATACTTCTTCCATGGGCATCTTTTTTTGATGTTTTGGATTCATGATTTTCCTTCTGTACAAATACTCTGACATCCTCAACAACATACCCATTGCCATCACCAAACTTTTCCATACCAATGCCACCTTAGAAATTCACACCCTATATTGCCATCTTTCACCATAATAAATGATATTATTGTGACAATCTATCGTCATAATAATTAGAACACTTTTAGCCACCCCATGTTCATTAATAATAAATCCATTACAACCCTTTACTATACCATCCAAATCTAATAACACCGCCGTCTATGATGCCATTACGTCAGCACAATGAGGTGACTTTCAAATCAATAACGAAACATAAATTATGTACATCTTTTGTCTTAAGTAGGTAAATTATTGTGAATAAAATTAAATAAATTGGCACGTTCCCCCTCTTTTCCAAATTTAGTAAGTTGTGCGAACTATACCTTCACTGGAAGAGGTGGCAGCTCATTCATTCCATTCCATGCAAGGTAATAATTAGATATAGAGTAGCTGAATGCCATGAATTAATCCATGTCCTATCAGCATTATCAAAGTACAAGTGGCCATAAAGATTGAGTTTTGCTTAATCTGCATATCAATTTGTCTGAAGCAGTTCTCACCTTGGTGTGCCATGAAGTTCAGTAGACACTCAGCAAAATTGCCAGCAGGGCATAGAATGGGAGGAGCAAAGCATAAATCAGAGCCAACTTCCGCAGACAAGTTATTGGCCCTTGGTAATATTTTAGAACTGTTTCAGAGGGTTGGATGGCTATAATTCATGAAAAAAATTGAGGGGCATAATACACAGCTAGTTAAAGAGTTCGTAGAGAACTTCTCGAACGGATAATCAAATGTGCGAGGAAAGAAATTTAAGGTGAGTCCCCGAACTATTTCTAGCTTATCTAGTATTAAAAATGAGGGCTTGAATCTATCAGAAACTACAAATATTTCCTACCAGAAATTGATAAAGATTTTATTAAGGGAAGGGGAACCTCAACCTTTATTAGTTGTAAATACCCAGGGGCAGAATAAAGGGTTTCAAAGAATGTCTATTGCAAAGCCATGGAGAATGGAGGTAGCCTAGATAATTAAGTATTTCACATGTGAAGGGCAATGTGCTACTGTAGTTGGTCATCCCTTTCGTTTGCTCATTCACCTGTGCCATGGCGCAGAAAACCCTGAATTGAGGGTTAATCTTCCCGCTTTCTTGAATGACTCCCTTATCCACATAATAGAAAGGTTCAAAATTAGGTCTGGGCCATTAAAACACCACGGCCTCATTTCTTTAATTTGTAAGCATCAACTCCTCAAAAAGCGAAACAGAGATGAGAAATGGCAAAAATTTCTAAGGAAATTTGAAACCTGAGCACCCTCAATACATTTTGAGAGAGGCGAGTCATCTGGTTTGGTGGCAGAGAACCCTAGGGAACCTTCCCCTATACCCCCACCTTCTAGGGAAGCTTCTGAAGGTGAAGCACCGAAAAATCCTTCAAACCCTGTAGAACCCGAGGAGCAACCTAGACCACATAATGTTCTAGAAACTCTAGAAAAACAAGAAAATGTGGACTTAGTGGACTCTAAGGATGAAAATAGTCAGCCCAACAAAAAGGAAAAGAGGCCTAAAATGAAATTGCAAAGACCTCCCCCTCTAAGAAGAAGTAAAAGATTGGCTATTGATTTTAGCTGTGCCGCGGCTTGTGACCAACCACATGTACCTAAGAAGAAAAGACATGATAGGCAACCAAGTGAAAACCCAGTACAGTCGAGTGAAAATCAAACCCTGGGAAGTAGTGATGCCCCTAAATCTGAGAAGGAGATTGAGCCACCTAAGAAGGATCAAAAGGAAATAGGAGAACAAGTCCCAAATTATGTACTTGTTGTTGAAGAAGAAGAGGCTCCAGAGGATGAGCCTGTGGAAACCATTTCTCCCACTCAATAGCCATCAGATGAACACATAATTGACACAATCCCTCAAATTGGACAATCATCCCCTCTAAATATTGTCAATGACACAGAACAATGTCTACTAGAAGTGAATGATGAAGAACATGTGCCTGACAATGATACAAAGATTTTTATGCCCCCTCTTTCCAATAATACAGATAATGAAGAATGTGATCACATAAAGGTGGAATTAGAAGAATTAAAAGTAAAAATTGTACAGTTGAGAAATAAACTCCATCAAAATGAGGAACAGATAGCGAGAAAACAACAAGAAATAGACACATAGACAAAAGTTTTGTAGCAGAAAGATCAAGGAATCAAAACTCTAGGAACTCAATTGGAACAAAAGGATAAATTTATTGAGGAATTGCATTAAAAATGAAACAAATTGAGGAGAAAGATAAGGAACATTTGGTTAGTTTATTAGAAAAGGATGAACAAATAAAAAATTTGACTGTCAATTTGGAGCAATTCCTTAAATCATTTGTAGAGGAACATGAGAAACATAAATTAGAACTTAATTCATCTCTTAGTAAAACTGTAGAGTTGTAACAAGAATCACAGGAAGTCAGTGTTAAGCCAACCATGGAATCAAAAGAGATACAAACTGAACCAACCAAAATGGATTGGTTTCAAGTTCACATTCCTTCCATGTTGGCCAAGTGGATGGAAATGTGCTATTTCCTAAGACAAACTGGGGCAGAAAATGCTAGACTTAAAAAGGAAATGGTATTGTTGAAGGAATCCTATGACAGACTCTATCAAGCTAAAATTGATGCATGCAAAATTGGAGAGTTGTTATTAGCTTGTAGGAAGCCATCCAAATTATATTCTATGTTCCTCAATGAACAATTATTGAGATGGAAACTTTTGAGAATTTCCTGCAACTGGCCCCATGATCCAAATGACAAACAATTCCTAGAGGCATTCAAAGAGGCACTCCCTGTTCAGCAGAATCTGCTGTGTGAATTTTTCATACATAATTTGTTTCTAGAAAAATATAGTGATTTCTTCATTAACCTTTTTGTGGGAGAAGTACAACTTAGAGCTTTCATGTCTAATCTGCAAAATCAACTCCATTGGTAGGATATGACTAGAGAATATCTTCAGGCAGAGAGAACTGTAGGGCTCCACATGAGATACCCTAATCATAAGCCCTTTACCTTGAAAACTCAATTCTAAAGGACTAAAAGTTATGAAGCTATGAAGGACAAGTATAATGAAAGTATCAGGATTTGTTTTGAAGATTTCAAAGTTAATGGGCCACAATTAATAGATAGAGCATGGAGCGCCTGTGAGGAGCATTATACTCCCTTGCCTATGTATCTAAAATGAAGGGAGATGATTTCTCCAACCAATCTCAGATGGTCCTATAAAAGAGTAGAAGATTTGATAGAAATACTACAACAACTCAAGACCAAGTGGATAGGAATGCGATACAGACCTCTATTGCTTCTTTAGCCACCCCCTACAGTTTTAGTAACTGCAGAGCAAGATCCCAGGGACTTACATGCATGATAGATGAGGATAAAATTAAACAAAGGATTTCTTAAGTACCCCGATCATTTGGATGAGGAGGTAGAGGACATGTATGATCTCAGCTCAAAATATGATGAACTGAATAGAAAGAGGGATGCAGAAAGATACAGGGCTCATCAAAGAGCAGGAGGACCTACTCAGGCCTAGGAAGGGGAGGGTGCTGAGGTATAAATAACCTCATTTTTATAACAAGCCCTATAACCTGTTTTCCTTGCCCAATTACCCTAAACCATGCCAATTTGTTTATTTTTAGAAGCAATATTTATCTATTTTTGATAAAATGATGTATAAATCTTTATTTTCTAATTGATTGAAATTAGCCACTAATGTTGACATAATTGCATGTAGAGCTGTGTAATTATGCAGGGTTTCATGTATGGCCTAACGGAAGGAGTGGACTTCAAAGCAAATGAAGTCAGAGCACCAGAATTTGAGGGCGCCAGAAATTTAGGCATACATAGTTACTTTGTTAGCAATTCTATTATTTTCTGTTGAAGCATACTTGAGACTTTACGGCTCCACTCACAGCCTTTAATGTGTTTAATTTCATAGACATCTAGTTAGTTTGTAATTAGATATTTTTCTTAAAAGACTTCTTTAATGGCATTTACCTGCCATCTGAAATTTAGGATTTTGGAGTAGTGCAGTTTATATATGTAGGTGCTCAAAACAAGGATATGATACACTGTGTTATGTTATGTTCTAATATACAATACAAAAAGGGTTGTTCAACTATGTTCTATGTTCTGTGATACTTTTATGACATGAATGAATATCGCCAGTTTTATTCTAAGTAATCTTTTCTAAGCAATGGAAGTAATATGAATGGAATTTACTTTGGAGCTGTTGAAGTACTGAATGTGATTTGAATCGATAATAAGATCTCCCAAGAGTTGGCCACTCAAGGGATTATAGAATAGATAAGTATTTTTATTATTGGTGTTGTTATTTCTATTTTGTGAATGTTCTGTTTAGATTAATGTCACTTCGTGTTTAGCTGTGTTATGTGTTCCTGTAGGTTGTGATATTTAAGTTAATGATCTTTGAAATTCTGTTCATTTGAAATTTCTGGAGCATCCACTTCATTCATGAATCTGTTGTTAGTTATTAGTTCAAAGTTTCGATGTGTTTTCAGTTAACAAGTTAGTTGTCTTTTCAAATCCATAGTTAAAATCGCATGTGTGAATTTCTAGATTAAAGTTTATATGCTTTTTAGATTAAAGATTTCAACACTTTCTACCTTAGAGTTTGTGTGCTCTCTAATTTAGATTCTATTTTAAGATTTTCAAAAATTTAGAAAATCTGTTACTAAGTGAGATGTCCAAAAATATCCCCTATTGCATGCAGCCTTGGACATTACCCGGTTGACATAATTGACATATTTTAAACTAAATTGTTAGGACCTTACGATAGCCTGTCATGGGGAAGACTAGAAATCCTGGCCAAATAAAGGTCAAACAAGGAAAGAACTCAACGTAGCCCATTCAGCCTTTTTAAACAAATAGGAGGATAATAGAAAGTGCATTTATGCAATCCCCAAAATTTGTACCCAATCATTCATGAACCAATAATAACCCTTTCTAGTCATTGGGAAACCCCACATAACCCAATATAATAAGATAAGATAATATAGTGAGTTCTCCTTATACTTGACTCACACATTTGTTGATAAGATTCGTGGTATGAAAGATATACATGTATCTATCCATGATGTAGGAGCATCCAAAAGTTGGAGAATATTGCATCACCAAAAACATCTACTTTGTTTTCTTTCTTTATTTATATGTTCTTTTGATAGATTTTGGAGTTCGAGTTCAAGTTTGGATTTGTATTTTTGGCAGTAATCTACATCAAGTCTAAGAATGTATATGGGTGTATAAGAATGTATATGGGTGTAGCACATGATGATTGGTTAAAAATTGGTTGCCACATGAAGAGAAAATGCCTAATTTGTAGATTTATGCTAGTGTGGTAACACCCATGAAGTATTTCAACATTTGGAGGCTATGCAGTAACACGAGGAAGAATTCCTCATAAGGATGCTATACAATGACACCTTTAAGGTTTATGATTTTTGTATTTTATGATTTTAGGTGGAACAAATATTAATTATTCAAATTGGAGTTTTGATAATTCATTTCATCATTAGGAAGTTGTTCCATAACAACTAAGTAAGTATTTATTATTAGATGTTATGTAATGAACCCATTGAGCTTTATGTGTTCATGTTTCAATATTTGAGATGGTACAAAGTTGAACTATTCAAATTGGGTTTGTTTTCCTTTACTTGAATGATAATAGGAATACATCTTGTGGCTTGTGGTGAAGAATAGGGATAAACTGAATAATTCCCAAGGTACAAATATATAGATTTGGTGATTTGGAACCATAATGATCCTTATTGAAGACCAAAATCTTGGTGAAAAGGAATAGAATTCTCTCTGATGCCAAAGAATTGATGAAAAAATATTTTAAAATATAGTTGTTTCATGAAGCTAACATAATTTAATTGAGGTCCTTTCCTCAAGAGTTATTTAATGACTTTCTAAATAAACTAGAGATTGGAGGCTCCTTTGGGTGACGAGGTTGAACATGAAAGGATAAAGCAAAGCTTGGATAAAGAATTGAGAGTAGAATTAAAGATCTAAGGGAGTAGGCCTAGTTTGAGTAGCTAAAATCAAAAGTCTATAAGCACATCTATGAGTATCTAACTATACATTACTTGTGGTGTAAGAATTAGGGTTAAAGATTGTGGCATCACTCATGTTGCAAAATTGTCTATAACTATAGATTGGAAGAGAGTTCCTAGTGAAGTCCATTGTATTGGGTTATAAAACCTTTTGGCATATAAATTTTTTACGGCTTCAAGGATGGATTATAATTCCTAAGGGCTTGGTGTAATTATTATGGATGAAATATTACATCATTTTCTCTATCCATATTTTTTTGTATTTGCTATTGGTCTACAATTTGATTAGGTCAAGGTGTTTTTTACTTATATCTAGGTGTAGGGTTGCATGGTTGGATAGTATTTCATTATAACCTCTATCTATGATTACATCAAATTGTATTAGAGCAAGGTTATTACTAAAGTGATTAATAACCCTACAATAGAAGAAGTTTGTCCACGTGTTTCACTATAAGTGATGCATTTAGAGGAGCGGCTAACAAATTCTTATGCATTGGTTGCCTTGTATGTGATCCATCAAAGAGGTATCTCACATAGGAAGGATAAGGTGTATTTAAACACTATGGTGTTGGATTGGATCTTGTTGGTAAAGAACCAAATGTGAGTCCCAATACACAAACAATTGATGCAGAATCCTTTATTCAAAAGAAGTAATTTCTAAAGCCTTCTAGATATAAGTGTCAAATTGAGGCAATATGAAAGGAGATAATTTTATGTAAAAGGTGATCTAAATTGAGAAATATCTTGGTGGGTCATGCTGACAAGATAAAGACTAGAGGGTTGTTTGTTAGAGTTTAATTTATAGTTCCTAATTTGGAAAGAGCCTTTGAGAAGTAGGAAGAAAAGACAATTGACCTTTCCAAGAGTGTGGTGTCTATATTTAGAGATTTGAAGTAGGAAGAAAAGATAATTGACCTTTTCAAGAGTGTGGTGTCTATATTTAGAGATTTGAACAATTAGAATGAAGAGATGCTTGGTTATATTGATGAGATGCTTGATTAGTTGAAGGTAGGATTATATCAACTAGAACTAATAAGAAGAATGGTGTTTAGAATTGGTAGAGCAATAGGGATCACTACTAGGTGTGGTGGTGCAAAATATTCTAGAGGATGTGTTGTAGACCAACTAATATTAAAAAACAAGGTTGATGAGCTCCTCTATGAGAATCAAGTGAAATAAATCAAGAGACTTAATGCATGGCCAAATAAAGAGGAAGTGATCTTTGATATTAAGGATCAAGAGATGTAAGTGATTAAGATGATTCCTAAAGGAGAGAAATTGGAGGATTGTGATGATATATATTGTTCTCACAAAAGGAGGAATAGAGTTGAAGGAAGAAATTTCCATACGTGTCCTTGAATTGTCACAGACTTAGAGAAGTAATTGTAATAACCACCCTTTGTTCTACTATTTTTTCTTCATAGATTATAGTTTTATTATTAAATATAACACATCACATACCTTGGTAAATTGTAAACTTCAAGTAATGTGAATAAAATGACCAAACTAAGCAATATGTTCTAGTTCTTAACTTTCCTATTGATGATTGTCCACTTTAAATTATGACACCAAATATTTCTATAAATTAATAATTTATTCCAATTTAGATGTGCTAGCTTAGTAATCTCACCAATCCATAGAAATGACAACAACTCTATGCCACAAACTTACTATCTTGCACTAAATAGTGTAATCTTTCTATATATCATGACATATCCCTAGACCCAAACCTATTCCTCAAGGGTTCATTCAAAATGGCATTGCCTACATATCCCTTTTAGGGAATTAGAGGCTTCATGGTTTGCACCATAAGCTTCCATCCTTTTAATTTAGAATGGATTGACACAATAACAATATTTCCAAGTAAGATTAACAAGTCAAGTAAACAAATAATTATTGTTTACATCTCAAGGCCTTAGCACAATAGAAACTAAAAATCATGCCCAAAAAAAATGTTTCCAATAATAGTCAATAGTTCCTATTTCTTAGAAGAATGCGATATCTTTCACAAAATTGTAGAATGCAAGAACAATCCATGACCTATCTCTACACATAAACTAAATGAACATCTCTTACTACAACAATGATACATGGATTATTAGGTTAGTACCTAGTGATCTGATCATATAGACTACATACCCTTGAATACTCTCAATTTACATAATGCAAGACATAATTTTATGATTGATTACTTTCATAAAGAAATGGTTTTAACATACTCATCAGGCATTCAATACATAGCATATAAATGCCAATTTCTACTTCATGGAGATAACCAACTTATCCCCTGGAATGAGCAGAGCTATGACCCCAATTGTTTCCAAGGACTTCTAATTGTAAGAAATTCACATATAATATTTTGAAATCCCCACCATTTATATATATATATATATATATATATATATATATATATATATATATATATATATATATATATATATATATATATATATATATATATATATATATATCATTACCACAACTTCTCATGATTCAACATAGCAGTCATATTAGTCTTTAAGATCGGTATTAAAGAATCATAATGGGATATAGAGATACCAAAAATGATTTGTATGAGGTTACAACTATTTCCCATAAGATTTACATTGCATTTCCTAGGTCACAAAACCATATCCAAGTTCTATCAATAAAGCTTCACAATGTTAATTGATCATCACTCTTGACCAATGTATAAGGTTGTATATCACTTACATAGAGATACCACACAACCATGAGCCGAAGTGTAATGAGGATATGCATATCAATATGTAATTAATATCTTAATAATAAATTCCTTAGAGATTAAGCATAGATGCTAATGGGTAAATGTAGAAAGATGGGGGACCAAAAAGTGGCCAACATCTATATTTCTTCAAAATGTACTCACATTTTAAAAAACATAATGCATGTGTGTTATAACATGCTCATGTTATGGCTCATATGCATGTTCCTATCTTGCCCAATCAAATGCTTTTATTAGGCTTGGTACATGTTTGAATTTACCCATCTTAAGGGTTGGACATTCAATTTGGGTGCTAAAGACATGTTTTACAAAACTCATACAAAAACACACAAATGTCAAGTGTGCTCTCCATTAGGTTCATGTATTCTCTGATACAATTCAAAAAATAACACCACTATGATTGAAAGCTCTATTTTATCTTTCTAATTATAATGTCATAAATTACCTACCCTCATAATTCCACATTGTGTTTTGGACCCACTTTGGTGCCTACTCTCGTAGCATGTTTCTAGGGCCACTTGAGGCTAATCTTGGTCTATTTTCCCTTCACTAAGGTTTTTCCAAATTTTATATCACATTTCTATTCCTCCCACTATCTAGAATCACGTGTCAAATTTTTTTGGAAATTCCCTAGGATGTAAGCACGATGTGTAGACATTCATGTGATGTGCTAGCATCCCAAAAGTTTTCAAAATTTGAATCGTTGCTTTCCTACCTAGTTGTAAAATTATGTTAGTGGTAACACTCGTCTAGTAGAGAAACAACTCCTGTAAGCATATCAAACCTTTGAACTTCTCCCTCTCCATTATAAATTCTAAATTTGAAACCATTGGAACTCCTTTCTTTTTGGCTCTCTCACGCCTCTTGGATCTCCATTGTTGGTTTTGGATACTCTCTCTTGGTTGGAGAATCTCTCTTTCTCAGATTCTATTAAACACACTATTGTGACTTGGTTATTGTTGAGCTCTCAAAAAGGGATCAAATTGATTTGATCAAATCCTCCAAGAGCTTGCAACATCTTTCCTACATTGCAAACTTGGTAATATTGTTCCTAATGTTTGAATAATATTGTTAAAATCTCTATATTGCATCTTACATTATCTTTTTGGTAAATCTTTGGTGTAGGCCACCACCTTATTGTCCTTTTTACACACACTAGGATATTCTTCCCCACAGACTAGGGTTGATACAAATAGATTTTATTTATTATCACTACTATTATTTTCCTAAACACACTTAGGAAGTAAGAGCACACACTTTATCCATTATTTTCCAATATTATCTATTTGTAGAGGTTGAAAGACCAACATAGGGGCTTGACTTGAAGGCAAGCTCCCAAACAACCCCAACCATTTTTCCTTTGTGTGGTAGCTGCATATGTTTTGTATATATTCGACGACATGGAGGTTTTCTAGTTTTCTGCCTTTCATTGTTCTCTTCTACTCCTTATTTTGATCATTCAAAGTCTAGTCCCTTAAATGTATTTATTTATTTTTAATCATTTGGAATGTTATTGGTGTCTTCTGGTCACTTGTGCAAATTGGGTGATGTATTAGATTGGAACAAAAAGATTTCTAGTTCATTTGTATTTTGGTTGTATAGACAAAAAAATGACCCAAAGACATCCACACAACATGTTGGCATCTTGGACAACACTCTTGAGTCTTTGGTGCCAGGTTCCCCTTTTCACCCTCTTTCTAGTTCTATAACTCTCTTTGTAAACCTATATTTTATTTTCCAAAATATAGTCATTTTATTGTTTCCTTTGTGCTTTAGCTTAGTTAAGTTTATTTCTAAGTTTAAAGTGTCCATAGGATCTTGCTGGAGTTATTTTTTCTCTTCCAGTTTGGATAGCAACAAAGTACATTTCCCTTGAAACTAGTTATGTCCTAATGTAATGCCATTGAAATTATTTTAGTTAGAAAATAAAGATATTTTAGCTAAAATCTAATTTCACCATTCACATTTTGGTGAACCCCATTGTTTCACACCTTCTTCCTTCTATTGTGGTTCACTTATTCCTATCTTAGTGAACCCATTTTTCAACTCCTAATTTCATCATCTTTTGGTTTGGTTAAAATGAGCATTCGACCATGTTGGATCTCTTTCTCCAAACCTTCATAGCTTTCAATAATCCTTTCTCTAGCAAAGTTTTTGGCATGCTAGATGAAGCTCTTGACAACTTCATCCATGTCACTTCTCCTATTTTAATCAAATCTCCTTCAAAGCAATTAATTAGTTACACCATTTACATTTCCAAATCTACACAAGAACCTAAGAAACCAAAAACTATTGTTCATCATTCTCCTAATAAACAACAACCTTATAGACCAATCACTACTATTCAAGGTGCTCCAAATGCACCTTGACCTTTCAATTATTTCACTCAAGTTGCAAGATCCATAACATTAAATGTGCCTATGGCTACTCACTACCATGTAGTAGCGCACACATATAATACTCGTAGAAAGAAATAGACTACATATGTCCTTGTTTCTCTTCCTACTTTTTTCTATCCCTCCTTTAGCTCCCCATCTTCCTCAAAAGACAGTAGGAGATTATGATCTTACAAAGCAGATTTTTTGTAAGATTTGACCATTTCAAAATAATTAAAAAGGCAAATTATCAAATAATAATTGATAAAATGAACATAATACATATCCAATTTCAAAAGAGTCAAACATTTGACTAAATTTTATATATACATAAAATGATTCTATCATCATTTACAATTAGAACAAATTCCTTTGACAATATTATAGCCATGACTATAATATTTAAAACATTTATATTTACATTTACATTTACAGTTTCACACATCCTAAAACCATTCTTAGATCTGCAACAAGACAAAGTTGTATTTAGGAAAGTCTTTATGAACTTCTAATGAGAAAAACTATATGGCTGATAATGCTCTAAATTAATTTCTCAAAAGATACATAGCTATATGTCTATCACCACATGCATAGTTGATGCACAATGCTACATGCATGTTGGTGTCATTGTGTATCCATGACACGTGTGTGCAACATGTTTCACACACATGAATCCATCTAGATACAAACACATATTCATAGATAAAAATGTCAAGTGATTCTATCTATAGATACTTGGAAAATTTGGTGGCTATTGAACTTATGCACTTTTGCCTTTAACTAGTAAAATAATAAAATAATACTAATAAAAATTTTAGAACACTATATTGCATGCAAGGGAAAGTTTGGGTAGACTCAAATTTCCTGGTCGCCATGCACTAAAAAATACAACATAGACAGGGCACATGAACTATTGGATAGAATACCTGAAAGAGGTGTCATCACCTATATTGCATCGATTGCAAGATATGCACAAAGTGGATTTGTTGAAAAGAATCCAATTTAAAAAATAAGATAGTCAAAGACACATGAACTATTTGACAAAAAGCCTCAAAGAGGTGTCATCTTATGGAATGAAATGATCGCAGGAAATGCACAAAATGGATTTGTTGAAAAGGCTTTAGAAAATTTCAAACAAATGCAATTGGCAGGTGTAAGTCCAGATTCCCAAGATTGGCCACATCCTTCCAGCCATCTTTTGTGCCAACTGCCAAGTAATGAGGCTTGTGACGACTTGATGCATACGCTTGCATCCATAAGTATGAGAACATGTCAGGTTCCATCAGTTCAATGACAAGATACGTAGCAACAACAATAAACATTTATGCTTGACGTATAAATAGCTATTAGTACTCATTGTTCTTCTCTATTTTTTTGGTAACCTAGATAGAAGAATAATGTGTTGTGTTTATTGTAATAGTTAAGGATTTGTTGGTTTCTTCAAGTTTGGATTGAATAGTCAATATTTCTTGGACTTGAACCTTTAAATGTGGTCTAATATGGTTTCTATAACTCATTCAATTGCATAATCACTAAATTAGGCAATCAATTTTAACACAGAACACTTATCTTGGACTCTAGAGTTTTCCAAACAAATATAGCCCTTATAATCAAGAATCAGCGCGCAAGAGCATTAGATGGAATAGATACAAATAAAGAGTCAAGTTGTACCACATGTTGGAAATTCACTCTCTCTCCACAATCAGATAATTTTAATTAAGAGTAAACTGATTATATTTAGAGTATGAATGATATAAGATTTCAATCAAAAATATATAATGTAAAACCTAGTCTGTAAGTACTAGGATTTGAAGGCATTTCTCTTCCCTAGGGAAAAAATGACTTGTAGCTTTCATTTATTCTTCCTCCCATGCCTTGATAACCAGAATGCTTTCCCCACCTGGTAGTGGAAAATAAATGATCTCCTCTTTTTTATTTTTTTCTCTTCTCCTCTTTTTTTCCTCACCCCTAGCCATGCCTTGATAGACATGCATGCAAAGTGAGGAAGTGTAAGGACCCGGTTCAGGGACCTTAGGGGAATTTTTTTATTTTTTTAATCTTTCTTAAGTGATCTAAAGTTTGGTTTCCACTCAAGGGATTCTTGATCAATTTCTAACTAGTTGTCTAAATCTTAACTTTTGTTTTCTAAACTTTAGTTTAGTCTGAATACTCAGAAAGTATTAAGTAGCCAAATCGGGCTATGGTGTCCAAAGCGGGACATACTGATATAAAGCCAAATGGGCTCTTTTGTCCTTTGGGCAAACTAGTTCATACAAAACTGGGTCCAACAGACCCTATCGCTACCCAATACGGGGTAGATCAAATGATGGCCAAACGGGCCTAAACTGGTATATCACTACCCAATTTCGGGGTAGATTAAATAGTGGCCAAACGGGCCTAAACTCGTCAAACAGACCAAAAACCCAATCCAATACAGGATAGGTAAACATAACTGCCATACAGGCTAATAAGGATAGGAATCATTAATATGCTCTAGCCAGAGACTTAGACTCATCGAGATCAATCCGGATCCTGAGTCACTTACATGAAATTACGCAATACGCCCAAATATTGCACTGAGGAATTTTTGTAAGTTCATTTGATAAGAGAAATATTCTGAGGACCTAGTACCTTCCCTCAGGTTTCGGCAAACGACAGGTACGAGGTCAATCCTCCTGAGGACTTGTTTGAGTACTGGAGACTTCTTTAGTTATTTAATTAATCTTCTTAGATTAGAAATTGAATTTGCATAGTTGTTTATAAAAGAGTAATGTAGAGGAAAACTAATGCGTTGTAGACTTAGCATAATTCAGGGGTAAACCTATCTAAACAATCCACTCTATCATTGCATTCCTACATTAAATTATCAACCAAGGAGCATAAGCTTATGATGGCACTTGCACTGTATGTGCCTCAAAGACTCATATCTATCCTAAACTATCTTATCCAAACCTACCTAGAGTATTCTACTTGGCTGGAATTCTCAGAAATACAAAAATAGTAAAAACAACTACAGAACCTAGTGCCTACGGGTACCTGCAGCATAAGCTGTAGATAACTGTATTCAACAGGTAATTATAGAATTAACTCAAAATATCTATAATGATAAAAGAACTTAACACTAACCTCCAGAGGACTTACAGTAAACAAAGCATGCACTCATTCATGAATCACAACTATTGGAAATAGTAATCAGAATATTTTACTGAACTCACAATACAATTTATGAAATATCAAAGAAACAGTTTTAACTAGAAATGCATAAATAAATAAGGAAATAGATGAAGTGAAGACCAGTACCTTGAGTGGCCAGCTCAGGGGACTATCTCACTTAACTGGAAATCAAATCTACTTCAGATTCTCACGCGTTCTTATAAAACATAGTTGTATTCAATTCATATCATAAACAAGATCTTCTCAGATTGTATTCAATAAAACATGTCTGGATCTTCCAACATAGAAAAATAGAGTAACAACTGGGCAAATATAAAATGAAGTAACTTAGAAAGAACTCCTTGACATCGAACTCATCCCTACTAGCTTATACAAAAACGGGAGAGTGTTATGTAACTACCAACTAACTTTGATCATCAATCCATCCCTAGATATCAGGGTACAAGCTTGAAATCAATTTATTAATCTAACTAGACAGAGGAAGTAGAGTCCTATTCAAATAGAAATTCCTATACAACGGCTCATATATGAAACACATGAGCTGCGATTAGAATCCTAGAACAAGTCTTCTTCTTTTATATTTATTCCTCCATAATGATCACGTTCAACTTCAGTTGGCATTTGACTATGACTTCCTTTAATGCCCTGTTTTGCAATGTGTTGCAAATTCTCCTCTCCTTGATGCCACATACTCGCTACTGAATAGGGGTTAATCCATAGAACATATGCATGCAAATAACCTCCATAATTAAACTATAAAATCTTCATCTTTATGCATACATACTCATGTCTAACTCATTCAATTAACAAATATTATCACCATGTTTCACATTTGACAGAATAGGTTCAAGGTTTGAAGAATATATAAAAACAACATATTATGATGGTAATGTCTTGGAAATGTATCTGGAATATCATAGGCATAAAGTCTGAAAGCATATAAAAATAACATAAAAGAAGCCAATATTTCAACCCATCATTTCCCCCCTACTAGACTTTTGCTTGACCTCAAGCAAAATAGTCAATTAAACACCTAGGGGAAAAGATTATAATGCAAAGTAATCTGCCTTAGATCCATAACCTCTCTGACCCCCTGTCCCTGCTTGAGATAAAAACTATTATAGCGTGCAAGTCTGTCCATCCTGATTGATACTACACTCCTGCACTCATCACTTCTTCCTCCTACCCAATATGGTATTGGATAAAGGAGAATAGGAGGATGATAAGTAAGGGGTAGCCATGCTACTCCTCTTTGCTCTAAGATCTAGATGTACCTACATAGCCTCTCAAACATATTCATAAAATTGTAGACAGAGTGAGGCTCTTTCTTCTACAATTATGGAGTCAGACTATCCCATCTATTTTGCACATACCTCTGGCAGTTCTAAATAATAGACACTGCCACCCGATGTATCCTTCTATAATCCTTGAGTCTCAAATCCATAATTACTTTACCTGGACCCTTATGAGAGAGGAGTGCTAACCATTGGGTCAGGATCACATTGGGATTTAAGGATTCTTTCCTAATCTATAGTGGCACTTTCTTTTCCTATTCCTCATACCTATCCATCAGTTCCTCTCTAAGCTGCTCATTTCTAAAGTAAGATAACAATGCTCTAACTTGAAAATCACCAACATAAATCAAGAGGTTCCACTCTGTATCTTCTTCCTTCAAGTAATTGTGCAAACAATATTCACATAACTGGTCTTGTTCCTCCAGACTGACTTCTTGAAATAATTGAAAAAAATTATGCCTTGAATAGATAGAAATAGACTGATCATTAATGAATCTATTAAACTAAAAACTCAAAATTTTTTCTTTAAGAAACAATTCATAAACTCTTGGTGGGGGTCTGCATTCAATGATTTGAATTTCTCTATTAATTACCTCTGCCAGCTTCCCTTCCACCCTTTTCAATTCAGAATTTTTACTTTCTAATGATGCATTAAGAATTTGTTTCTCTTTCTCCCAATTTTCCTTTTCTTGCTTGAATTCATTATTGAACTTTATCAATTCAAAACCCAAAGATAGAACAATGAGGCATGTTGGAGGTCTTATTACAGGAGGCGGTAGAATTGGTTCTTCTCTTTCCTCATTTTTCATTTTACTCTCAACCACCTGTGCCAATAGATCCATATTGGTTCCATGATCATAAGTGTGAATTTTCTCCTCCAACTCTTGTATTCTTATCTCTTTTTCCCTATCCTTTTCCTCATACTATTTCACTTGTTCTTCTAATTATTTTATCCTATCCAGGGCTTCTTGAAGTTCTTGCCTTATATTTCTATCTTCCAACAACTCTTTTTCTTTTCCAAAATCAAAACTTTCATCCCTATTTCCAGTAACATCAAAAATTTCTTGAGCAGAGCTGCCAGGAATGGATTTTCCCATCTTCTTTGCAATGAAAATGTCTTCTGATTTAGAACCAGAGGATGAAGAAACATACCTTCTTCATTTAGCAGGTATACTGGCATCAGTAGGAGCATTCTCAAGGGCATTTCCTTCCTTTTCTGAAGCTGTGTCCAACAATGTTGGATCTTGCTGCTGATGTGCTTCTTCCTCTTCTACTTCCCCTTGTTCCTTATCAACTCATTTTCCCACATTCTGCCTCTTAAGTTTTCCTGAACGCCTAGGTGTGACAGTTTCTAGATTCTCTTCACTTTTTCTCTTTTTCTTACTTCCCCTCTTCTTCCTCTCCCATGCACCCTTCTCTTTCTCAATGCCCTTATGCTTGTCTACATTATTCTTAATCTTCTTCTTCTTAGAAGAAGTAGAAGCATCACTTCTCATAGCTCCTCTCATTGGTTTAGGGTTAGGAGGTGAGGGTTCTTCTACTGTCATCGGCCTGGTTTCTGGAGGAATTTCCTCCTGTGACTCTTCCTGTTCAGGTTCAACTTCAGGTTCTACTTTAGGTTCAACATCTGGTTCAGCTTCAAGTTCAACATCTGGTTCTTGTTGAGGTTCCTCTACTTCCAATAATTTTGAAATATCCTTGCATTGTTTAAAAGTATCCCAATTAACCTGTAGGTGCTGAATTCTCAAACTTCTTTTAACCAATAGAGCTAGAAAACAATGATGAGACAATGTAGTCTCTATTTGCCTTTTCTAATACTCAAATGCCATTCTTTTCAACATATTATAAAGATAATTGGGAACATTAACCAGTTTGTCATGACGCAGGTGATTCAAAACCTTAAACTATGCAGTATACAAGAAATTATGTCAACCATCATAGGTAATATATTTGATAATATATGAAGCACACTTCCCCCAAAAGAATGGAAGGGATAATCTCTTTGTACCTTGTGTGGTTAAGTCCAGGTTCTCACCATGCTCGCAAAATTCTTCCCTCGTTATAGCTACATCAGCATGAGATAGATACTCAGACCCTGTACGTGGTAAGCTGATGACTTGGGCAATGGCTGTTTCAGAGGCATCCATGACCAATCTCCTGATTGTGGCTTCGTCATACTGCAACGTTGTTGCAAAATCCCTTGCCATTTCATTATCATACTCTGTTAATTTTGGAAAATAGTCTAACCACCCCACTCTGATAAAGAGTGGTAGAACCAATACATCCTGTAGTGCCCCTCCATTCTCATCTTGGATGTGCAGATAGTCTGGCTAAGGAGGATGAAGATGAAGGTAAAATAATAGGAATATTTAGGATATGTTAGACAGTTGGTGTACATTATATGATGTTGGTAGATGCTACATTCATGTTGGTGACATTCCTGATTATCCTCATGTGTGGTTTCATATTACAATCTAGCATTCTCTAGTTGTGTTCTCCCCTTTGTTTTGTGAATGCCTCTGGAAGTGATGTTTGAGTTACTTGTGATGTCCTTATTGACTGGTGTTGTTTTGGAGTCATGTGTAGTTCTTGCACCTATTAGTCTATTATCTTTTTGATTGTTGGAGGAAGTGGTCACTCTGTTGTGAATGTCATGTGTACTTGTATGTTGGAGTCATGTTAGCCTTTTGTGTTGTGTTCTTGTCTTGTTAACTATTTCATGTTGTGAGACCTTATTGTTATCTCCTAGCACGGGGGGTGGACCTTAGGGTTCCACATGGTCGGGTAGTTGTGCTTATATCTCCATTGGTTTCTCTTGATGTTGTTCGTGCACAAGAAGGATGTACCTCTTATATCAGATTTCAGATCTTGGTCTAGTTGAGGAGACAAATTCTGGTTTTATATGTCAGTTGAATCATGTACTGCTATCTTGATGTATGTATTCCAATGTAATCTAGATAGCGATATTGTAAACAATGTAATGTTGTACTCTCTTATAAAGGAACTTGTTTATGTACTTGTGATCCTATGTACAGTATCCTGATGTTACTTATCTGATGATATAATATGGAATTGTATGTGTTTACTCAATTCATGCAATTAGATTTGAATGAACTATGGTTGTTAGTTAATTCTTAATGTTGGTTAGATCTTGTTAATAGTTTGTTAGTAATGCAGCCATGGAACCCTAGAGGATAAGCTTAGCTTGATGTTATGAATAAATATGATTTACATTTCTTTGTTATTTCTTTCCTTTAAAAAAAAACTCCTTTTGTATAGCATAGTTGAGTTGTTCTCTGGGGTTTCCTGGCGGCGCGTTACATTTGGTATCAGAGCCTATGTTGCAACACTGGGACCTTTGGATTGTTGTTGTTGCTCTAGGTTAAGCATTTTTCTCCTTGTGATGAGTTGGTAATAATAACTCCCACCTTTGTGGCTTAGTGCAACGTTAGAAGGTTGATAAGTTTACAGACTTGCTCTTTAAGAAATAAATTCTTTATGCCTTGTTTTACTTATGTGTCTGCTATGTGTTCTCCCTCCTTTTCTAAAATGTGATGATGTATCTGACAACATGTGTTTCTTGTATGTTGGTGCTTTCTGATTTGTTGAGGCCTTGAGTTCCTCTTGTGGTCTCTAGTGATTTAGAAGAAAGAAGCATGATTACTGTTAGTGCATGTAATTAGGAGTGTGGTATTTACCTCCTCTAGTGATGTGAATGTCATATACCCATTCTGTGTGGGGTGTTGTGAAAGGTTAGTGGTGTTTTGTGTTCCCTGGTTTGGTGAAGTAATCATACTTGGGGGTTATGTTTAGCTATGGGTGTAGAAGAACCATACCTTCTTTATGTTAATTGCATTGTTTTTGTATATGTGTAAGTATTGGAATGATTTAATTATTCAGTGGCATCATGCATCGTGAGTCATGTGGTCATGTGGTGTTGTTGTGTGTGGGGTATCTTTACATGGTTGATTGATAATCTGATATCTATCTCCTTGTTGGCCATGACCTCATGTGGAAGTTTTGTTGTGGAAGTTATCATTGTGTATGCCTGTGTAAGAACCGTGTGCAGGAGATCAAATTGGAGCTTGTGTTGGACCCATGAAATCATGGATGTGATACTATAAGTCAATTAGAGTTTTGAATTATTCTTGTGTGTGATATCATACATTCCCTCTGTAAATATCTTCTTGCATAAGGAAGTAATTGCATATGTTCATATCTTGGTAAAAAACAAATTGTAATGCATTAATGATAGAAATTTTTTGTATATATGTAGAGACTGTGTTACCTTAATTTTTTGTATAAAAGTTGCTTAGATATGAAGATGTAGAAAACTTAGTTTTCTGTGTGTTTGGTGTACATTCTCTAATGCATTTTGGACTTTGAGTCCTGGGGTGTTGTGTAGCGGATACTCCCTTTTGTGGCTAAAATTAGTCACACCTTGATGTGGATTTGTTTGTAATTTGGTTGTTTTGGAATTTTTGATAGTGGTGTTATGTGTTGTTGGTGTAGGAGTTAAGGACAACACTGAGAGGGGGGGTGAATCAGTGTTGTGTAGATTTTTGCAACTTATTAGAACTTTTAATTTACAAGACTCAGCAAGAGACAGTCATCAATAAACTATTACACATACATGTATAGGTTTGATAATAAAAATTATGAGCAGGACCACATAGAGATAAATCTCAACATAGAAGCAGATACACACATAGAAGCATATCATTAACACAAGAATTACTGGAGTGGAAAACCCTCTCGGGGTAGAAAAACCACTCGAAACTGCCTCACTGGCTTAACTGAAAAGCATGCCTCACTGGCAATACAAAATGTATCTAGGAGCACCAACTCCTTATGGAGCACCAACTCCAAAACCAAATAGAAAAACCCACTTCCTACACTGATATACCTCACTGGCAAACAATTAGGTCTCACTCACCTACAAGCCTCACTGGCATACTATTTAGAAGCACCAGCTTCAAGGAGCACCAACCCCTAATACAAAACAAACTGAAAACTAGAAATCAGAGGGTTTCTCTGTTTCAATACAAAACATTTCTTCTCTTTCTTGTGTCTGTCAAATGTCCATTCTATTCAAACAATCCTACATCCAGATATACTCAACTACACTTCACACAAATATGTTTCATCAATGTCTGTTTATATATTTGCATCAATGCACCTAAAAAACTATTGTATACAAATTTGATGTCCTTTCACCTTCAAAACATATTTTCATTATCCTTTTATCAAAACCTTTCATCTTCTCTGAAGAAAATAATATCTGATTGCATCAAATAGATCTCCATTCTGCAAAAACAATTCATCATAATATATTTTGAATATGCCCCTGTAATAAAATCTCTGTCCTCATTTTCATCTTATATCAAAAATCTTCATGCATGATCCTTCATATTCCTGCAAAAGAAAATCAATCCCCTGTAACAAAGTTAATTTGACTTTGCATCTGAAACAAAAACATATTATTCCATCTTCCTCAGTCTTGTTGAAGCACCTGGAAATTCTTTTCAAAAACTTCACAAAAATTACAATATTTCATTTTGTCTGCAAATGACCCTTCAAATTCAAAATCCAACTTCCTATTTTCTTCAATGTCTTCAAATAAATCTTTTCATATTCTCATCTCTGTAAAAATAAAATCATATATACATATATATATTTTCTTCTCTGCAACATGATTGGCAAGATCATTGAAATTCCTTCTCCCTTAAAACTTTTTCAATATTCAACAACCTGCAAAAATCATTTCCAAACCTTCCATATTCCAAAACACATCTCTGCAAAAATTGTCAATCATTTTTCACAAACAAATCATCTGAATTAATAAAAAATTGCCCTCCTTGTCTTCTCTTGCCTTGAAGAAAAAATTATGAAAAATATTCTCCAATGTCATTAAAAAAAATCTTCTTTTCTATAATACAAAGTTTCATCTTCATTGAAAATCCTTCTCACTGCAAAAACACTTCATCTGAAACAATATTGTGAATGAAAACCTTTCATCTTCTCTTCTCTGATAAAAATCTTCATATAATCTTCTCAAAAAAAAATTCACTAAATTCTTCACTAAAACTAGAATGGATTTTCTTAAAAATTGCCTTTTAAAAAAAATCACCAACTCCTTGAAAAACTCCTATGCATTCTATAATGGATCTCATGCCTTTTTAAAAGGCAAATAAAATAGAAATTTAAAAAAAAAAAAAATTTCCTAAAAAAAATTCTAAAATCATTGCACAAAATGTGCCCCAACCTTTACAAATGCTTTTTCAACAAATAATATATTCGGGGCTCTTTTTAAGTCTTAAAAAATTCAAATCTTAACAACCGCTCCAATATACTTTCTTATGAGTCTTAAAGCAATCGATGTTCTTTTTAAAGAACATTACCTTGATCACCGGTAACACTAGGAGAAAGGGGCCGGTTTACAATGTTTAATCAACACATTAGAAGGTCACATTAAGTGACTTAACCTGCAAGCTCAGGTCATCTCTTAAATATAACATAAAAAGTGATGTTTGTTTCAAAAGAGATTTTTGAAGACTAAATATATTTTGAAGCTAAAGTTTTAAAGAATTTTGCCTCCTTGTAATATAAGCCCTAGTCTTGTAAGAAACCATAAGATATTCAAAGATAACTTTGAACATCACCCTGCCACTTCTGATCTTGTAAAAGATGATGATGATGATAGACAACCTTGTCATGAATCTTTCAATGACCAACATTTGACATTTATAACCTTGTCATGAACTCGATGAACAACAACCTCCTTCAACTTCATCAAACTATATCTATATCATGAATGATCAACATCCATTTGATCAACCCTCAATAACATACTCATTTACCAATCCAAAACACTATCAACCACTTTATATGAAGTATGGAGCAACCCAACAAACATCCATCAACATTCTATCAACTCTAGCACAACAACAACACACAAGAAGATAGACTCCTGATGATGTACTCCTGCAACAACTTCACACATCTCTTGAAGATATACACTAATCAAGCCAAACCAACTGACAACACTTATTCTGTCCAAATGAACAACCCCTGAATGATCTTCCTAATAGAGTGAACAATGTGAGAGACATGATTTTGAACATGTGTCAACAGTGCAGGCCACCCTGATGATACCTTATGAAGATGCACACTAACTCAACTGATAGATCACTTCAAACAAAGATCATTGTTCCAATCTTGATAACCAAGCATTCACATTTACCAAGCTCCTAATTAGTGACCTTGACCTTCAGATGTTCACTAAGATCAACCCAAGATCCTGCAATACCTTTTTGGCATCAATGACAATCTGACACCATCAATCTCCCCCTTTGTCATTGATGGCAAAACTACCTGATGCAATTTTTCTTTCTCCCCCTTTTTGACATCTGATGACAAAGACACAAAACTATTTACTCCCCCTGTGTTGAAGTACACAAACAAATCACTACTCATAAATGTCACTGGCAACTGTCATGACAAGAAATACCAATATGAGCATGAAGAAAACATATCTCTTTTCAAATCTCCCAGGATAGTGACAACTCAATCCTCTGATTAACTCCCCCTGAGAACAACTCCGCTTAAAGATGTTTGTTGGCACTAATTTTGGTCTGGATCTGAGCACAGATGTTGGAGGGTTTTTTCTTTTTGGGCCCTAAGTTTCCTTGTTCATCGCTGTGACTTTCCCTATCGGCGAAACTTCTTTTTGAGTGCTCAGATTATGATTGAACCATCATTTTGAACCACCGCATTGAACCCTTTGGTTCATGGTTCAAAGGTTCGAAGCTTTATGTTTTTGGTTCATCGGAGTGATCAGCATTATCGGCGAGTTATTTTTTGTTCCCTCCGATGTGTTTGGTTTGGCCGATGGAAATGCCATCGGTGTGATATTCATCGTCGGCAGGCTTCATTTGTGTTTGGCCGATGGATGTTATCGACGTGTGTTGTATTGTCAGCGTGATTGTTTTGAGTTGTGCCGACGATGGGGGGCTTGGCCGATGGGACCAAGGAGGATGTGTCTATCGAGGTGACAAATTCTATTGGTGTAGGCATTTTGTTGTTCGCTGATGGCTTTGGTCATACCGACAGGCGAGGAATGTGGAGACTTCATCGGTGAGAGTTTGGTCCATCGGCTGGGGAGCTTTGGGTTTGGCCGATAGTGTTGATATCACCGATGGAGGGATTTGGAACGAGCATCGGTGTGACTTTGTGCAATTAGCCGAAGAGTTTTTGACTTGCCCGATGGTGTATGTCACACCGACGGAAGGAGGAGGCCAGGGTCCATCGGCGTGAGTGGTGTTGTCGGTGAGCATCTTTTCTGTTACGCCGATGGTCTTTGTCTTGGCGACGGGCATGTTTTGGTGGCCATCGGGGAGACTCATATTGTCGGTGGGAGTCTGGAGAGTTAGCCTGATGGTCAGTCTCTGGCCGATGAGGGGAATGTACTGAAACGGTCGGTGAGACTGTTGAGGTCGGCCAGAGGATTTTTGGATGCTCCGATGGAGGGAGTCACGCCAACGGGGGTGCAGAGTGTAGTTTGTGGTCATCAGCCAGACTATTGATGTCGGGATGAGTTTTGTGGAGTTGGCCGATGGTTCTTCTCTGGCCGATATGGAAGTTGTAGGCTTTCGGGAGGTGTCGTCGGCGAGACTTGATAGATCGACAGGAGGATTTGGGAGTTGGCCGATGGCCTGGGTCTGGGCGATGGGCTTTTGGGTGAAGGAGCGTGTGTCGAGCGTGGCAAAAGCGCTCAACACCTATTATGCAAGTGACTATGCTTTTAAACTACTAAGGTGGTCTCTGCACCATGCATGTGGGATTAATCTCCCTACATTATTTTGAACCTGTGGTAAATGCATTTTGGCGGGAACTTCATTTTGATTGTTGCGACTGATTTCTCGATGGCCGCGGGTGGTTGGGCCATCAATGGCGACTGTAGCAGGAGTATGGGTGATGGTACAAGCGATTAAACTGCCTGATTGTGAATGAAGACTCCCAGATGGCGGCGCAAGGCTCAAGGCCTCCCTTGTCTGCTGCATTGATGGATTCTGAGCGCCATTCCTTTGAAGGATCTGTATCTGGCAGATTTTTGTAAAAGCCTTGTAATTAATTACTGTGATACACTTTCTGGCTAATATAAGCAGACTGTGTTACCATTGTTTTGGTTGTTGAAAACTAGACATTTTGGCTCTGTAATAAGATACAACTAGTTTTGGTTGCTCTGTGCAGCAAAACTTACGAGTTTATGTATTTCCTGTTGTACGTTTGTGCATGAATCCACTGATTTCATGGTCAATTTTATATGAATAATGCTATGTTTGCATGTGTTATGCTGATTCTGTCTCCAGTTTTGCATGTATCTTTCTTCTGAGTCCAGGCATTCAAGGAATGTCTGAGATTCTAGAACATAGAATTCCTATGTTGAATGTTTAATCTTTTAACTTCTGCTCAAGGGGTAGATTAAACTATTTTCAGATTGAATATTGGGAAGGGTATACTGCAATAAGGATGCCATAAGTATAGACAGCTTAACACTCTGTATTGGGAGATATCTGTAAGGTAGATATCATGTATATCCCCTTGAAATCTAGTTTTAGTTGTTCATGCTGATCATTCACAGGTGTATGTCTACCGACTCCAAGCCTTGGATAGGCACCAATCTAGCTCTGTGTTGAGGTTATATACCATGTCCAGCTTTGCATCCAAAAATTAAATCAAACCATTTCATCCTTCCACCTGTTAGTTGTAGGAGTAGGATTAGGATCCCTGCATGCTCTCATACCCAACCAGACATCATGTCCAAGAATGTTGCCAACCTTGTGATTTGTTACACAAATCTTGGTCCATACATGAGAGTATTCTGCCTGTTGCTGTCAAGTTAAATCCTTCTGTCATTGAGCTAGTCAAGGTTATACTTTTATCAAATAGGGACACCCCCTTGGTGCGGCAGAACCAGAAGTGAAGGGGAGGAGCTCACGCAACCTCCTGTATTCAGTTGGTTGAATCTGCCTGTGCATTAGAAGTGGCAAACCCTAATGCTGATTCAGAAGAAAAACCAACAATGTTATAGCATGATCATAACCATTATAAGCATATTGAATTATGAACACCTTGAAGGCATAAACTCCTTAACCTTTCAACAAGAAATGATTTATGATGATAACAATTTTGAAGCCAACATATGACAAACCTTTTTGAACATTACCACCTGCTTTTATTGATTCAAAACATACCTTTAACTTCCTCTGATGAAATGCAGGATATCACCATCAATGTCATAGCTTGAAGAACTCTATCTGAAACATATTAGTAAGGAAAACAAGTGAAACACTGTCTCCAAATCACCTGAAAGCTTCAATACTTATGCAAAACATCTGCCATAAAAACATAACTCAACAAGGTAGTAGATATGACCATCAAATTGACTTTATTGATATGAACTTGAATTTCATGTAATGACTACACTTTTCACCAGTATGAATCATACTCCATGATGACATGAATAACACACAAGAGATGTCCTTGTCAATGAACTATTATCCTGCAACCAATCTATTTTTGCACACCCCTTTTGACATGAAATTCAAATTAGCCCATCAAGACTGCACACCAAGTTCTTCCTGCAACAACACTTTGCAAAACCAAATGCAAAGACAAGAATTTTAACTTCTTCCATTTTTCAACCTCCTCAGGCAACATAAGAAAACATCTATCCAAGATCCTTTGTGAGCACCAACACAAGACATTTAACATCATCAATCTCTTTAAGCATTAAATCCTTTAACAACTTATCAACACCTTGCATTCACAGAACATGTCATTTTATTACACCAATGAATCATTCATTCTGCAACCAAGAATTCTTGCACATCCCTTTTTACATGAAAAGAATGAAGACCATCTTGCTATTCTTGTACATCTTTTTTCAACACACTGTCAAAACACTGTCAAATCTGATATATAAATAATCATATCTGAAATATACTGCAATCAACAAGAACTCTTGCCTCTTGACTTTATCAAAATAATCAGGATCATTTGTCTAACAAATTGTGCATTTGAACTCCTGAAACACTTTTTCAATATCTTGAAAGCATAATAAGTCAATGATTACCTGTATCACTGTCAAACAAGATCATCAAACTGATAAATATCAATTGATCTTCTTCCTGAAACCCTTTTGGGGATACTTGATAGAACATGAATAACTCCCCCTCACTTCATGCTATCTGTTATGCAACTGATGAAGTGACTTGTGCAGGATGCACAAGCTTAGATTTTGACTCCTCTTTACTTTCTTTTTGCTTCCAAACTTTCTTAGGTTCTTGCTTCTATTCAGATTTCTTTATCCAAATCTTTTCAACCTTATTCTTTTTCCAATCCATCAAACCAGGTAAAGCAATTCTTCCAAACTTTCTACAACTATATGCTTTGTGACTAGGAGAATTACACTTGAAACAAACAATATTAGTATTCCTGATTGAAGCAAAATAATTTCTTTTGCAATTAATTGATTTATGTCCAAATTGATTACAAGTATGACAATATCCATTAAATGAATAATTATACCTGTACATATATGCTTGTCTTGCAGGGGCATTTCTTCTAAATTTTCTCCTTTGATTATACATTTTGTCTTCAGGGGCAGCAGTATGATAATTTAAATCAATCTTCCTTTTAGGAGTCTCTCTGATTTTTGAACATTCTCCCTTTTCATCAAATTTGAGATTCTTTTCCAACTGCTTTCTAACATCCTCAATTTCTTTACTTAAAGAAATTATTTCTTTTTCTAGCTTTTGACATTCAACCTTCTTAGCCTCCAACTTAGATTTTGTTTCATCAGTTATCTTCTTAGCTTTCTCAACCTCTGTCTTCAAACTGACAATCAATTTGTCTGATTCACCTGCTTGATTCTTCAAGTCTACAATTAGGTTTCTTGCCTCTTCAAGATCTAAAACAACTTTGTCCTTGAATTCTTTCTCTTGTTTAAGCTGATCTTTTAATCCCCTGTTTTCTTTACTAAGTTGCTTAATTGTATCCAAGGCACATAGAAGCTCTCCTTCAAAATCAACCTCACAAATATCTTCATTAAATTCCTGTTCATCTTCATCATTAGTCTCAATAGCAAAGATATCTTTTCTTTCATTAAATTTATCAAAATTCTCAACTACATGACCATTCTTTGTATCAATTATCAAGGGTGACAAATGCAACAAATCATTGCTGGGCACAACTGAGGCTTTTTTTACCATCTTTTGATCAACATCTTTATTTGACATCTTAATTCTAATCTTCTTACCCATTTTACTCCACTACCAGGACCTACCTGAGCCTACTAGACTTCAAAAAAGGGAACCTAGCTCTGATACCAATTGTAGGAGTTAAGGACAACACTGAGAGGGGGGGTGAATTAGTGTTGTGTAGAGTTTTGCAACTTATTAGAACTTTTAATTTACAAGACTCAGAAAGAGACAGTCATCAATAAACTATTACACATACATGTATATGTTTGATAATAAAAATTATGAGCAGGACCACATAGAGATAAATCTCAACATAGAAGCAGATACACACATAGAAGCATATCATTATCACAAGAATTATTGGAGTGGAAAACCCTCTCGGGGTAGAAAAACCACTCGAAACTGCCTCACTGGCTTAACTGAAAAGCATGCCTCACTGGCAATACAAAATGTATCTAGGAGCACCAACTCTTTATGGAGCACCAACTCCAATACCAAATAGAAGCACCCACTTCCTACACTAATATACCTCACTGGCAAACAATTAGGTCTCACTGACCTACAAGCCTCACTGGCATACTATTTAGAAGCACCAGCTTCAAGGAGCACGAACCCCTAATACAGAACAAACTGAAAACTAGAATTTAGAGGGTTTCTCTGTTTCAATACAAAACATTTCTTCTCTTTCTTGTGTCTGTCAAATGTCCATTCTATTCAAACAATCCTACATCCGGATATACTCAACTACACTTCACACAAATATGTTTCATCAATGTCTGTTTATATATTTGCATCAATGCACCTGAAAAACTATTGTATACAAATTTGATGTCCTTTCACCTTCAAAACATATTTTCATTATCCTTTTATCAAAACCTTTCATCTTCTCTGAAGAAAATAATATCTGATTGCATCAAATAGATCTCCATTCTGCAAAAACAATTCATCATAATAATTTTGAATCTGCCCCTGTAATAAAATCTCTGTCCTCATTTTCATCTTATATCAAAAATCTTCATGCATGATCCTTCATATTCCTGCAAAAGAAAATCAATCCCCTGTAACAAAGTTAATTTGACTTTGCATCTGAAACAAAAATATATTATTCCATCTTCCTCAGTCTTGTTGAAGCACCTGGAAATTCTTTTCAAAAACTTCACAAAAATTACAATATTTCATTTTGTCTGCAAATGACCCTTCAAATTCAAAATCCAACTTCCTATTTTCTTCAATGTCTTCAAATAAATCTTTTCATATTCTCATCTCTGTAAAAATAAAATCATATATACATATATATATTTTCTTCTCTGCAACATGATTGGCAAGATCATTGAAATTCCTTCTCCCTTAAAACTTTTTCAATATTCAACAACCTGCAAAAATCATTTCCAAACCTTCCATATTCCAAAACACATCTCTGCAAAAATTGTCAATCATTTTTCACAAACAAATCATCTGAATTAATAAAAAATTGCCTTTCTTGTCTTCTCTTGCCTTGAAGAAAAAATTATGAAAAATATTCTCCAATGTCATAAAAAAAATCTTCTTTTCTATAATACAAAGTTTCATCTTCATTAAACATTTCATCTTCTTTGAAAATCCTTCTCACTGCAAAAACACTTCATCTGAAACAATATTGTGAATGAAAACCTTTCATCTTCTCTTCTCTGATAAAAATCTTCATATAATCTTCTCAAAAAAAATTTCACTAAATTCTTCACTAAAACTAGAATGGATTTTCTTAAAAATTGCCTTTTAAAAAAAATCACCAACTCCTTGAAAAACTCCTATGCATTCTATAATGGATCTCATGCCTTTTTAAAAGGCAAATAAAATAGAATTTTTTTTTAAAAAAAAATTTCCTAAAAAAAATTCTAAAATCATTGCACAAAACGTGCCCCAACCTTTACAAATGCTTTTTCAACAAATAATATATTTGGGGCTCTTTTTAAGTCTTAAAAAATTCAAATCTTAACAACCGCTCCAATATACTTTCTTATGAGTCTTAAAGCAATCGATGTTCTTTTTAAAGAACATTACCTTGATCACCGATAACGCTAGGAGAAAGGGGCCGGTTTACAATGTTTAATCAACACATTAGAAGGTCACATTAAGTGACTTAACCTGCAAGCTCAGGTCATCTCTTAAATATAACATAAAAAGTGATGTTTGTTTCAAAAGAGATTTTTGAAGACTTAATATATTTTGAAGCTAAAGTTTTAAAGAATTTTGCCTCCTTGTAATATAAGCCCTAGTCTTGTAAGAAACCATAAGATATTCAAAGATAACTTTGAACATCAACCTGCCACTTCTGATCTTGTATAAGATGATGATGATGATAGACAACCTTGTCATGAATCTTTCAATGACCAACATTTGACATTTATAACCTTGTCATGAACTCGATGAACAACAACCTCCTTCAACTTCATCAAACTATATCTATATCATGAATGATCAACATCCATTTGATCAACCCTCACCATTTGATCAACCCTCAATAACATACTCATTTACCAATCCAAAACACTATCAACCACTTCATATGAAGTATGGAGCAACCCAACACACATCCATTAACATTCTATCAACTCTAGCACAACAACAACACACAAGAAGATAGACTCCTGATGATGTACTCCTACAACAACTTCACACATCTCTTGAAGATATACACTAATCAAGCCAAACCAACTGACAACACTTATTCTGTCCAAATGAACAACCCCTGAATGATCTTCCTAATAGAGTGAACAATGTGAGAGACATGATTTTGAACAACATGTGTCAACAATGCAGGCCACCCTGATGATACCTTATGAAGATGCACACTAACTCAACTGATAGATCACTTCAAACAAAGATCATCATTGTTCCAACCTTGATAACCAAGCATTCACATTTACCAAGCTCTTGATTAGTGACCTTGACCTTTAGATGTTTACTAAGATCAACCCAAGATCCTGCAATACCTTTTTGGCATCAATGACAATTTGACACCATCAGTTGGTGGGCTAACATTGCATTTGTTTTCTTTAAACTCTCTTATGATAGGAGTGGCCACCAAAACTCTTTGCTTATTCTTGAATTATTGTTGAAAATTGCCTGCATTTTGTGACTTGAGATTGAATTTGATTATTTCCCCACTTGGGTTTGCATTTGATTTAATTTCTATGGTGGCTATTTCGAATGTTTGTTTCTGTTGGCTCCGTTTCATGTTAAGTGTTTTTTCTATCATGTTCATTTCGAACCTCTAATAGTGTGTTCAAGGGAGGACTCCGTGGAGGATTGTACTTTGCATGTTTGGTAATTAGTTGGAACCATTTTGGAAATAAGAGATGAGATGTATTTTTCCTTGTTAATATGTGAATGCAATTCCCTAAATCATTTGAAATTCCCAAAATATGTGTGATTGGTTATAAGTAGGTCACATGATACGCCTTAAAGGTAAAGAATTGATGTTCTTCTTATCCTTATTGAACGATTGAGGTTGTCTTATGAACAATTGCTTAATATGGATGCGTATGTTGGTAATAGAAAATTAAAATACTAATATGTTATGTTTCCACCCTAGTCTGTGACTTCCAGGAGTAAGTCAAGTTTTAGGGGGGAGGATGTAGTGCCCCTCCATTCTCATCTTGGATGTCCAGATAGTGTGGCTAAGGAGCATGAAGATGAAGGTAAAATAATAGGAATATTTAGGGTATGTTAGACAATTGATGTTGTACATTATATGATGTTGTTAGATGCTACATTCATGTTGGTGACATTCCTGATTATCCTCATGTGTGGTTTCATATGATAGTCTAGCATTCTTTATTTGTGTTCTCCCCTTTGTTTTGTGAATGCCTCTGGAAGTGTTGTTTGAGTTACTTGTGATGTCCTTATTGACTGGTGTTGTTTTTGGAGTCATGTGTAGTTCTTGCATCTGTTAGTCTATTATTTTTTTGACTGTTGGAGGAAGTGGTGACTCTATTGTGAATGTCATGTGTACTTGTATGTTGGAGTCATGTTAGCCTTTTGTGTTGTGTTCCTGTCTTGTTAACTATTTCATGTTGTGGGACCTTATTGTTATCTCCTAGCATGAGGGGCGGACCTTAGGGTTCCACATGGTCGGGTGGTTGTGCTTATCTCTCCATTAGTTTCTCTTGCTATTGTTCGTGTGCGAGAAGGCTATACCTCTTATATTAGATTTCAGATCTCGGTCTAACTAAGGAGACAGATTCTAGTTTTATATAGTAGTTGAATCATGTACTGCTATCTTGATGTATGTACTCCAATGTAATCTAGATAGCGATATTGTAAACAATGTAATGTTGTACTCTCTTATAAAGGAACTTGTTTATGTACTTGTAATCCTATGTGCAGGATCCTGATGTTACTTATCTAATGATATAATATGGAATTGTATGTGTTTACTCAATTCATGCAATTAGATTTGAATGAACTATGGTTGTTAGTTAATTCTTAATGTTGGTTAGATCTTGTTAATAGTTTGTTAGTAATGCAGCCATGGAACCCTAGAGGATAAACTTAACCTGATGTAATGAATAAATATGATTTACATTTCTTTGTTATTTCTTTCCTTAAAAAAAATATCCTTTGTATAGCATAGTTGAGTTGTTCTCTAGGGTTTCTTGGCGGGGCGTTACACATCCTCTAATATCTCTTTATGCACTGATGGCTCTCTTCTGATGACATCACCCCACATTGCACCTGTATTCTACACTCTTATCAATTTATAATTTTGACTAATTTCAATTCTACCACCTTCAGAAGATTGTTGTTCAATTCTTCCCCCCCAACTGTAGCTTTTAGAGCTCTTTGTTATGAATTTTTAAAAAAATTTAGCTCACTCACAAGGAAACAACAAGCTCACAATTTAGGGCAGGTTGACTATTGTGGAAAACGGCACATGAAAACCTTGACAGCTTCTAAAAACTTGGTGGCAAAAATAAAAAATGACTGACCATATACCCCTCCCCCCAACTGAAAGGTGAAGTGACCACACTTCATGAATGAAATTGTAGGGATGAAAGAGTAATGATTACATTTAAAGGGTGATATATTGTCACATGGATGACATAAACAAAAGTAATAATGAATATAAATAGAAATTTTAAGTTAATCATTAAAGGTTACCTTATGTGTGTGCATTGAGTGGTGAGCCTTGGAACTAGAGATCATGTACTTGGCATTTCTTAGGCACGAGCAAAGTGATATGCTTAGAGTAGATGGGAGGGTGGCAAGTACGTCAGAATTGATGCGATGTGACAGATCGCAACAATTGATGTAACAGCTTGGGAATGTGATTTGAACAAGCATGTCGCAACCGTTGGTTTATTGAAAATGGATGAAGCACGTGTAGAAAGAATGAAATGTGTGGGAAGAAGAATGGAATGTTGCCAAAGTGTTGAAATTTTTTGTAGACATTTGTTGCTATGGGCACCCGTAGTACAGGTCTCGACCGAATGTGTACAGAAACATTATACTAGGTCCCAACTGCAACAGGTCCCTACTGTATGTTAAAAATAGGTTCTTCTGAGAGTGAAAAATAGGTCCCTCTAAGAGTGAAAATAGGTCCCTCTGTAGTTGATTGTGGTCATCATGGATAATGTGATGTATGTGCATGTGATGTATAAAGCATGAAAAATTAGGTCTCAGCGACAGGGATTGAGTATTGCAACTCAACCTCTACATCAGTAGACAGGAGTGGTGGGTCATCATCTGACGGTGTATCAGTTGGTGTTACAGAACCTTCATCAGGTGTGCCAAGAGTACCATACTGAGTAGCTAGAGAAATAAGAAAGTCTTCCTTCTAAAGTGGCTTCTTATACAATTTCAGCCTATGTTCATTTACTAGCAATGAAAACCAAACCTCATCAATGGTCTGTAATTGGACTGCACCATTAGGAAAGACTTGTTTAATCTCATAGGGTCCCAACAAATGAGACTGAAGCTTGCCCTTGAAGTCCTTATATCTTGAATCATAGAGGAGTGCCCAATCACCAGCAGTGAATTCTTTAGTCTTGATGTACTTGTCATGCCATTTGGCTCTTTGTTTCTCTATGACAAGGTGTGTGATGGGTGGCTTCTAATTAGATTTCATCCAGAGCATTCAAATATTGTAGTCTGTCCTGTTGAGCTGCAATCAAATCCATCCCTAATTCCACTACTGTCCTCAGGGTTTTGTATTCAAATTCTATAGGCAGGACTGTTGTCTTGCCATAGACCAACTCATAAGGTGTAAACCCTGTAGTTGTCTTCCAAGTAGTTCTATATGCCCAAACAACTTCTGGCAGCCTAGAAACCCAATCTCTTCTATGAAGCTGTACTGTCTTTGTCAAGATGTTCTCAATTTCTTTGTTTGTGAATTCTACCTGACCATTAGCCTGAGGATGGTAGGGAGTGGACTTCTTGTGTCTAATCTAATATTCTTCCACCAGTTTAGTGATTAAATTAGATGTAAATTGTGTTCCTTGATCAGTCACTATCTCCCTTGGCACACCATATCAAGTGAAGATATCCTCATACAAGAATTTTTCCACATTGCCATCTCTAGCAAACTACAAGGCTTTAACTTCCACCCATTTGGTTAAGTAATCAATACATACTAGGATATGCTCCTTGTTGTTTGATGTAGGAGAAATAGGACCAACAAAATCTAACCCCCACTTATCAAAAGGAGCCAATGAGATTTGTGGTTGCAAAGGAATCTCATCACTTCTTGTAGGTCTTCCCATTCTTTGACATCTATCGCAACTTCTAAGATACTTGACAACATCTTTATGAAGTGTTGGCTAGTAATATCCTGTTGTCAATATTTTGAAGGCTGTCCTTTTGGCTGCAAAATGTTCCCCATAAGGTTCATCATGACAGGCCTTCAATATATCAAACACCTCATCCTCTTTGATACATCTTCTCATAATATTATTTGGGCTAGTATAGAATAAGAATCTAGAAATCCAAGAATAAGGAAAATATTTGTGAACTAGCTGCCTTTTCTCCCTTGGAGAAAAGTAACCTAGAATCTGCCCTGAAACCAAATAATTAGCTATATATGCATACCAGGGATTGTGTATGTTGAGAGCAAAGAGATGCTCATCAGGAAAAGAGTCATCAACCACTCCTTCTATTGATTGTGTAGGCAGTCTAGACAGAAAATAAGCAACTACATTAGCCTTACTTGGCTTGTCAACAATTGTTATGTCAAATTCTTGTAGTAACAACAACCATCTGACAAGCCTACCACCCACTATTGGCTTATTCATCAAATATCTAATTGCTGCATGATCTATGTGTATGAACACTTTATAACCAGTAATGTAGTGTCTGAATTTGTTGATGGCATAAACAACTGCCAACATCTCTTTTTCTATCATAGTGTAGTTCAATTCAGCCCCCTGCAAATTTTTACTTACATAGTATATGGCATATTCTTTAGTTCCTTCTTGCTGGCCTAGAACTGCTCCAATGGCAAAGTTTGATGCATTTGTGTGGATGTGAAAAGGTAGTGTCCAATTTGGACCTCTGAGAATTGGAGCCTGTGTCAAGGATGCTTTCATCTTTTCAAAAGAAGTCTGACAATCTGGTGTCCATTCAAATTCACTGTCCTTTGTCAATAGAGTAAACAGAGGTGCAACAATTTTGCTAAAATCTTAAATGAACCTCCTATAATAGCCTACATGTCCTAGGAAGCTCCTTACATCCTTCTATTTTTGTGGAATAGGTAGGGTAGAGATAATTTCAATTTTCTTTGGGTCAACTTGTATGCATGCACTTGAGATAAAATGCCCCAAAACTATTCCTTGTGTCATCATCAGAAAACACTTTTCATTACTCAAAGAGAGGTTGTGCTCTATGCATCTCTTCAAAACTTTCTCCAAGTTGTGTAAAGCTTCACCATATGTGGTGAAGTCATCCATATAAATTTCCATGCTGTCATGGGACAAATCAAAGAAAATGCTGAGGATTGCTCTTTGAAATATGGTTGGAGCGTTGCATAGACCAAAGGGTAAGACATAATATACATAGGTCCCCCAAAGGCAAGTAAACATTGTCTTATCCTGATCCTTTGGTGAAATCTTGATTTGGTTATAGCCACTAAAACCATTAAGAAAGGAAAAATGTTTCTTGCCTACCAAAGAGTCAAGAACTTGGTCAATAAATGGAAATGGAAAGTGATCTTTTCTGGTAGCAGTATTGAGTTGTCTGTAATCCACACAAACTCTCCATTTGCCTCCTTTCTTGGGCACTATGACCAATGGTGAAACCCGTTCACTGTCTGAAATGGGGTCTATAAAGCCTGCATCCAAAAGCTTTGGAAGCTCAATTTTCACAATCTCTTTGAGGGTGGGGTTCATGCGCCTCTACTGCTACCTAATAGGTCTATAGCCATCATCAATGTATATTTTGTGCAGACATAAGGCAGGATCAATGCCTTTTATTTCACTGTAATCCTAGGCGATTGCTGCTGAATGTATATGCAATACTTCATGTAGGGATTGTTGTTGTTCACCAATCAATGCATTGTTAATAGTCAACATCTTTCCTGACTTGATTTCTAATTGTTTGGACAGTTCTTGTATAGAAGACAAATCAAGGCTAGGTAATACTAGTAAGCATTGCTAGGGTAATAAGGCATGAAATATTTGGGATACCTCCTCTGAGGAACTTCTGCATATTATGTTACTCAAAGGGTCTTGTAAGCATGATAGACAATCCTGCTGCTGTGAGTGCCTCCCACAGTCATTTTGTATAATGTGAGCAATTATCTCATCTTCATCTTGAATATCCAATAAGGGACTACATTCGATAGTCATCAAGATTTGTAGGGAGTGGCTGTCGTCATCTTCCAGGGTAGGCCAAATGGTCTGCTCAAGCTCATGGTATGGTTGGGCTAGCAGATATAAAACCAATTTCTTGGTTACAGTCCCATTGGATATGATCATGTTACTAGACCTGCAACCTATAAATGCATCAACAGTGGCAAGCCATGATCTGCCTAGTATAAGAGGATAACCAACAAGATTAACCTTTGGCTGCAGGACTATAAAATCAGCAGGTATTCCCAAGAGTCTAATGCAATGACCAAATCCTCAATGACTCCTTCAGGTTTAATTGTAGACCTATCAGTTAATTGCAAGACTATCTGAGTAGGCCTAAGGTTGATCAATTGGAGTGTCTGCATTGTCTCCTTGGTCATTACATTAATTGTAGCACCTTAATCTATCAAAGTATTATTGATCAGAGTCCCATTGATTTTGACATCCACCACTGGACTACCTGGATCTGTGTATTTGGGAACAGTTATGTTCCCCAACATTATGTCAGCTAGGTTGCCCAAAACATGAACTATCTTTGGGTCTATTCTCTTTCTTCCTGGTTTCCTGATGCATAGATCATGGATAGTCTTAGTGTAGATGGGAATATCTTTGATGGCTTGGATTAAAGGGATCTTTATGCTTATGTCTTGCAACTAGCCTATGAGGTCATTTTCAGACTGTGCTGGTTGTTTTTGGATAGCCAAGCATTCAGGGAAAGGAGGCTTAGGATGTGGAATGGTCTGAGGTTCTTGAGTTGATTCAGGTTCCAAAGGTGGTTTATCTGAGGCCTCTTCTGTTGGTTCTTCATCTTCAAGTTTTGTAATTTGGGGAGATGAAGGACCTGCAAGTTGTGTCCTTGATCGGAGATGAACATTACTCACTTCCACCTCAAAGGTGGGATATTGCATCACCTTATTAGTATAGGCTTGTTGAACAGGCTTGTTGTTAGGGTTAGGTGCAGGTTGGGCAGGGATTTGGGTAGGTCTAGGAGGTGGATTTTGAGGTGTTGACGGCGACATTATGGCTGGATGTTGTGGTTGAGATGGAATCATAGGTTGTTGGAAATGTGCATTTTGCTGCCATTATTGGCCCTTATTCCATTGAGGCTGCCATTGCTGCTGCTGAGTAGACCACTGAGGGTTATAGTTGGGGCCTTGGAAATTTTGTTGAGGCCATGGATTTGGTTGTTGTTGATTCCAACCAGTTTGTGGAGTAGGCCATTGTGGGTTTTGCCATGCATTTGGATTGTCAGGCCACTGTTGAGTATTCCAAGCAGAGAAATTTTGGTTTGCAGCGGGGAAGGGTGAATTAAAATTAAGTGGATCAGAAGGCATACCTTGTCTTTGCTACCAAGGTCTCCTCTGAGCTATGAAAAATAGTTGCCCATCCTCCCCTTCAAATGGCTGTAATTCTAGCCTTTCAATCTTCTCTTGCTGGATACTGGCCACCCTCTTGCATTTACAATTGGCCTTCCTCTGCCTACAGCTTGGGCAATATCCAGTAAGCATTGAATCTGCCTCTTCCTGTTTCTTCTTGATGTGAAGAGTGTCGAACTATGTAGCCATATTGCTAATGATAGCCTCTTTCATGTTGGTCAGCAAGTTACTAATCTCCATTCTTGAAACCCCATTGGTTGCCTTGCCTGTGATGGCTACTCTTTCTCCCCTTGGTCTTCTGGTAAAGGTTCTAGAATAATTTCTGCAAGCTCTGCAGACATCCTCAAAGGGAAGTTGAAATATATCCCCTATTCTAATGAGATTGAGGGCATCCATGCAGTCATCATTAACCCCCCTCAAAAAGACCAGCTTCAGTGATTCTTCAAACAATCTATTCCGAGGGTTTTTCTTCAAGGCAAATTGGAATCTTTCAACATAATCTTCCAGTGGCTCATCCTCTTCCTGTGACATCCTTAAGATGTCGTCTCTTCTATCATGTTCTCTGCAGTAGTCTTTATATTTTGCTAGGAACTTTGTCTTCATGGTATCCCAGTCTGGAATGACATCTTTCCCCAACCCCATAAACCGTCTTAAAGCAACATCTTTTAATGTGGCAGGGAATATCTTGAGTCTGTAAGGATCAATGGTGTTGTTACACCCCATGTGTTTCTATCTACTTACAATTTACCTAGATTGGTTAATTTGTTTGGAAAGTGAGTGATTATAGATTTCTGCATCTATAAATGTGTTTTTATCCATTTACTATAGATTGGATATTTTGTGAAAATTGAAGTAATTATGAATCTTTGATCTATGTGTGTTATCTATCTTAAATTCAATATGATGAGAAAAAGAATAATGCAATGTCTTGTATTAAATGTGGTTATTGTTAATTAATGATGATATTTTGATCAGCTAACTACTATGATCTAAGTGGATGCAGGAACATGTTGCTCCTCCGGAAGGGAGGGTAAGTATCACTCAGGAGGACTTGGTCTGGTATCCTTAGTAAAACCTCTATTGAGAAATCACACACTCACAACCCTATCTTGACCTAGGTTATGTTGAGTCAGAATGGGTAGTGGTAAGTAATCTATGTTATGAATCTTGATTGCATGTTTGGATGATCGTGTGAGAACTATGATTTAATCTACATGTTGATAAGTTTTTGATTGCTTAGACAAAGTTTTATCATGAAATGATTTTATGTTATGCATGTGTTTATGTGGTTGTCGTTCATGTCACCAATTTATGTGTGGTTTCCATTCATTTGTGTCATCAATATGTGGGTCATGAGTTTATTTGGTTTTGAGTGAAGTTGATTTACCTATTTATGCATATATAAATGATAGCTATTGCTATTATAAACATATAGATATATATACATGTGTATATATAATTATTTATGATTTGCAAGATACTAATGAATTGGTGAGAACGTAATCATGTCTATGTGGATTTCATGGCGATAAATGCGTTTATGAATAATATGTTATAAGTGATTTTATTTACAATTTATGATATATATATATATGATATATACATATATACTTATACTTATACATATACATACATACACACACACACACACATATATATATTATATTCTTATGTTTTTAAAATAAGCAATTATAATTCTTTTGGAAAAATGATATTGTTTTACTAAATATCATATATTTGATATATTGAATATTATATATATATAGGTTATAAAGTTAAAAAGGCACATATCCCTTAAAAAGGGGAAGAAGTTTATTAAAGGGGGTAAAGTTTTAAAAAGATAAGAAGGCATATGAGCGCTCCCTAAGGGGCCACGTGACTCCTCAAAGGAGCGATGAAACTAAACACCACCCCATGTTACGCATGGCCTAGCCATTTGAAGGAGGTAGTGGGTAAGACTTGGTCTTACCACCTTACCTCGTCCACTTCCTACTTTTTCTAAGCAAGCCATGTGAAGCACTCATGTAAGCGCATGGGTTTAGGGAATATATGCAAAAAAAATTTAACCAACTCTTTTATTTTTGGAAAGTTAGAGCCCGTGGGAAATGAAACTAATTTCAAATTTTTTTGTTAAGCATGTCATCATTGTGTCGACATTTTTGAGTTGATTGCAAAAAAAAAAAAAAGGTGGCAGATTTCTTTATTTATTTGTAGCTAAACCACTCCTTAATTTTTTTGTATAAAAGGGGGTGCTCTCCCACATTTCTATGCACATTTTTCAATCAAGAGCCTTCTCTTCTTGCTTTTGAGTTTTGAGTTAGTTTTGAGAGCTCTATCATATTGCTTTTTGTGAGTTGTTCTATTTAGAGGAGCTCTCTCTCTCATTTGAATACACATAAGTTTTTCTGAGAGCATTCTTATTCTGCTATTTTTATTTTTGAATTAGCATTGAGAGTTTTTGCCATTTTTGCTTTGAAGTTGTGAGGAAGGGTTTTGGAAGTTTAGAAGGAGAATTGTTTTACTTGGAAGGAGGTTTTAGTTCATTGGAAGGAGCTTAAGCAAGGGAATCTTGTTGATTCATTTGGAAGCTTATATCATAGGCATGGGAATTTCTCTTTTATTATGCTTTTCTATATTGAAGGCATTTTGTGTCGAATGCATTGTTGTTTATCAATGTGATTGTCAACTTGATTATATAATAGCATTTATATTTATATATATCTAAGTAAGTGAAAATTGTGTTGTGAAAGTAAAATTAATCTCAGTAATAGAGATTTGTGTCTATATGGGACTTTATATATATTTATCAATTTGAGTATGATTAGTTGATTGTATAAGGGGAAAGACAATAAACTGTAATTTGCAAGTAGAGTTATTTCGACATAGGTGTCATGATGAAACTTGGGATAGGTTAACCTTGGGCTATGTGATCCATGGAAGAGGGGGAATAACCTAGAATAGAGTTTGATGTAATTGTTAAGCAGGAATATTCCTAGGATTTGTTGATCCATGGGAAAGGGAATATCCTATGTGTAGAGAATGATGCATTTGTTAAGTGGGGTTATTCCTGGGATTTGTTGATCCATGGGTAAGGGAATAACTTTTGTATAGAGATTGTTGTCTTTCCCAATCGAGATAGAAGGGTGGGTGAATATGAGACAAGAAAACTTTGGCCAAAGTGGTGTAAATTGCCAACGTTTACACTATTTATGTTCACTATGGTCCAGGTTTGCATTTCTAGTAGGGATTTCATATTTTGATGGTTGTAGCCATAGTATGATAGTACTAGTTAATGTAGGACACAACACCTTGCTCAAATTAGGCCTATTTTATTTGGGGTTACCATACCAATCCCTTTGTCGAAGGGTAGGGCCGTTTACCAGTTTGGTAAATGTGCGGGGGACTGCAGTTAGTCTGTGGTTGGAGGTAAATCAATTGAGTGATGCTTCCCCTCATGCAGTTGGTGGCTGAGAATATTGAAGATAGACAAGTATACAATCATATGTATCTATATTTTTCAGTTAGATCTTGAAGCTTGTATGTATCTATGTCAAGAAAAGTTATAATGAGAAATATTCAATTCTTTAATTGAGAAGAAAATTTGATTTATGCAATGGAAGTTTGGAATGTGTTTCAAATGTGCATTTTTTAAATAATAGAAAGGAAAAATTTTATTACTCGTGTTGGATTCATGATTTATTTACTCTTGAAATAAAACTTAGTTATTTTTACTTGGTAGAACAAGTGGCATGTTACAGGTGTAGTCATAACTCCTACACAAAACATCAAACTCAAATAGGAAAGTGTCAGGATCTTCAGTCACCAAGACGTAGAAAATAGGCAATGCAGAAGGTGGTATATTTTTTAGAGTAGCAACCCGTGCTTGGTCTGGGATAGGGAACTCAAATGTTGCTTGTCCTGGAGGATCCTCTACTGTAGCATCTGCCATGGTTCTAAAGGTCCCTTCTGTAGTTGTGGAAGAAGGTGATGAAGATGGAGAAGGTGTTGATGAAGATGTAAGAGGAAATTCTTCTTCAACACTTTCTACTGTATAATTGATAAAGTCAGTTGTTTCTTCACTATCCTAAAAATTTGAAGGGAGGAATCTATTTTGGTTATCTCTCTGCCTCTGCATACAGTGAATTTGGCTTTATATTCCAGCGGTCCTGCATAATGTTAGTATATTTTCTAATGTTTCCTGGAAAACAAATTTAGTAATCCTAATGCTGGAATCAAAATTTAAACCATGAAAGCATATAAAGACAAATGAGCCTATGAAGGTAGCACCATCCCTGGCAACGGCGCCAAAAATGTAGAGGAAAACTAATGCGTTGTAGACTTAGCATAATTCAAGGGTAAACCTATCTGAACAATCCACTCTATCATTGCATTCCTACATTAAATTAGCAACCAAGGAGCGTAAGCTTATAATAGCACTTGCACTGTATGTGCCTCCAAGACTCATATCTATCCTAAACTATCTTATCCAAATCTACCTAGAGTATTCTACTTGGCTAGAGTTCTCATAAATACAAAAACAATAAAAACAACTACAGAACCCAGTAGGTATGGGTACCTACAACATAAGTTGTATATAATTGTATTCAACAGGTAATTACAGAATTAACTCAAAATATCCAGAATGATAAAAGAACTTAACACTAACCTCCGGAGGACTTACAGCAAATAAAGCATGCACTCATTCATGAATCACAACTACTAGAAATAGTAATCAGAATATTTTACTGAACTCACAATACAATTTATGAAATATCAAAGAAACAGTTTTAACTAGAAATGCATAAATAAATAAGGAAATAGATGAAGTGAAGATCAGTACCTTGAGTGGCTAGCTCAAGGGACTATCTCACTTAACTAGAAATCAAATCTACTTCAGATTCTCATGTATTCTTATAACACGTAGTTGTATTCAATTCATATCATAAACATGATCTTCTCAGATTGTATTCAATAAAACATGTTTGTATCTTCCAACATAGAAAAATAGAGTAACAGCTGGGCAAATATAAAATGAAGTAACTTAGAAAGAACTCCCTTGACATAGAACTCATTCCTCCTAACTTATATAAAAATGGGAGAGTGTTATGTAACTACCAACTAACTTTGATCATCAATCCATCCCTAGATATCAGGGTATAGGCTTGAGATCAATTTATTAATCTAACTAAACAGAGGAAGCAGAGTCCTATTCAAATAGAAAATCCTATACAATGACTCCTTTATGAAACACACGAGCTGCAATTAGAATCCTAGAACAAGTCTTCTTCTTTTGTATTTATTCCTCCATAATGATCACGTTCAGCTTCAGTTGGCGTTTGACTGTGACTTCCTTTAATGCCCTATTTTGTAATGTGCTACGAATTCTCCTCTCCTTGATTCCACATACTCGTTGCTGCACAGGGATTAATCCATAGAACATATGCATGCAAATAACCTTCATAATTAAACTATAAAATCTTCATCTATATGCATACATACTCATGTCTAACTCATTCAATTGAAAAATATTATCACCATGTTTCACATTTGATAGAATAGGTTCAAGGTTTGTAGAATATATAAAAACAACATATTATGATGGTAATGTCTTGGAAAAGTATCTGGAATATCATAGGCATAAAGTCTGAAAGTATATAAAAATAACATAAAAGAAGCCAATATTTGAACCCATCAAGTACCCTATATCCGGGGGACCTGAGTACTGGGGGCTTCCTTTGCTGTTTAGACTGCCTACATACCCTGCATCCACGGGATCAAGGCCCCCTCCGGATGCGACTGACACTGGGGATTGCGAATATGTAGTTTTGTCTTGCACTATGTTTGATGCAACTGTGAGCGGGTATCCAACCCTTTCTAGGGTTATTCCCAACCCTAGATAGTTCTTCGTCGGCTGCCACCCACTCAGGTGAAACAGGGATGGAAATTAGTCCACTACCACAAGCACCCTAAAGAAGTGTTTGTCAATTAGTCCTAGTGTTGAGGGTTCCCTATCATGTGTCTACTTAAGAGATTTAGTTCACTTGCATAAATCAATTTGGTTATTAGGTGACTAAGCCCATTCAAGGTTCCCTAGTGCTTTCTGATCACCAAGATCCACGAAGGCGAGGTGAGAGCATACAACATCTAAGGTTTCTTGTTTGGACTGGTTGCCCTATCTAACAATTTTAAAGTGTAATGTCCCTTCCTTAGTCCATCCAGACTTTAGCAGAGGTTGACCTACTATTGGGTTCCCGTAGGTCAATAGGTTGGTTAGGGAACCCGACCGAAGGTGTTGGAGCTTTGCAGGGAACCTTCCGAGACCTTCAGTTTGATGTTAGATGATGATTTCAAGAGTTGAATTGAAAACACTAAAGGTTTGCCTTGATGCGAATAGTGAAAGTGAATAGTAATAGAGAATTAGAAGGAGAATAGTGAAAAGGTCCCCATCCTAGTAGCCATAATGTTGTTTTGAAAGATGGTGTTTCTTTTTCATGAGGAAGTAACCCTCAAGGTGGGTGTACCCTTTTAGTGGGATTATTTTATTGTTATTAGTGGAAAATGGAGATGGAATCTATAAAGCAATGAATGGGGCTATCTTTTGGTCATTCAATCATCATTTTCTTAAAACACAAGTGCAGGTTTGGAGCTCTGGATAGAGTTTTCAGCAGGTTGCAGCTCTTTTGAGGATGAAAACCCTTAGAGGACAGTGGATTGGACAACAACCCAGTTCACATTACAAGGAAATCTACATTGGGTTTCCATTTGGGCGTCATTGGACTTATTTACAGGTTGTAATTGCAGCTGGAGTGATTGCAGCAGTGGATTATCAGGGTATAAGTGCAGATTGGGTCTACTTACCAGCATATATCCTCATTTCAGAACCTTTACCAGCTGGCCGTACACAACAAGAGTCATATTCAATCAAATCCTAGCTGGGAATTGGGGTTTCAGCAACTACATATTCCATAATTTATGCGTTGGTTCCCGGTACTCAAGCAAAGACACCAACTTACACTTCGCTAGTCAAAGACAAAAATTGAAACAAACAAATCAGCAGATTCCAAAAAAATCAGAAAATTTCATATCAGAATTGGTTAGGGATCTTTCATAAAGTCATCTCCCAATTAGACTTGTGATGTTGATAAATCCTATTTTCTGATCGCCAAGGTCCATGAAGGCGAGGTGAGAGAATACGATGGTACCTATTTTTAACAAAGTCTATCTATAGAGAACATTGTGCCCTAGTTAGTCTAGCAATTTCATTTTCAACCATAGTTCTCAAACTAATTTCCAGCCTATGGGTTTAGCCGAACTTGACAGTTTCCTCTTGATTATCCTAGACCAGTTTCCAGATTTGGTTAAACATAGCATCATTCAAAATCTATTGTCATACAAAATTATATTTCTCCCATAGCATTTACAAATTTAAATTCGAAAGAATAGTAAGGAGAAACTATTATAGTAAAAGAAATTTAATTCTTGACACAGAAAAATTACATATAAATTGCTAGTTACCTTTTTTATGAAATAAATATTAAAGAGGAAATTATTTATAGACAAGGAAAAAGAATCATATACTAACTTTTGTTTTTACTCTATCCAGTTCGTTTTAATTTACACAATATAATAATAATACTCACACCTTTAGGATCCCTAACAATTCCAATGTCACAATAGGTCAAAACTTACTTCCCACTAAACTCTTTACTCTAGGTAATTTATTTTATTATCAAACCCCATTAATCCCTTATTTACAAAAATTAACGTACTAGTAAACTCTAGGTCCTCTTTTTCAAAAGATGATACATATGAAATTTGAAGTAGAATCTATATTCTAAATAAAGAAATATAATAGGTCCAAAAAAAAATCTATGTTCTAAAGATAAGGGTTAATAGGACAATTAATTTAACTTAAAAATAAACTCTATATTTTAATTTTAAGGTTTAATAAGATAATTATTTAATATAAATCTATATTCTAAAATAAAAAGAACTAATAATAGTTCACATTTTAAAACAAAATGAGGTAATTTCTAACTAACTAAATTAAATTTAAAGAATTAGGAACCTTCCAATTTCTTTACTTATGCATGAAAACCTAAATCAAAAGGAAATAAAAAAGAACTAATAAAAGTCCAAAAAAAAAAAAAGACAATTTCTAACTTTATATTGTAAATTCCATGTTTAATAAGATAATTATTAAATTTAAAATCTATATTCTAAAATAAAAAGTACTAATAATAGTTCACATTTTAAAACAAAATGAGGTAATTTCTAACTAACTAAATTAAATTTAAAGAATGAGAAAACTTCCAATTTCTTTACTTATGCATGAAAACCTAAATCAAAAGGAAATAAATTAAAGATATGAACTAATGCAAATCCAAGCAAATTGTTTTGTTGTCTTGTATTTTATTTTATTTTTTCTCTTTCTCAGGGGTCATGGCTGCAAGTGCCCTAGATGAAATGAATAATAAAAAAAATTGTGGAAGCTCAGGTAGGGCACATTGAACAAGGTATGGATGTCAATACATAAATGAAAGTGGATTTTTGCCAGATATTATATTTGGTAGTGCTCTGGTAATCAATTATGCAAAGTGTGGAATCATATACAGTAGAATAAGTTGTTGACGGAATGCCTCACAGAATTATTTACCTCTCATGGATCCAAATAATTGATTTAACATAATATAGTTACATACTAAAACTTTAAGACATACCTGTAGATGAAGTTTTACAGCTGAGCCTTTTGGAGACGGTTTCCTTCACTCTTTTTCTCCCCTTCCAGTCTTCTCTGTTCCTTATTCTTCTTTTTTCTTTCTTTTCTTTCTTCTGTTTTTTTCCGTGGAGGAAGATAAAAATCCATATATCCTTTTCTGTCAAGCAGTGGTATGACGGTGCATTTACATGGCAAAAATCAGATTTCATTATGTAAAAATCAGATTTCATTCCTTCTTCTCCAGCATTCTCCATGTGGTTCCTCTTACCTTCCTATTTACCCCCATTTGTCACCCCAATGACATCCTACAGAAAATTATTAAGCCACGGGTCTTCCCCCAATTTGGCTTCTCACTCCCTTCATTTTAATTTAGTGCAAGGATAAATAAAATGGTTACTTTAATTTATGCACGTTTGGAACTATAAATGCATTATTTTATGAAATTTTAAGAGTTAAGAAATTTATAAAGATATAAGTTTATTTGATATAATATAATTTATATATTAACAATATATATATTTCCTTCATTTTAATTTATTGATTAAAATTTTATAATATTAATATCATATTAAAAATCTAAACATTAATTGAAGCTAATATAGTAAACTAATATTTGATATATATAGAATAATCGGGCACGGGGCCTAGCTCGATTGGCGAGCACTTCCTGTGGTAGGCACGAGGTCCAGTCTCCCCCCTGTCCACCTAATATTGTACCCAATTCATAGCTCCAGTCAAAAGCGTTTACACATGTTGAATAAAAACATTTATATATATCTAGAATAAAAGTATAAATTATAAAATTTTGGTCCAATGACCAAATACACCATCATGAAATATAATCTCATTGTCATTTTTTTTGTCTAACAATATTTGAAATAAATGAAATAACAAACATCTTGTAGAGTTGATTTCACAAATATTATTTCCTATCTAAACAAAAAGAATGAGATAAATTAAGAATTTTATAATGAACTATATTATCCAATCTCTGAAATTTAATACATGCATAATAATAGGTCAAATAATTCAAATATTAACATTATATTTTCATATTCCTATTTACCCACAAATCCTCTCTCATAGATCCTTTATCAAAGACAGTTTTGGAACCCCTACGAATTCATGCATTTCATACCAAGAAATTTATAAAAGTCAAGACTATGACACATGAGAGTAAATGGTAATATTAGCAAAACACCTTTGAGATATAAATTCTGATTGTTGTTAACCGTGACAGGGAGTATGGGTAGGCACATGTACTGTGTGGCAGAATGCCTCATGGCCTCACCTAAAACCCTCTCAAGTTTGTCTTCCTTCTATCCTTTAGTGGCAACTCCACTACACAATCTACCAAGTTTTTTAAAATTTAAATTAGAAAAATAAAAAAGAAAAAATCTATTTAACAAAAGGCAAAAAAAAATCATTTTTAATTAATTCATATATATATATTATGAACTAAAAGTTCAATTTAAAAAAAAATTCCTAAAAATTTCTTTCATTTCACCGTCTATATTGATCTCCTCCTTCTAAGATAGGGCCAATATTCTCTTTCACATTTTTATATTTTAGCAACTTAAAGAAATATTTAGTCCCCCTATCCCCACCTTCTAGCCAATTTAACTTTGCTCTTACCTTGGCTCCCTAGGCCTTCTTGACTTGAAACTCAATTTGTGTTTAACATCTCCCAATTTATCTGATAACTTTGGCTTGTTGGGTTCCTTTTGTATCTCCTCCTCAATTTTTAGGAATTCCTCCTGGAGCCTGAGTTCCATCTTCCTTCTATCTAGGGCATACTTCTTTCCAACAGTTTGAAAAAGAGTTTTACAAGAACTAATCAACTTATTCCAATAAGTAGTTGCACTTACTTTTCTATCAAGGGCTTTACTAATCTCCCTTAGACATCTAATACCATCCATACAGTCCTTATCATACAACAGTTCACAGTTTAACTTAAAATTAGAATGCCTCTTGGTTTTCACATAAAAGCATTAGTTTTTCAGGGAAATAATTGACTTAACTGGGTGATGATCTGATAAGGTATTTGGAATAACTTGAACCAAATTATTATGATTGGAAGACTGAAATTAAAAAAAAATCCTTATTTACATAAAATTTGTTCAACCTACAATATATTCTCCTATTATCTCTTTGACTATTACACCAGGAGAACCAAATACGAATATTGTTCTCTTTTTGTCCAGTTAAAGAATCATAGAGATTCAATAGTTTCTTCATTCTATCCCAAAAGAACTTTTCATTCCCTTTCCAATCATGAATGACCCCCCTAATTTATCATCCTTGTGTTCTATCATATTGAAGTCACCACCCATTATCCAAGGAACTCTAGGAAGCTCATTTTCCATCCACTTCCATAATTTTGCCCTGTTCCCATACTCATTTGGTGCATAAATTGAACAGAGACCAATCTTAACATCATCAATATCTAGCATGACTCACATACATCTATTGCAAGGGGAACACCCATGCAAGGTAGTGCACTTATTCCATTTTCTATTTATTAACATGGCAATTCCACCCTTCCCTTTTTCATGTTTAGAGGAAAGGACAATTGCATCCTTTCAAATAAATCTTAAATTATTTTCAAATTGAAATCCCATTGCTTTAACTTCCTATAACAGTAAAAAATCCATCCTCTTATTTTTGTTGCAGAAGTCTCTGACTACATTTATTCTATCAAAGGATTCAAGCCCTCTCACATTCCAACTATAGCAGTGCATCTCTAACATTGTTTCTATAGTCAATCAGAATTTAGTCTATTTCCTTTGTATATCTTATTAAAGCACTTGGGCATCTGCTCATCCTTGCCCTTTTTTCCTGGCTTAGCCAGGGTAACTTTAAGGAACCCCCCCAAAAAAAAACCTATAAAATCCTGGTGAATCCTAGCTAAGTGCCATAATTTTCTTGGCAAATCTTTCCTTTTTTTTGAAAAAATAATTAATTTTCTTATCGAATCTATGCACATTATTAGAATTTTTTTAAAAATCCTGGCGAATCGTAGCAAATGATAGAAAAAAAAAAGTACAATGGTGAATCCTTCCTTTAAAATTTTACATAGTGGGTCGGTGCAGTCCCCCCATATATTCTTTTATTTTTTATAATTCTAAAGCAGGGGCTCGGGGGCGGCAGCCACTGACGGGGTCAAGGGGCAACACCCCTTGCGAGGGTCGAGGGGCAGAGCCCCCTCGCGGGGTTTGGGGATAGCAGCTGCGGTGCACAGGCGGGGTCGAGGGGTAGAGCCCCTCACCGCCAAGCACAAATCCATTATTGAGAAGGCATTGGAACACATACAAATTAAATATTTTTAAAAATCCCAAAAATAAATTCCATGGATCGAATTCCATGGCCCAAAAGCAATTTTGGGCTCCTTTAAGCATGTGCCTTTTTAAAGGCATGCTGAGCCTGAAATTGCTTTTGGGCCATGGGATTAGATCCTAATCCCACGGCCCAAAAGCAATTTCGGGCTCAGCATGCCTTTAAAAAGGCACATGCTTAAATGACCCACGGAATTTAATTACAACCGTTAGATTAAAATGGAAATCAATGGATATAAATAAAATACAGGCCCCTATGCCATAATATAAGTAGGAATTTAATACACTAATGGCGAAATCGGTCCCATACATGGTCAACAGTTTAATGCTATTGGCGAATATGTAGGTGAATTAAAACATGCCTCTAAAATTTCAGGTGAAGCACCATTAGAACCACATAGAATATTGTGGCGAAAATAATAATTATAAATGCCTCATAAATAAATTGGTGGTGAATTGAAATGCATTTGACCAAAATTTTAAAAAATCAGGGCGAATTGGCCCCCACCAGTTGCAATGTATTCGCCAAATCACAATTTGAAAATATAAACTATTCACCAATTGGCAAAGATTCACCACTAAAAAAATCCCTTGGCTTAGCAAAACTATGAGTTCTACTGTATTGTTTTCTTTTTTTTACTTCCTCTTCCTGCTTAGGATTGGTCTCCTTGCCTTTGTAACTAATAGTGTCTCCCCGAGTTCAATATCCAGTCTGGAATCACAACCCTCTGCTAGATTCAGATTGCTTGTTTCACCTGGGGTTATTCACAATTAACCCCATAGGATCTACTGTCTTCTTCTCTCTAAACTTTTCTTTAAATATTTCAAGCTTCCTCCTTTGATCTTTAACTATATTTTCTCTAATTTTTTCTAGAGCCAGTTCCTGTGCATTTCTTTTATAACTAGCCTTGCTTATATCTATCTCATTCCTATCAATTTGGTTTCCATGATCTACTATTTCTTCAATTACTGTGGGGAAGGGGCGATCTCCACAATCTTTATTGTGCATATCAGGCAATTTTTTCTCTTCTGATATTTCAAAACATGGGTTTTCAAACATAGTAATGTCATTTCCCTTTAAGGAATTTTTGTTAGGGTTTAGAGTTTCTTCTAGCTCAACTCCAGAGCCGGATACATTATCATCCTTCAAATTATCTTTACCCCTAGAAGAATCAATCTCTTCTATTGTGCAATCCTCACTAAGAGGGTTTAAAATAGAATCATTATCCAGAACAGGTTCTGAATCTTCACCTACAACACTGTTCTTACTTAGATTTTTAGCATCATCATTATGACCACTATCAGATTCCATAGGAATTTCCATATTAGATGGAAGGTCAGCATCCCCTAGATTATGACTATTTTAATTTTCTAAATGGCTTTCCAACCCAGATGGGAGGTCAGCCACAATTTTTCCAGGGGAAGCAACAACTTCTTCATTATTTTTATTTTCAGTCTTCCTACCATAAAAGTTTGTATCAAAATTGCTCCCTTCTTTAAATTTTCTTTTGTTTAAGACTAGACAGTCCTTTTTTTGGTGCCCTTCCATTTTGCACAAACAACAAGAATTCAAACCCCCTAGCCCAACAAGTTCACATAGGTATTTTTTCTATTTCTAATAGATTTCAACAATTTCTGGAATATCAATACCTATTTTCAATGCAACCAGGACCCTAGCATCCATATAGGGAAGGGTAAACCTTAGTTTCATCAATTCTCAAGATTTTCTCGATAGGGTCCAACATTTGTGGCAAAAACTCCAAAATTGCTCAGGCATATTCTTAATATAACAAGGAGGGGTGTAAAGAGGCTCGAGATCTATGCAAAAGGATTTGTAAAAATAAAATAGATGTTAAAATGCAGAAAATGTTGGAGGCTGGGACAACCAAATCAGAAATTGGGGTTGCCATCAACTCCATGGAAAATGGAAAGTCTCCTGGGGTAGATGGGTTGTCTGTGGAGTTTTACAAAGCTAATATGCATTGGGTGGTAGATGACTTATTTGATGTCTATCAAGATGCAATAAAAAAAGGGACTTTAGGGGAAGAGATTAATAGAGGTATTATTAGGCTTATGTCTAAAAATGGAGATAGAACAAACATTAGAAATTGGAGACCGATCACCCTGTTGAATGTGTCATACAAAATCTTAGCCAAAGTTTTAGCATTAAGATTGAAGGATGTTCTGCCCAAAATTTTTAACTCTACCCAAATAGGTTTCATTTAGAGCAAGTATATTCTTGATAATCTCATTACAAGTTGGGAAGCACTTCATTGGGCTAGAGAAATAGGGCAAGAGGCAGGCATATTTCTTCTTGACTTTGAAAAATCTTATAATAGAGTGGAATGGTCTTTTGTCCTAATGATGCTAGAAACTATTTTGGGGTAAAAGGAATGAAGGGTTAATGTTTTCTTTAGTTTGAATCCTCCTTTCCACAAAACATTCCAAGGGATTTTCAACCGAGTGCCTCACATATCAAGAGGAGAGTCAGCTATTAGATTTGAGTTGCCACTTGGTTTCCTACTGGGAAGTTCAGATGTGATCACACAAGTTTTCCAATTAATGCCTTTATGTCCTTAAAACCCTAATTTAAGAAAACTAGTAATCAATTCTGTGAATTACAACAAATGCTACAGGAAATAGACAGAGGGCAAAGAACCTTAACTCACTATTTTTCGTAGACAGAAAATAGAGAAATCTAGGACAACGGTGATGGCGCCCTAGTCCAATGTACAATTTTTTCTGCAAAGTCCCGATCTCCTTCCAGCACTGATCTCTACTATGTCTTCTATTTCTCGTGATCTGAAAATGGAGGACAAGGTTGATGGTGCCCTTGTCCCGAAAAGTTGAACAATGTCCACTTTTTTTAGATCCGGAATCCTCAATGTCTGCTTTCTTGCTCTACAACTCCACTTTCTCCAGATCTGACACCTGTAACCTGCAATCACAAGGAGTGTGGGAGGGGTTTGTGGTGTTTAGAGGCTTGCCTCGATCAAGCCTCGGAGAGACATTCAAGTCTTCTGAACACCGTTGTCAGAGAGAGTGCGTGCCCTTAGGAGGCAGAGGCAAAAACCAAATGATAATGATTGATAAAGCACAATAAATGATACCTTGATGATGAAGCTCTCATGGAAGGAATAAGCTCTTCAATGCCATGGGGAGAAGATGTAATCTAACCTGCAAACAAACATAATAACAATGCTATGCTTTGCAACACAATGATATCACAAAAATTTCAAGTATGCCTAAAGTTTACAACCATCTTCTAGTTTGCAAATGATAACCTAAACATGCTTATATATGCAACTATTAAGATTCCCACCAAAAATTTCATATTCGAAACTTATGATGTTGGCATGGAGACCAAATAACGGTCACAAAACTGACATTTCAAATTAGGGAAGACCCAAAATAGGGCTAGACTAGGGTGCTAGCGCCCTTGTCCACCCCCTGTCTTTGTTCAATGATCATCAACATAGTCCCCCTTAGGTCCTAATTACCTCAAGACCCATGGGTTTTCTCATCGGGGGTCTAATTTAACATGCAAAATGCTCTTAGTGCAAATCTAAAGACCCGGGAGCTAAACCTTTAGGAAAAAGCCCCCAAGGGTGCATTTTTCTGACATAACATTTAGCCCCCACTTTAATGTATGCATTAAACGCAAGGCCAATACATGCATTAAAGTAGGTCAACAAACACAGCAATCACACCAAGCACAGAGAAGACACGCCCAACACATTGAAGATAATGACATGCATGCAAAACACGGAGAAGATAGTTACAGTCACGCAAAACACAGAGAATACAACATTGAAGACACGCAGAGCATAGAGAATACAATGAATGCAATGATTATTTTCTTTTGATTTTTCCATATGAGATGCATAATGCAAGTACAAGGAAAGTAAACAAAGAAATCCCAAAAGTGTAGAGGAGTTGTTCACCACTGGTCTTGCACTTTTTGAGAACAAACACGCCAAACAAAATCCCAAGGTGTAGAGGAGTTGTTCACCACTGGTCTTGCACTGTAATGCCCCTCATTTTTTTATTTCTGTTAGACTGATAGTTTCTCTATTGGATCCAGACATTATGACATCTTGTTTGATGATGGAATTACTATTATGATGTTTAGTTGATGATAATCTATTGATGTTAGATTCCTACTATGATGACATTTGATGATACTGTTAGTACTAGTGTTTTATGCTTATGTTATGATTAGTTATGGATTTAATTGACTATGTGATTGATGCAATTATCTGATGATGGTTCTTATTTAGTCATTCAGTAATTGATTCTTTTATCTTAATTGTTAAGAATTGAATGTTATTCGTAATGTTGTTATTTGTTTGATGCGTTGGTGAAAGGGACAGTGTCGCATTACTCATGTGTGAGTACCCTGCTACACTACAAATCCCTTTCACGGTGTGTTTGACTGTAGGATTATATATCTATTGTTCAATCGTGTCGTTTACTGCAGGTTGCAAGTATCAGGCATCGACTCCACCTGAATTGACAGGTCTGAGCATGCCTTAACACCAATGGAAATCGTTGAATGGAGATAGTGTAAGATCCCTTAGCTTGTCACCATCCTCAAAGAGGATGAGTATTCATTCCTGTGTCCTGTCACAAGGTTAGTTTTCGCATGATTATATGTCACTGTTGTTCGATCGTGTTTTGCCGTCAAGTGGTTTATTAGGTTGTAATTGTGTGATTATTGTTTTGGTTAATTGCTTCATTAAATGGAAATTATTTAGGGCACTTTGATAAATAAATAACAATATTAATGAAGTAAATAAAGTGTTGAAAAATGGGAATTGAATTGATAATTTTAACATGAAAATAATAATAATTTATAAACAAGTAATATTATGTTAAGTATCCATAAATTAATAAATTTATTATTTGTGTGTTGTCATAAAATATTCTACATTTAAATAAATATGAGTTGTCTCATATAATATATACGATATAAGTAAAAATAGAAAGAATCTTTGAGGCTAGTGGAAATTAAATGAATTATTTTGTTGTAAAAAATGAAATAGGAAGAGAAAGTGGGTGGTCAGTAACGAACAAATGAATTTATTGTAATTGTTATTTGTAAGAAAGTAATGAGGCAAAAATTATTGCCTTTAGTGGGGGGAATCTCTCCCTCTAAAAAGGGGCATTTTTCATGGGAATGGGGGAGATAGAAAATAAATTGGGGAGAAAACATAAATTGTCCATGGTTCTTGTTTTTTTTTTGGAAGGATCTTTTGGGGGTAGCTTTGGGTGAAAAAGCAGAAATGGATGTAAAAGCCAAATGGGAGAAAAGATAGGGGAATTCAGAGAAAAAAAATTCGGGTATGTTTGTTTGCCTAAAAATTTCAGTTTAGTATGAATATCCTCTAGTTATTGTGAATATTTATATTTGTGCATTGTATGTTATTTGAAATCATGCCTGCATATTATAATTGTCACAAGGGTTTTATTTTCGTTCTAGTGCTGAGATTTGTTCTACGATTTATGGATTCTTGAAGTCTTCTCTTAGGACTATTGAGCAATTCATAAGCCTGCCTTTTCATTGCTTTTGTCTGAGAAATTCTCTAAGTCTTCTTCTAACCCTTTTAACATTATATCTACAACTTCTTTATGAAAAGATTTTATCTGTCAGCCAAAATGAGATCGACTCATTCTCTTGGAGGCAGTTCCTCTATGTCATGTGCTTGGAAAACACTTTATTAGCATTACTTATATTATTTCTTTCCTATGTTGAATCTTCTCTTGGAAAATCAACTTATGAACCTATCTGATCCTTTCATTGTATTAAAGTAGATGTCTGTACAATCCATGGGATGCTTTAGTCTAGCTCCTGTTGTGTTTTATTTGCTAAACTCTTGACTGATTTAAAATAAATCATCTTTTAACAAACACTCACCAGTGCCTTGTAACATTTTATTAATGTTGAACGCTTCTTTTGAACCATTTGGTTTATATATCCTACCATCGCAGCATACCATGAGGCCACTTGCCCTTGAGTTTATTTTTTTCCCATTGTTATGGAACAATGTCTCTTTGAGGCAATCTGTCAAACAATTCGGCTGCCCTATCTATGTATTCACAAATTGCAATTGTTAGAAAGTTTCTAAAACTTTTTTAGCAAGTGCATTTTGTGCGTATCCTGCAATCGTGGCTATTTATTTTATCAAACAGTTCTTATGCCTAGTCTACGTTGTCACATTTCGAATGCATGTTTTCCCAAACGCTTTTAGCCACCGCATCTATTAAAATGACCCTTCTATTATTTTGGAATGGAGGAGTGATTTAGACACCTATAGATTACATGTAAATATAGGCTTAGGAGTAATTTCATTGACATTATTTTTTTAGATTCTTTAATGTTGCACCCAAATATATATATTCCTCTCTCTACATCTATGCAGAAGTGTTCAGGTGAGTGAGGTTCAAATGGTCGAAGTCATGGAGACTAGTTTTCCTACTGATCCATTTTGTACATATCCAGTGATCATTACACTCCAAGAGATCGCAGGCATTTTGTCAAATAGTTCACGTGCCTTGTCTACAGTTTCACATGTTTGCATACATGTCTACCAGAGCATTCTCAATGGTCTCTGCCTGCTCTACACTTGCCAATTGCATTGTTTGAAAGTTTCTAAAGCCTTCTCAGCAAGTCCATTTTATACGTATCCTACAATCATTTCATTCCATGAGATAACATCTTTTAGAGGCATTCCATCAACTAGTTTGCATGTCCTATCTATGCCTTCACAACTATTTTCGTTAGAAAGTTTCTAAAACCTTTTTAACAAATCCATTTTGTGCATATTCGATAATTATTGCATTTCATTTATGCGTTTTATTTCAGGATATGTTAAAACACATTATTATGGCATATTTACTATAGGAAATGAATGTAAGGTATATCGCTATGGCTATTTTTTCACTTTCAATTGATTCGTCTCATATAAAATGTTCCAAAAAAAATTAGATTTGTCAGATAATAAAATTTAACAATACTTAATTACTTGTCCTTAGATGAAAAATTTTTGATATCCAATGATCCATGATATATTATTATTATTATTATTATTATTATTATTATTATTATATTTTTTTATTTCAAAACGTAATAGTTGACAGTTAAATGCTCAAACAAAATTGAAAATTGGAATAATGTTATTATTCATTGTTATTGATAATTGCAATTCTTTAGTTAGAATGGTAAAATCATTGGGTAAGTAAATTTAATAGGATAATGAATTATAATTGTTTTGATGGGAGTATACTTTTACAGATATGTGTATATTTAAATAAATATATATTATGGTCGATGAAATTTAATTTAAATTGACATTGATTTTATTATGATTCCTTTATATTGGTTTTAATTAGTTGAAATTGATTAATGGGTTGGATTAAGGTTTACAAACAATGTATTTGAGAATTAAGTTATAAGTATTACTTTTAGAAAATTGGTTTATTGCGAGGTGAATTGCATAATTTAAGTAAAAATTGTGTAAGTTGGTTCATTGGTCGTAGTAGGGCTATGTGTATGATGTCAAGGTTTAGTTTCCAGAGGCATAGGCTCTGATGTCTTGATTTCATGTTTATGTTATGTTATGTTATGTTGAAACTGTATCATGGTGTGGGCAAAAGTCCTTCTTGGATGATGTGTTTCATTTTTGGTATTGAACATGTGATAAGATATTGTGTTGGATTTTGTAATGGAGAGACATTAGTAATTGTAAAAGAAGTATGTTGTTTATGGTTTGTTCACTTGGAAGCTATGGGAAATGTATTGTGAATTTGTCCTTGTGAATAAGTTGGTATGCAAAAAGGTTAATACCTTGCAATGTTACAATGTCTTGCCTGATGAGTAGGGTCTTCTAGATGCAGGTAGGGGAGTGGCTCTCAATGGGGGCCGGAGCCCAAAGTGGCATCCAGGACAACCCATGTGGGAGTTTCTTAACTCAATGATAACCTAATTAATGAATTAAGGGGTTGGGTAGTTAATCACATTAAATAAGATAAGTGGATGCCTCACTCGTGGCTCAAGTGCTCGTTTAGGCTTGAGATGAGATGAGAAGGCCTAGAATGGCAAGATCAACTACCTTATCCTCATGAAAGGTATGTTGATTCCGCATGAAATTGTATGGGGGCCAAGGGTTAAGAGAGGCTACCAGGACAACCCATGACAAGCTATGTGATTCCACTCCTCCCTACTGCAGTCTAGCATTCCCTAGTTGTGCTCTCCCCATTCGTTGTGTGGTTACCTCTAGAAGTGATGATTGAGTTGCTTGAGATATTGACCTATGTTGTTATAGTCATGTGTAGTCCTTGTTCCTTACAGTTTAATGTCTACCTGACTGGTTGATGTAGTGGGACCTTATGTTATCTCCTAGCACGGGGGGTGGACCTTAGGGTTCCACATGGTCGGGTGGTTGTGATTTTTCCTCCATTGGTTTCCTTTTTGTTGTTCGTGTATGAGGAGGATATACCTTGTGTGGCAGATTTCAGATCTTGTACTAGCTTGAGGAGATAAATACAGTTATTTATGCTCATGTACTATTATCTTGATGTATGTACTCCAATGTAATCAGAAAAGAGATATTGTAGCAATGTAAATGTGCACTCCCTCTTGTAAAGGAAATTGTATTTGTAATACTTTAAACAAGAATCTTGATGTTTACTCATTTGATGATATTTTATGAAGTAAATGTATGACTTGATTCATTTGATGCAATTAGATTTAGAATGAACCATGGTTGTTAGTTAGATCATGTTAATCATTAGTAATGCAGCCGTGGATTCCCTAGAGGATAAGCTTAACTTAGATATTATGAATAATTATGATCTGCATTTCCTTGTTATTTACTTCTCTAAAAAAAATTCCTTTTGCATAACATAGTTGAGTTGTTCCCTAGGGTTTCGTGGCAAGGCATTACATGCACCTTGAGAACAAACATGCCAAACAAATCCCAAAGTGTAGAGGAGCTCATCGCCACCAGCCTTGCACTTTGAGAACAAGCACGTCATACACACACGCCGAAGACACAGAGAAAACACCATAGACAAGCGATGGAGTGTTCCTGTTGCTAGGCTCATCACCATCTCAGGCACATTACAGGCACACATCGACGATTGGGCTTCACCACAACAACCGTCGAAAACACGCTTAAGGGTTGAGTTAGTCATAGAACCACTCCCTGCCTCGTGATGAGGACTTTGAAAATGACAGGATAATGCAATCTGTTCCAACAAATACACCATCCCCGCCTCACAATGAGGGATTAAGATAAAAGGATATGCTTGATATCCTGCCTCCGCAGAGGGCTTAAATGATTTGATTAATTTTTAGATTGTTCAAACATGCTTTACTATGATCTAAAGCAGACAACTTACCTTATATATGCTCCCACCTTAAGGTGGTTGATATCGTGTATCGATATCAAGCACATTAAGGTAGGAAGAAAACACACAAGGGAACATGAGCTCTCGCAAAGCCCATGCCCCCCAAAGGTGACATGTACGTTACGATCGCCAAATGTTCCCACAAACACATCCCTGCAAGAAAAGTGTTAGTGCCCACATAATCATGATAAACAACAATGCATATTATTAACTACATGAAAGAGCCAAGCATGGCAATATTCATGATAAACAAAGTGCACGGAGCAGCAGTATTGTTAAAGTATTGTTAGCAAGATAAGATAACATCGACATCAACATCAAGATAGATAAATCATGGAGTGATTCCACTAGCCAAGCGTTAGATTATTTGTTACAACCCTGTCGTCATATAGGAACTAAGTCCATTTTTTGATTGCTCTCGAAAGGGACGCTAGGTCCACATCAGTATAATATGTTTTTCTTCATCCGCCTGCTAGATGGAAACACTAGAGGAAGGTAAACAATAAATCAGAGAGGAGAACAAGTGTCTTAGGGATAGTCATGTAGGAGGGTGCCCCCAATTCACCAACCGCAATGCTATGTCCGTAAGACACAACACACAACAATGAAATTAGAGGAGAGGAGATATAGAAGAATAATGATACAAATAGAAGAATGTCACAACGGAGGCGGTCTCCTAGTATCCTTGACCTTACAAGAGAATAAAGGGTCATCCTAGGAGGCCTAACAACACATAACACATCACGGGGGAAGCACATCACGAATAGATAAAGGGTTAGAGATACTTACTTGTAGAGACTGTCGGGCTAGTGATTGTCATGAATCTTGATCTTTATCTTAATGGTTAAGGCTTTATCACCTCTTCTTTCTTCCATATGTTCATTAGTTTGTGAGGGTAACCATGTAGGAAAGGTACCCCTTAATGATGGTTGAGAGGGGATGTTGCCATTTTCTATGTCAGGATCTCTTGAAACTCCATTTGAATGAGATTGTTGAGGAACCTGAAAAATGCCCATTTCAGTCCCTATATAGGGTGTTGGAATACCTTGAGTTTGAGGGATAGTTTTTTCTTTGATATCATGTAAAATTTCATTATTTTCCAAGGTATGTGGAGGCTCAAGTAAAGGTGCATGATTCGTTCCTTTGTGTAAAATGTAATTGAGGAGTTCTTGAACATCAAGTGGTAAATTTTTATTAGATTGAAGCAAATGGTCACAAAGAGAATCTGCATCATCCAAAGCTTCATCCTGGTTAGGGAGAACAGGAAGGGATGGCAGAGTGGTATGGATAAATGTATCAATGATATCCTTTTCTTGTGCCAATATATCCTCACTGAGTGGGGTTATGTTGGGACAAGTCTCTTTGTTTGATGAATCACCCATTGCTATATCATTCTCATAAGTCTCAGAAAGAATTTTCATTATGTCGTCATGAAACAAAGGGAGAGAGGGAACAATGTTTTCACCACTACTTTCCCCATGATTGTTTTCAGCCATAAAATTAGTAATATTCTCCATGATCGAAGGGAAAACATCCACGGTCGCAAGAAAGCCATCAAAATAGGCTATTGTTCGAAGGATATCATAGGTAGTGCTTTTGTTCATGTCAATGCCATAGATATATGCTATTGGATGAAAGACTTGAGGATATTTATTAGTGAATTTGCAAAAATTATCATAATTCATAATGTACTCAAATAAATTTTCTAAAGATGATTCCTTAGGAGAATCCATTAATGCAAAACTATGTGCAAAAACAGTTGTTTAATGCTTGATTTTTCAACTTTCCTCAATGCAAACAACTAAAAGAAGAGGTGTTGTATTGATTTTAAAGAGGGACAGAAAATTGTATACCTAAAAACATTCCACTAATGCAAGAATAACTTTCACAACATGCTTTTGAAGCAACTCTAGAAAGTCGATAAGCCCAAACCTAGTGAAAATAAGCCAAAATATGTAGTTTTTCACCAAATCTCAATGCAAAAGGCTAGGACAGCGGGTTTTGTAAGGAAAATGATGATGGAAATAAACTTATAACAGTACTAACAGCCACATAATGCCAAAAAATCTGTTACAACACGCTTCTAGTGCCTCTCTAGACCAAACCCTAGTGCAAAGATAGCAAAAATATGTCGATTTCTCCAAAATTTTAATGCAAAAGATCAAAATAAAGGACATTCTAAGGAAATTGAGAAGGGGAAGAAAATTATAAGGCTAATAACATCCAATTAGTGCAATAAAATCCCTTACAACATGCTTGGAGTGCAAATCTAGCAAGACGATAGGCTCAAATCTAGTGAAAATGCAAGTTTTCAAGCCCTAGACATGAAATTTCACAAGGAGGCCATTATAATGCAACACTACCATCAGAGATCAGACCTAATGAGTTTTTTTACAAGGTAGTAAAATCTTAGACAAGATTTTGACTACAACCCTAGTTCATGCAAAACTAAGTTTTCACAAAAAATGCAAGATTTCAAGCAAATTTTGACAAATCAAGCATGCAAATGAATTGTAAATGATGAAATTATGTATTTTGGATCAGATATAATGTAAATTACAGAAATTAATTTAAATTAGATGCCAATTCATTCAAATTTCATAAAAATGCAAGCTTAATATGCCAATTTTTGCAAATTTTCCAATTTTTTTGTAATTTTTCAAATGCAATATTGAAAATAATGAACTAAATGATGATGAATTTTAGATCTGATGTAAAAATCAGAGAATTAATCAAATTCAATTGAATGAATGCAAACTATGTCAAAAATCAAACACTAGAATGCAAAAAAAAATTCAATTTTTCCAAATATATCAATTTTTTTGTAAATTTTCCAATGCAATAGAATGAATGAATGTAAATTTGTCAAACAAACCTCAGCAAGGTGCCAAAAAGTTCAAAACACGGGTTCACCAAAATGTTTTAGGGTAAAAAGGATGAAGGGTTAATGTTTTCTTTAGTTTGAATCCTCCTTTCCACAAAACATTCCAAGGGCTTTTCAACCGAGTGCTTCACCTATCAAGAGGAGAGTCAACTATCAGATTTGAGTTGCCACTTGGTTTTCTACTCAGAAGTTCAGATGTGATCACACAAGTTTACCAATTAATGCCTTTATGTCCTTAAAACCCTAATTTAAGAAAAACAATAACCAAATCTGTGAATTAAGACAAATGCTATAGGAAATAGATAGAGGGTAGAGAACCTTAACTCAGTATTTTTCGCAGATGAAAAATACAGAAATCTGGGACAACGATGATTGCGCCCTAGTCTAATGTACATTTTTTTCTGCACAGTCCTAATCTCCTTCTGGTATTGATCTCTTCTATGTCTTCTGTTTCCCATGATCTGAAAATGGAGGACAAGGTTGATGGCACCCATGTCCCGAAAAGTTGAACAGTGTCCACTTCGTTTTAGATCCAAAATCCTCAATGTTTGCCTTCCTGCTCTGCAACTCCACTTTCTCGAGATCTGACACTCGTAACCTGCAATCATAAGGAGTGTGGGAGGGGTTTGTGGTGTTTAGAGGCTTGCCTCGGTCAAGCCCCAGAGAAACATTCAAGTCTTCCGAACACAGTTGTTAGAGAGAGTGCATGCCCTTGGGAGGCAGAGGCAAAAACCAAATGATAATGATTGATAAAGCACAATAAATGATACCTTGATGATGAAGATCTCATGGAAGGAAGAAGCTCTTCAATGCCATGAGGAGAAGATGTAATCCAACTTGCAAACAAACACAATAACAATGTTATGCTCTGCAACACAATGATATCACAAAAATCTCAAGTATGCCTAAAGTTCACAATCATCTTCTAGTTTGCAAATGATAACCTAAACATGCTTATATATGCAACTATTAAGATTCCCACCAAGAATTTTGTATTTGAAACTTATGATGTCAGCCTGGAGACCAAATAACGGTCACAAAACTAACATTTCAAATTAGAGTAGACCCAAAATAGGGTTAGACTAGGGCGCTAGTGCCCTTGTCTACCCCTTGTCTTTGCTCAATGACCATCAACATAGTCCCCCTTATGTCCTAATTACCTCAAGACCCATGGGTTTTCTCATCAGGAGTCTGATTTAACATGCAAAATGCTCTAAATGCAAATATAAATACGCAAGAGCTAAACCTTTAGGAAAAAGCCCCCAAGGGTGCATTTTTCTGACATAAAAGAAACTATTGGATTTCCTAAATATTTTTGTGATATGGTTAAGATGTTATTCAGGGATGCCTCTACTCAGGTGGAGGTGAATGACTCATTATCCAAACCCTTTAAAATGGGGAGATCCATTAGGCAAGGCTATCCCTTGGCCCCTGCCTTATTTGTCATTGCCTCTGAAGCTCTATATTACTTGTTGAGAACTGATAGGCTGGAAGGTGAAGTGACATGGATAATTCTACCCAATAAAGATATGTTGTTGAATGTTCAATTTGTGGATGATACTGCATTATTCCCAAGAATTGAGGAGGAAAATATGAAGATTTTAGAAAATAGGTTGGAGGTTTTCTGTCTAGCCTCTGGAGCAAAAATTTATGCTTCTAAGTCTATTGTGTTAAGTTGGGGTGATGAGACTCTGGAGTGGTGGGATAGGAGTAAATGGAGTTGGGGGGTCCCTCTAAATAAGTTAGATGCTTGGGAATTCCTTTTGTTGTTCTTCTTTCTTTAAAATGTATGTGGGACTGGCTTTTTTCAAAAATTGAAAGGAAGCTAAGCAATTGGAATAGACATTTCCTGACCTTGGCTAGGAGGGTTCAAGTTTGTCAGAAGATCCTTTCAACATACTTTGTTTACTATTCCTCTATGTGGCTTTTCCAAAGTTACCAGTCCAATGTTATTCAAAAAATTATCAAATAGTTCCTTTGGTCTAATGGGAAAGGAGCTAAGAAGAAACATGTAGTTAAATGGGATTGGTGTTGTTTAGGGAAGGATCAGAGAGGTTTGGGACTAAAAGATCTAAAAATTCAGGGTATAGCTCTGGCTACAAAATGGATTGTCAGGTCATTAGAGGGTGAAGAGCCTTGGAAAATTCTGGTTAAAAATAACATTTGGAATGTTGTACCTCTCAAAGCCAAAACCTGGAAAGGTCTACATTTGCATAATTTATTGTTTGGGACTTTTAAAGTTAAACCTATGGGATCTACTATCTTCAACAACATCTGGAAACCCTGGGAGCAAGCTAGAACAGTAATTGAAAATGGCATGGCATTTGATATGGAAAAGGGTGAATTTATAGGTCACAGATCAATTTGGTGGAACATAATTCATAAGGATAAACCATTGGCCCTTTTACAAGGGTGCTCAGCTAAGAAATGGGATGAAAAAGATCTAAGGGTATTTAGAGACTTGATTGAGGAAAGTAGATCTAAAAATTGGGAACAAATTGAACAAGAATATGGCCTATTTGTAATGAATAAAAGAACATTTTCTGTAATATCTAGCTCTTTCTTGTGCAAGCTCCCCCAAGAAGTAACTTTTCTTGGGGAAGAGTGCATTAAGAAGACCAAATGGAAAGATGGAACTAATCTTCAGGATGTCAATTCAAAGAAAATTTACGAAATGCTAACTAACCCTCTAGCGGTCCTTGAGAATATAAATTCTATCTGGGAACATAAGTTAGAACAAAATACATTGTCCAAAGCTTTTGAATGTTTTTGGTCTAGGAGTATAGAACCTAAAAAAGGAATCTTTAGATGGCTTCTCTTACTAAAAAAGTTGGCCTGAGGCTTGGATAACTATGTCTGTTCTTTGTGTAATGTCAGTGAAAATTGTTAGCATGTTTTCTTTGATTGTGTCTGTGCCAAAACCACCTGGTCTCTCTTTATGGGAAATGTGGGAAATTGGGATCCTGGGAATGTTACCAGTTGGAAATAAATACTATGTGGATTTGTTAATGGGTTAAATAGGAAACATAATAAATTATGGTTAATTTTATCTATAGAGATCCTATGGTTTTTGTGGAAGATGAAAAATGAAAAGAGGTTCCAAGGAAAGGAGAGGTCTCTCACTAAGTTATCTTATAAACTCACAAATTTGAAATTGATTGAATATGTTACGATGACTATGGAGATACCAGTGGACAAATACAAGGAGATGATGGATGGAGGAGTGATGCTATATAAAGAAGACATCTAGAATGCAAGTTTTGGACCACAAAAATGGAGAAAAATAAGTGACATCTTTCAAAGGGAGTATACAGACTTCCAAAGTGAATACTGTAGGATTCACCAAGTAGAATGGATAAAGAATAAGAACCAAAGATATATGGAGATTACTTTTCAGAACTTCAATGTGAATAGCAGGTTGCTTGAGGTGTCTCAGCTACCTAGGACTGCCAAAGGTGTGGAATCTTTCAAAATTAGTGACAACAAGGACTACAAAAGGGGATAGGCTAATAAGGCACAGGACAATCAGTACAAAGTAAAGAAAAGGATGATTAAAACCAATCTTGAGTATGATGGTACAGAGTTGGATGAAACCTTTGACGAGGATGACCAGCAGACAACCAGCATGCAGTAGGACAAACATGCAGAGACTTTTGTTAGCTTCAGAGAGAATGAAGGAGATACTCTAGGGGAAGGTGCTGAACATAATACAATTAAAGGTGAAGAGCTTGATGCAGATGGGTTTGACAAAGAAGTAATGGAATAGTAAAGATAACTAGTAAAGTTTTTATAAGATCAATAGTATAGACTCAAAGAATCAACACTCTATATCTGTAAACAATACATCCTCTTTTGTATTACTTTTTGAACCTATTATTAAAGCTTAATCTTATAATAGGTTCCCTTTTTGGATTGTAGTTCCATGTATTAACTAATGTATGGTGGTCACCTTGATAACTCTATGATTTTAACTTATGTTGATTAATATAATGGTGTCAGATCTTCAATCCAAAAAAAAAGTTCAATTTTAATATAAATACATTATATAATTAATGAAAATCCTTATTGTAATACTAATTATATTTGTTGACTATATCACTATATATTTAATGTATATAAAGATACATGGCTTGCTAAAATTGCATTCACTGAAGGGCAAAAACTAGGCTGACAACACATGCACCTTAGCTTATATACTTAGTCCTTTGCAAAAGCTAGAATTTCAATGCCCCGATTTACTAAATCAGGCTATGGAAGTATGTGAAACGTGGTTCCCAAGGATCTACAAAAGAATCCTCAAGCAAAACAAATTTGCCCTGTACATAATGGAATTTCAAAGCAGTCACTAATTCTAATTCTCATGCTGCCAAAATCACTAAGTCTACAATGATTGGTTCCTAACAAGTGCGAGTATAGATTCACTAGTGTGGATATTTGATCAAAACTTTCACCAAATCGAATCATAATCCCACAACTGGACTAAACACATCATGACCAAAATTTCCAAACAAAAGATGCAAGGAGAAACCATGAACCATCCCAGTTAGGTGCTCACTAGAAAATAGATACACACATTCAAATATTCTCTCAGAAAAGCACTTCTAACTACATGCTTCTAAGTGAGTCTGTGGACAAATCCCTTCACATCATGACACCAACAAACATCTAAATCCTTCTCCCCAATGATACTCTCCCTCCAACTAGAGAGAGAATGTTTTGTCGCTTTTATGGAAATAGAACACATAAAAAATTATCATCAAATTGACATCAATATAATTTCGTAAATGATAAAACGTTACTAGAATCTAATTCAATTTAAATTCAAAGATAATTACCATTCTCAATTATCTTTTCTAAACATTCTATTTAATCAATATTTAACTAGGCAAAGAAAATGAGATGTGACATCTGTGCTACTCCTACTAATATATCCCTCTAGGATCTCATTCAAACTTCCCCTACATACCATTGCATGCTCTAGGAAGCCTACAGAATATTCCCATCTCATCTTATACTAGGTTGAATGATGTAGCTACCCTGCTTGATTTTATATACACTAATGCTACCGATATATTTTTCTAGCAATATGAGTTATCATCTTTGAAGATTCAAAACCAAAATGATCCTATTCTCATTATTTTAGGATTAAATTATATCAAATATCCAATGTTCCCTTATTGATAATGGTTTAAGTCTCAATGTCTTTGGTGTAGACCTATTAAATAGTATCAATATCAATATGTCTTGTATATCTCCAACAAATCTTTTCATTTTTGGCTTTGGCAACATAAGTAGAAAATCTCTTGGCACAATCATGTTTCCTATTGAGTTGGGCCTTGTTACTCTACCCACTTTGGTACATGTCATGCCCAAATCTCTTCCGTATAATCTCCTCCTTGTTAGATTGTGGATTCATGACATGGGCACGGTTCCCTCAACCTTGCATGGATCAATCAAATTTGTTCATTGTAACAAAACATACACAATCAAAGCTGATCTAGATTCCCTAGATATTTGTTAGTAGGTGGATCCTAAGAATCAAAATGATTCTTCTCCAACACTTTGAAATCTCATTCCATCGTCTTCACCAAAACAAAATTCGTCATCGTCAACCCCTATTGATAGTTCTAATGATAATTATAACTCATATTCTAATGCTCTTCCTGGTGATTACTAGGGATCTTTAGAATTCATTCCTTCCTTTGTAGGTGAATATAAAATTGACCCATCTCACTTTTACATCCCTAAAGTTCAATCTACTTCACCTTCTTCATGATAAAACATTAATTCTAATTCTATTTCTTCTAAATATTCATGTGATTATACCTCTCATATTAATGATGTCACTAACATAGATCCTGCGTCCTTTGTGGAGATGCAATCTCACTATGGTAGTGGTTTTCATATTTGCTTTCAAACTAGTTACAAAGGTAATGGATGTGGATGAAAGGAACAAGGCATTAAGATCCCCTTCAAGTTGATTGACATTATTCTTTTGTGTTCCTTGGATACCATTCACTTGAATTCAGCCAAGATGCCAAAGCACTATCGTCGTCCTGTAAGTTAATAGTAACATTCACTTTTATAATTCCAATGTACACTTATGTTTTTATTGTTGCATATTGATAGCCTCATGCCAGAATTTTATAGATGTGAATATGATCTTTTCATCTTTTACTTCTCCTTCTCTTCCACTTTTACATCCTAAGGTCATTATGGATAATCCCAAATCACATATACCCTATCTAGATGTTGTTTTCTACAAATGAAGCTCTAGTTGAGTTTATAGGTGTATATGATCACATGCCTAAGTATCATCATGATCGTGGGTTTCCCTATTGTTTAAATGAACAACCATGTACTTTAGAGAATCCACTTCATTATCTAATGACACTTCTTCATTTTCTAACAATTCTCGTTAATCTCATTCTTCTAATCATCAAGACTACAATACACTCCTAGTTGGAGATACTATTGATGTCCCAATGTGCATTCTAAAGATACTAAAAATTCATTCAAATAGGCTAGTCCCTATGTTTTGATGAATAATCTTTGCATTCTAATCTCTGGCACAAGTTTTCTGATTTATTTTCTAGGTCATATGAGGAACGCCTAGTACAGACCTATTGTGATGTTCACAACATGCCCCATTTTACTCCTTAGCAAAATGAGGACCCCTGTTGTGGCTTTCGCTTTTTGCTTGTGTGTGTTGTTCTGCTTGGTGATAAAGGGAAAAAGGGAGTGAAATAGTACAAACCTTGTTAAAAATAATGAAAAGTTGCATTAAGTACCAGGGTTGAATATGGGTGAATTCCTTGTCAAAAATGAACAGGGGTTGCTTTTTGAACAATCTTAAAATTCCATGTATTTTGCAAGTTATGAGTGTTTTGGTAAAATGTACATTCGGGTTTGCATGTCGCATAGAGAAGGCCCTTTGTATATTGGGTCACTTGTATGCAGAGTCTTTTACAAATCAGGTTGCATATACAATGGTCTTTGTATATTGTGTCGTTGTATGTTGCACATGCGAGGGGTTTTGTATATCGGGTTTACATACAAAGTCATTTGTATGTTTTTATACTTGTATGCATTTGCTAATGTTCTGTTTGTACATGCAGGTTAGACCCGACGCAGTTATGAGTTGAAATGAATATTTTGTTAATTCCACTGGTTGTATATTTGGTGTTTGTATGTTTATACATACGAGCAAAACATACATGTCGAAAGATGCAAGGCTCGCAATATGCAAGCCGCGGACCCGAAAAGTTTGTTAAACAAGGTTAAGTCCTTGTATGTATGCGCGCTTGTATATTGATGAGATACAAAGGCTCTATACAAGTGTCGGAACTGAAAAGTTATTAAATGTGGAGTAACGCTTGTATATTTCATGTCTTGTATGTATGTTTCGAAACATACATTGCTTAATACATACAAGAGCCAGAATTCAAAGAAATTAAAATCCGATGTATGCAATGTATCAAAACCTGAATGTATATTAAGAGATACATTGCATTATATACATTGTCGATATACAAGCTGGGACTCAGAAGAAAATTTAAATCCGGTTAATACAATGCATCGCGTCTGATTGCATATCAAAAGATGCATTGTGTTTTATACATTGCGGAGCTGAAGGGCGAATAGACTGCGGTCTATGAAGAGTTGAAGTCCGGCAGGGACATACAAAGGAATTTGTATGTATCAGCTTGTATAAATTGAAGATGCATTCTCGAGATACAAGGAAAAAGGTGGGAAAGCAAAGCGAATCGATTTTGAAGCCGTTTTGAGGCCCGATGCATGTTTTTGGTCAACAATGGTTGACTCGACCATTTTTGGATGTTGTATATGCATTCGGATATGCGGTTGCTCATAGATACTAAATCTTCATAGCCTGATATCTGTGTTTGCACATTTGGAGTTGGATTTAATATAAATGTTTAAATTTCATGTTGGTTTATTAAACGATGGTGCTTAATTCTTGTCAGTTTATTGCAGGGTGTTGGAGTTGTTTGGAGTAGCTGGAAATTGCAGAGTTGTCGACACAGTGGCGGTGTGCAGGTAGATATAAATATGGAGCTTTAATGGTGATGACATCACGGGGGGCGGATCGGATCATCAGATCGCAAAGAGACGAGAGGAGTCAAGGCCTTCAATGCGAAGATGAAATGCAGCTGGAGAAACATTATTAAAAGGAAAAGAAGTTATTGTGGTGATCGTAAGGGTTTCCAAGGGGCATCCTTATGCTCAGTATGGGTATGCTACTCAGGATTTTTGGCGGGATTTGTTCTCCACCGCTTGATGTTGCACTGGAAGGGTGGACTGTTGATTAACTAGGGTTTTTTGGGCACTGTATTGGGGATAAATCAGCGATATATATTGAGCCCCTTTACTTTGCAGAGGAGGTCAATCATTTTGTAAAAATCTAACCTGTAACAATTTCATAGAGGAGATCAGATTACTAAGACTAATGAGGACTGAACTATTGAAACATTAAGGTTCTTTCTTCAGATCATTGTAAATATACTTGTTCTAAAGCATACTGAATGGAGATGAAGCTTCAGATTACATCCTGATTGTAAACTTTATGTAATCTTCAAGTTAATTTCTGGATATGTACTGGTGAATGCTGTGTTCAATAGAAGCGCTTTCATTTTATTGCATGTTGTTGTCAACTTTTCCTTTGAAGATTTGCACTGGATCATGCGGATTTGTGGAATGTCCTGGTGAATTATGATTCTAGTTTTCTTCTCTTCATTGTTGTATCAGAACATGTATGTGGACCAGTGATCTCAGTCAAGTAATTTTGGGAATCTCACTTTTTAAACCCTACCCTTGTCATTTTCCTTTTTTTTAATTTCATTGAAATCACTTCCATAACTACAAATCATGATAAATAATAAGCAGAACAGAGAAATATGCTGACATCCCGTAGATAACTGAATATCATTAGCATATTTGAGCTAAAAAATGCATGTAGTGTTGAAAATATCATGCAAAGACTTACAAATAATGGTAGAAATCATGCAAACATCAACCTGTAGGCACATTATTTGAGCAAGTTCATAGTGTAAAGGCAGAAATTACTGAAGAACGTAAGGCCCCTGAATGATTATCAGCAACACACATCAACCACTAAGTAACGTCAGTAGATTATGAACTAATCAACGGAGACTTGGGATCATGAATTCTTTGAATTCATCGTATCTTTCAAGATAAATAAGGGACCTTGTTGTGTAACTTTTATTTCATGTTTGTATGTGAGTAACATCACCATCAACAGAACTGGCGCTAGAAGGAGGGCCTCTCATCATCAGTAAGTTTTTGTCTGATTTGATAATGCAGACAGAAAGGTAACACTCAAGCATCTCTGTATTTCAAGATGTTATATGCAAAGATTTGTTGTTTTAAGTTTGTGCACGCTAATCATTTGTGAAGTTTTCAAAATTAAGCATAAATATAGCCTTGGCTAGGGAGTTTCAATTGATCTCTATAGTAAACCAGCCAGTCTTCCTTAAATTTAAGAAATCCTGGCTCCCAAGCCAAATACCAGATCAAAATCTAGTGGACTCTTTGAAGAATTAACTATCAGGGGATTTAGACCTAGAACTGCGGACATTCATCACTCTCTCGATTCTAGTACGTTAGAAGCTTCACCAGAACGTGCTCCTATAACTCCTCTCAGGTTTCAAACACCTACAAGACCACCTTTCACACCTCAGGCCCAGCCCCAACTTGTCATACCTTAGGTTCAACCTCCACTAGTTCCAATGTCATTCTTTGCTGCAGAGTCACCTCTGACTTTTAATGCATATCATGCTCTGCCTAAGAATCGTGATAAAATTTGTCCTAAGTATCATCCATATCAGGATGCTGATGATCATATCAGAACTTTCAAGGAAGCCTGTTATAGGGCTAGAATTGAGCATCAAGATGTTGTATATAGGTTATTTCCATTTTCCTTAGGGGAAGAGGCATATAATTGGTATATCAGTCTTGGTCAAGGTTCAGTCGATTCATGGGATGCCTTAGAAAAAGACTTTAAGGATAGGTTCAAAACTCCTATAGATCCTTCAATGAATTATCACTTGTTTGCCACAATCAAGAGATTTGAAGCAGAACCTATTGCTAACTTCAATGCAAGATTCTAGAAAATGCTCTCAAAGGTAGTAGCACCTTATGCCATAGCAGATGAAGCTGCTAGGAGCATTTATTATTCAGCTTTAGATCCCTTGACTTCCATGTTTATCAGGAGAGCACATCCTGGAGTAACAACTTTAGCAGGAGCTTTTGAAGAAGCTATCCAAGTCAGTCAGCAATTGGCTCCTGCTCCCACACCAAATAATGCCTTCCCTACATTTCCTGGTTATCCTACATATCCTATTCACCCACAGACTAGTGGAGCCATGATACCTTCAGCTGTGATGCTAGCCCCTTTGCAGATACCTCCACTCAGTATCATGCCACCACCAAATGGAAATGGCTAGATATTACAATATCCTAGACAAACATAAGTACCTCAGGTTGTGGAACAATCCAACAATAACAATGGATCTTCCTTTTTCAAGCCTCAGACAGAGAATGTAGTGGCTAAGGTTCAAGAAGAGAAAGAAGAAATAAAGGAGATATCAGCACAGTTAAGGAAACTTACTATTGAGATCACTCATCTGAGGAGTCAGAACTTCTATTCTCAACCTAATTAGAATAGAGGTTATGCCAATGACAGACCTAATTATCCTGATAGGGGTTACAACAATAATTACAACAATGGCAATAATAATCCTCCTAGGCAGCCTAGAGTGTGGAACACTAGGCCAAATAATGGTTCTTTGCCATCACCCCTAGACAATCAGCCTCCTAGTGAACCTAAACAGACCACTAGAGTAAACCTTGCAGAGGCAACACTTACAAACTGGTGCAAGGTACATAACACCAATGCTCGTGCAGAGCTAGACTGTCCACAGTTCAGGATTGCTGCTAGTATATTCCAAACTGAAGTGTCCAATACTTTAGGGAATCCACCTTATGTAGAGGGAAATGAAATTGTCCCTTGTGAATATGATTCTGCCTTAGTGCTAGAAAGCTTCATGCATCATCCTTGTCAGCATACAATTTCACCTCAGTAGGATTACACCTCAACATGTGAGGAATTAGCCATGGCTTTTGAATCTATGTCTTTCCATTTGAGGATGAGAATGAGCCATCAACTAAGCATGAGGAAGTCAATGCTTATCAACAGCAACCTCAGGGTAGGCATAATTACAACTTGAGGAATAACTCAAACAGATCTATTGATCCTTTGACCACATCTTTGCCTCCAAACAATTTTAACACCCCACCTGATCCCAAGGCAAGTAATAACCCTGGATTTCCCAAAGTCAATGCTCAATACTTAGCACCACAAAATACAGCACCAAAAACTGGTAATCTACCTCCTGAATCTAACAAATTGGTTACATATCTAGCAAATGAAATGAAAAGGGTTAAAATCAGCCTATCATTGTTAGAGCTGCTTAAAACCCCTGCTATCAAGAAAGCTTTCATGAAATCATTAGATGACCCTGCTCAAAAAGCAGACAGTCATGCCTCAGGTTAGTTTGGAAATAAAGATCATGCTACTAGGGATGTTAATGTTAAACATAAAGTGCCAGCCACTGTTCAAGCTGTAAAGGCTTCCCACATGACCCTATACAAAGACAAGAGTGAGTCACCTCCTTTCCTCCTTACCATAAGGATGTTTGGTAAAAATTTGCACAACTGCTTAGTAGACTCAAGAGCATCTACCAATGTAATGCCCCTATCCATATGCAATGCTTTAGGGTTACATCCTGCTAAATCATTAAAGAAAGTAACACAATTAGACAAAATAGAGGTGAGTGTGGTAGGAGAACTAACTCACATTCACATGCAGTTAGCATCAGACCCTAGAAATCAGCACTATATTGATATTCAGGTAGTTGATATACCTGATACATATGGGATGTTACTCAGTAGAGACTGGTCAAAAACCCTTAATGGATACATGTCAACTGATTTCAGTCATATGTGGTTGCCCTGGAGGGGGATACCAAATCAAATAAGGATAGATGTTGAACCTCGCATGAAACACATGATCATTGAATATAACAAAGCCAATGAAATCATGTATGTAGATGTGGAACCCGGAGTTTACTCCATTAGACACCAGACCGTCAGCATAGAGGAGATCCTGATGTTTGACTTTCATAATCATAATGATGACCCTCAAGATGATAAAATAACTTTAGAATCTAATTGTAACCCTGAAAATAAAGTAGAGGTAGATCATTTCAAGAATTTTGAGATGCATTTGTTTAAAGACGTGCAACAATGTCAATTGTTAAAAATGCATGTTCATGATATTCTAATTGATGGATGGTGTAGGTTGCATGATGAGGCACATTCGAAAAGGACTTGTGGTGCTTGTTTAGACATGTTGGAGTTGGAACAAGCATACAGTGAAGCATCTTCATCATCATCCGCGGTGAGTTCTGCAGACAGTAATAGCGAAACTGATTTTTGTTTGTCTTCTGCAGGAATAGGAGAATGCACATACCAAGATGGAAGTTCTATTCAAATGACAGAAGAGATACTAGTATGCAACAAGGGTAATGCTAAAAGCAAGAAAAAAATCACCCCAGGGAGTGATTGTTTAGTTGAATCATACTATGAGTTATTTGATGAAGATAGGGGCAATAATCTGTCCAAGTTCGAAGAGTTTTTATCAAAAGAGATTCAAAAGATGACACAACAGTAAAGATCCCCACAAGATGTTTTGACTGAGGGATGGTGCAGGTTACATGAAGCACCTCATTCAAAAACTGCTTGTTCATTGTGTTGCATATTTTGAAAAGGCAGACGTTGCCTAGTCCAAAAGATTTTTCTTCTAAGGATAAAAAAAGAAGAAATATCAGCTTCACATAAGACAGATAAGGTGAAGTCTGAGAAAGCTGAGACACCAAAATTAAAATGGATATCAAATGGTGCAGCTACCAGAGCTAAAAGGAAGAAAGAAGGCCTAGACAAACCTTTAATTGAAGACAAACCATGGATCCTTAGATTTGATAGATCCAAGTCGAAACAAGGGACTGGAGTAGGGATAGATCTTATTGATCCATCTGGAAAATCCTACTTAGAAGCATACAGATTACAGTTCCCATGTACAAACAATGTGACGGAGTATGAAGCTCTAATTCATGGGATATTGTTTGCATTAAGAAAGAAAGTAAAAATTCTGCATGTTTATGGAGACTCAGAATTAGTCGTGAGACAGGTAAGAGGTATATACTCTTGCAATTATAAAAGGATGTCCAATTACAGACATAGGGTATGGGACTTAATAGAAGATTTTGATGCATTCAACATCACACATGTACCCAGAGAACAAAATCACAAGGCAGATGCCTTAGCCCAAGCTGCAAGTACTTTGGAACCTCTGTCCATATCTGGTTTAAAAAGATTCTCAGTTGAATTAGTATCAGTGCCTTCTGTGCTTGATAATGTAACTAATCTCCAAGTATTCGATGATGATTAGCATATATTGGACTTTATTTCCAACAGAGATATTTTTGAGGCACAGATCATAGATGAAACAAATATGGAAGACCCCATCTGGGAAGAGGAAGAAATCCTAGAGCTTCCTAGTAACAAGATTCCCAAGGGAATGATACAGCTAGATAGAGCATTTGATCTAGACAATATGCTAAAACAGAAGGATCTCCCAAAAGCGAATGGAAGACAGTACTCTCAGGTCAACATTGGAAAGGATGATGAGAAAAGAAACGTTCTGATTGGGAAAGTCTGTACAGAGGAGGAGTTGGAAGGAATAACCCAAGCTCTCAAAGATTATATCCATGTCATTGCCTAGACGTATGATGAACTAAAAACTTACAAGACATCAGTCATCACTCATACTATACCTTTGAAGCCAGACGTCAAGCCTTTTCGGCAGAAACAAAGACCCGTCAATGCTTTACTGGAGCCCATCATTTTTGAAGAGGTTAAAAGGCTGCTTGATGCCAGGATTGTGTTCCCTATGAGACATTCCACATGGGTGGCAAACCTGGTCCCAGTAAGGAAAAAGAATGGTGACATCAGGTTGTGTGTGGACTTCATGAACTTAAATAGAGCTTCTGAAAAAGGATAATTATCCTTTGCCTTCTCTAGATGAAGTCCTACAAATTGTGAATGGTGCCAAGATGATGTCATTCTTAGACGGTTTCTCTGGTTATAACCAGGTGATGGTGGATAAAATTGATAGATTGAAAACTGCATTCACCACAAAGTGGGGAATCTTTGCCTACAGGCGCATGCCATTTGGGTTAATAAATGTTGGGGCAACGTTTCAGCGGGCAATGGACATAGCCTTCAGAGGCTTGATTGGTAAATGCATAGTCATATACATGGATGACTTAACGGTTTTGTCTAAAGATAAAGGAAACCACGTAGAGGACTTGAGAAAGGTGTTGAAGAAGTGCGAAAAATACGGAATATCCCTGAACCCTAAGAAGTGCATATTTGGGATAACCACGGGGAAGCTATTAGGCCACCTAATAATAGAAAATGGGATCATCATTGATCCTAATAGGGTGGAATCGATCATGAAATTACAGCTTCCTGGAAGCAAGAAGGAGCTCAAATCTTACCTTGGTAAGATTAATTTTGTTAGGAAATTTATCACTGGCTTTGCGGAAATTGTCAGACCCTTGAATTCCATGATCAAGAAGGACGCTAAAATTGAGTGGACGCCTGAAGCTAGAGCCGCTTTTGAAGATATTAAGAAAGCCATATCAAATGCTCCAGTTTTGATCAGTCCAGATTATACCAAGGACTTTTACATTTACTCATTTGCTTTAGAGCATACATCTGCAGTAGTATTAACACAGAGAAATGAAGAAAAGGAGGAAAATCCTATAGCCTTCATGAGCTACCCTTTCAGAGACGCAAAGCTCAGATACATGGACATTGAAAGACAGGCGCTTGCTCTGGTTCGAGCAGTCAAGAAATTCAGGCATTACATTCTGAGAAGTAAAGTGATTGCTGTAGTACCTAATGCCACAGTGAAAATGTTATTAGTGCAAAGCGAACCAAGTGAGAAAAGAGCTAAATGGATCACTGTCCTCCAAGAGTATGATATGGACATTACACCCATGAAGTTAGTGAGAGAACAGGCATTGAGCCAGATGATATCAGATATTGATCCTAATATCATGAGCCAGCTGTATGTTGTGAATGCAAAGAAGGATGGAGAATGGTACTCAGACATCAGACACATCCTGATTACTGGAAGGTGTCCTTCAAGATTGCAAGCCTCACAAAGGAGACCCTTAAAGATAAGGTCACAGAAATACATGATCAAAGGAGTCCTTTTCAAGAAAAGCTACAAGGGGATATACCTTAGGTGCCTGGAAAGATAAAAAGCAAACAAGGTGTTAGCAGAGTTACATGATAAGTTTGGGACCGCACATGGATCACCTTTAGCTACCACTCATGCTATCCTCAGGGCAGGGTATTACTGGCCCACTATTTTCAAAGATATTGCTGAACACATCAAATGTTGTCATATGTGTCAGGTTGCTGCAAATAGAGAAAGATATGTTGCTCAACCTTTGCAGCCAGTGATGGAGATGCGCCCATTTTCTCAATGGGGAATGGACTTCATAGGACCTATCAATCCTCCATCATCTTCAGGCCACAGGTATGTTTTAACTATTACTGATTACTGTACCAGGTGGACTGAAGCTGCCAGCAGTAAGATATGTAATGCTAAGGATGTCATCAAGTTTTTGGAAAGCAATATAGTGACCAGGTATGGAGTTCCATATGCTTTAGTATGTGATAATGGGTCTGCTTTTGCTTCAATTAAACTATCGAGTTGGGCTTTTGACTATGGGATCACCTTAAAATTCTCCTCAAACTACTATCCCCAAGGGAATGGATTAGCAGAATCCACAAACAAGAACCTATTGAACATCATAAAGAAATTAACAGAAAAGAACCCAAGGGAGTGGAATACCTTACTGAAGTATCCCTTGTGGGTAGATAGAACCAGGAATAAGGTTGCATTTGGAAATTCTCCTTTTCATCTAGTATACGGGGTGGACTCTATCCTCCCTGTTAACCTAAGGATTCCTACATTGCAGTTTGCACAAGAATACCTGGGCATAGATAATAAACAAGAAGTCAAGCTACTTCAATTGATGAACCTAGAAGAAAAAAGAAGTGAAGCAATTGAACAATTTGCTAAACATCAGGCTGTTGTCAAACGCTGGTTTGACAAAAGAGCCAAAATTAAGGCTTTCAGGATCTCAGATTTGGTCCTGATGTGGGACAAAGCACATGAGAGGAAAGGAGATCATGGTAAGTTTGATAAACTCTGGATAGGTCCCTTTCAAATTTTTGAAATCTTAGGAGACAACACCTACAGGCTTAAGACCTTAACCGGTGAGGATGTCCCATTACCAGTTAATGGACAGTTTCTCAAACATTATTTTCAAGCCTGAAGCAGTACCATGACAGCCATGTGTATCATAGTGTACATGTTTGTATAGTTGTTTGTACAGTCTGCTTGTTTGTTTGTCTTGTTGTTTCCTCAGCAGGGATGTTTATTTTGATTTAGAGTATGTAGGAGCAGACTAGTAACCAGTGAAACAATAGAAAATTCAGAACATTCAGGTTAATTATTTGAAATTTATGCATAACTTGTGATTGTCATGAATGTAGAAAGTTGTTTAACTTTGTGAAATTTTGTATTCAATAACTGTGGGTTGAGTATTCAAGGAAGGTTTCTCACAATGACACACCTAAAATCCTTGGGTTTGTTGAACTTACCAGTGTAGATATTAGGTGAAAAATCTGAGGTCACCCTTGCTACCATTACAATTCTTAGCTTAATTTCAGCAAGTGACCACTCCTTGCATCATGAAGTTACAAATGCAATATCTTATGAAGTTCTATCAAATACAAAAAAATAAAAAAATAAAATGGATTATATTGAAAATCTAGATTAAGCCATCTAAGTAACTCCACCGGGGCTATAGACGCTTGCTGGCAGTGGGGCTCTACTTAGGAGAATTGTAACGATAACATTGTCAGGGCTATGGACGCCTGCTGGCAGCAAGGCTCTATTCGGCTGGCTATGAGGGAATGACATCAACTATGTAGGCTAATATCAGTCATCACGTGCACCCATTTAAACTGAAAGGAAGATTCGTGCACCTTATTGAATACATTAAGTCTCAAGTTGGATAATAATTTGCAGAAAAGATAGTTGGAAGTTATGAATTTATTTCATTTAGTTTTCTTTAATGGTTTGAATTTAATTGTTTTGTTTGGTTGCTAGTTGTTGTGATGTTCACAACACGCCCCATTTTACTCCTTAGCAAAATGAGGACCCTTGCTGTGGTTTTCACTTTTTGCTTGTGTGTGTTGTTCTGCTTGGTGGTAAAGGGAAAAAGGGAGTGAAATAGTACAAACCTTGTTAAAAACAATGAAAAGTTGCATTAAGTACTAGGGCTGAATATGAGTGAATTCCTTGTCAAAAATGAACAAGGGTTGCTTTTGGAACCATCTTAAAATTCCCTATATTTTGCAAGTTATGAGTGTTTTGGTAAAATGTACATTCGGGTTTGTATGTCGCATATACAAGGCCCTTTGTATATCGGGTCACTTGTATGCAGAGTCTTTTACAAATCAGGTTGCATATACAATGGTCTTTGTATATTGGGTCGTTGCATGTTGCACATGCAAGGGGTTTTGTATATCGGGTTTACATACAAAGTCGTTTGTATGTTTTTATACTTGTATGCATTTGCTAATGTTCTGTTTGTATATGCAGGTTGGAACCGACGCAGTTATGAGTTGAAATAAATATTTTGTTAATTCCACTGGTTGTATATTTGGTGTTTGTATGTTTATACATACAAGCGAAACATACATGTCGAAAGATGCAAGGCCCACAATATGCAAGCCGCAGACCCGAAAAGTTTGTTAAACAAGGTTAAGTCCTTGTATGTATGCATGCTTGTATATTGATGAGCTACAAAGGCTATATACAAGCACTGGAACTGAAAAGTTATTAAATGTGGAGTAATGCTTGTATATTTCGTGCCTTGTATGTATGTTTCGAAACATACATTGCTTAATACATACAAGCGCTGACATTCAAATAAATTAAAATCTGATGTATGCAATGTATCAAAACCCCAATGTATATTAAGAGATACATTGCATTATATACATCGTCGATATACAAGCCGGGACTCGGAAGAAAATTTAAATCCAGTTAATACAATGTATCGCGTCTAATTGCATATCAAAAGATGCATTGTGTTTTATACATTGCGGAGCTGAAGGGTGAATAGACTGCGGTCTATGAAGAGTTGAAGTCCAGTAGGGACATACAAAGGAATTTGTATGTATCGGTTTGTATAAATTGAAGATGCATTCTCGAGATACAAGGAAAAAGGCGGGAAAGCAAAGCGAATGGATTTTGAAGCCATTTTGAGGCCCGATGCATGTTTTTGTTCTACAATGGTTGACTCGGCCATTTTTGGACATTGTATATGCATTCAGATACGCAGTTGCTCACAGATACTAAATCTTCATAGCCCAATATCTATGTTTCCACATTTGGAGCTAGATTTAATATAAATGTTTAAATTTTCTGCTAGTTTATTAAATGATGGTGCTTAATTCTTGTCAGTTTATTGCAGGGTGTTGGAGCTGTTTGGAGTAGCTGGAAATTGTAGAGTTGCTGACACAGTGGCAGTGTGTAGGTAGATATAAAGACAGAGCTTTAATGGCGATGACATCACGGGGGCGGATCGGATCACATTAGACCGCAAAGAGATGAGAGGAGTCAAGGCCTTCAATGCGAAGATGAAATGCAAATAGAGAAACATTATTAAAAGGAACAAAAGTTATTGTGGTGACCGTAAGGGTTTCCAAGGGGCATCCTTACGCCCAGTATGGGTATACTGCTTAGGATTTTTGGCGAGATTTGTTCTCCACCGCTTGATGCTGCACTGGAAGGGTGGACCGTTGATTAACTAGGGTTTTTTGGGCACTGTATTGGGGATAAATCAGAGATATATATTGAGCCCTATTACTTTGCAGAGAAGGAGGTCAATCATTTTGTAAAAATCTGACCTGTAACAATTTCATATAGGAGATCAGATTACTAAGACTAATAAGTACTGAACTGTTGAAACATCAAGGTTCTTTCTTCAGATCATTGTAAATATACTTGTTCTAAAGCATACTGAATGGAGATGAAGCTTCAGATTACATCTTGATTGTAAACTTTACGTAATCTTCAAGTTGATTTCTGGATATGTACTAGTGAATGTTGTGTTCAATAGAAGCGTTTTCATTTTATTGCATGTTGTTGTTGACTTTTCCTTTGAAGATTTGCATTGGATCATGCAGATTTGTGGAATGTCCTGGTGAAGTATGATTCTAGTTTTCTTCTCTTCATTGTTGTATCAGAACATGTATGTGGATCAATGATCTCAATCAAGTAATTTTGGGAATCTCACTCTTTAAACCCTACCCTTGTCATTTTCCTTTTTTTTTAATTTCATTGAAATCACTTCCATAACTGCAAATCATGATAAATAATAAGCAGAACAGAGAAATATGCTGACATCCTGTAGATAACTGAATATCATTAGCATATTTGAGCTAAAAAATGCATGTAGTGTGAAAATATCATGCAAAGACTTGCAAATAATGTTAGAAATCATGCAAATATCAACTTGTAGGCACATTATTTGAGCAAGTTCATAGTGTAAAGGCAGAAATTACTGAAGAACGAAAGGCCCCTGAATGATTAACAGCAACACACATCAACCACTGAGTAACATCAATAGATGATTAACTAATCAACAGAGACTTGGGATCATGAATTATTTGAATTCATCGTATATTTCAAGGTAAATAAGGGTTGTTGTGTAACTTTTATTTCATGTTTGTATGTAACATCACCATCAACAAGACCCAAAAGTTGTGGTTCATAATATAGTGCTTTATCTTGATGCCTAGCTAGTTAAATAGAACATTTGTAAAATACAACCTAAGCTTGCCCTAATGGTCAAGGCTGAGATAGATAAGCTCTTGCAAGTTGGCTTTATCTACCTAGTAGACTATTCACCTTGGATTTCAAATATTGTAGTTGTCACTAAACCTAACAATCACATTCGATTATGCATTGATTTCCAAGATCTTAATAAAGCATCCTTAAAGGATGATTTTCCCCTTCCAAATATTGACATGATAGTCAATTCTGTAGTTCGCCATGCCTTTCTTTCATGGATGACTTCTTAGGCTACAATCAAATTTTTATCAATCCCCAAGATTAGTACAAGACTACATTTATGACCTCTTGTTGTACCTTCTATTATGTGGTCATGTCATTTGGATTAAAGAATGCAAGTGCAACTTATCAACATGTAATGACCATCATCTTTCACAATTTTATTCACAACATCCTAGATGACTACATTGATGATATCTTGGCCAAATCTATTTTGTGACAAGATCATGTCCATAGTCTTATCACATCTTTGAGCACCTTTGCCTATACAAATGTGCCTTAATCCCCATAAGTGTGTCTTCGGTGTTGATAACGACAAACTTTTTCGGTTTATTGTTTTGCATCATGGTATTAAGGTCGATACAAAGAAAATTGACACTATTGTAAACATGCCACCTCTAAGGAATATTTTTGAACTTTGTAGCCTCCAAGGAAATATTCAAGTTATTTGTTAATTTATTTCATAACTGGTGGATTGTACTATTCCCTTTATTTATCTCCTTAAACAAGGATGTTCGTTTCAATTAGAATGAAAATTGCCAAAAGTATTTTGAAGATCTCAAATGCTACTTGGCTAACCCTCCCCTTCTAATTCCAATTATTACTAGACATCCTTCTCTCCTCTATACACCTACATCATCTCATGCTTTGGCTACTCTCCTAACCCAACATGATGATGAAGGTTGGGAATGTGTTGTATATTATATAATTCGAATGCTCCACGACTATGAAACTCATTATTCAACACTAAAGAAGCAATGTGTCACCTTAGTATTCACAACACATGAGGTAAGGCATTACCTTCTCTATGTAGAAGCACATGCAATCATCAAATTTGACCCTCTTAAGCATCTCTTATCTAAAATAGATTTATCAGGTCACTTAGCTAAACTAGTAATGCTACTAAATAAATTTAACCTTAAATTTGTCTCTCAAAAGGCATTAAAGGGACAAACATTAGAAGATCATTTAGTTGATGCTCCCTCTCTGTTTGTCATTCTTACTTAGGATTCCTTCTCTGATGACCATATCCTTTCTTTGCAAGATGATCATCCATGGGAATTGTTCATTGATGGATAAAGGTGTCGAATTGGCTTTAGTTCAACTTTTTAAAGGTGTTGAATTGTTCGTTGATGGATAAAGGTGTCCAATTCCCATTTCTTTTCAGCTCAACTTTTCATGGACAAACAACATCAGCGAGTATGAAGCCCTCATTGTTGGCTTGTGTACTGGGTTATCCCTTAACATCAAAGTCATTCATATCTATGGTGATTCGTAATTGATTATAAAGCAAGTCACTGGCTCTTATCAGGTTAAGAATGATAAACTTTCTCAATACCATGACCTAGCTTTATCATTGCTTAATCAATTATCTCCTTTCTCCATTGTCAATATACTACGTAAGGATAATCATCATGTGGATGCAATGTCAAGCGCAACCTCTCTTGTTCCCTTTGATGATTCATCTATGACTATCACTTTGTTATTCACACTTTGTCTTTACCTACTATTGTGGATGGTTCTCCTTTTGACACTCTTTTATACTATAATATTGATTTTGAAGAATGGTACTCCCACATATTTAACTATTTGCATGATGGTACATTCTCAATAAATTCCTCTAAAAGTGCTCGCACTTGGATTTGATTGCAACATGATACATCATTCTATCCAATGTCTTATATCACCAAGGTTACAATGGTCTCCTCCTATGTTGTCTAACAAAGTTTAAAATACCCATTACTCTGGAAGAGGCCCATTCTAGAGCATGTGGGGGTCATTTTGGTGGTAGATCCTTAGTTCAGAAGCTTCTTCAAATGGGATACTATTGGAAAAGCATGGAATAAGATTCCTTTTCCTTTGTTAAGAAATTCCCTCAATGTCAACACCATGGTAATCTAATTAGAGCCCTTACACAAGTAATTCATGCCTAGGCATCTCCTTGGCCATTTTTAGTCTGGGGCTTGGATTTGATAAAAAAAATTTATCCACCCTCTTCTCAAGATCACACATTCATCGTCACCACAATTTATTATGTCACAAAATGGGTTGAAGTTGTTCCATATTAATCCACAACTTCTAATATCATTTGTCGATTTCTAATTGATAACATCATAATTTCTCATTTTGGATTTCCTTTTACCTTTATTTCTGACAATGGTTCCTCATTTATGAACAATGGCATGAAGCAATTCCTCAAGAAATTTTGCATTCAACAAAGATTCTCCTCACCATATTACCCTTAGTCTAATGGGCAAGCTAAGGCTTCAAATAAAACAATTAAACAAATACTTCATAAAACTATGAATAAACATGATAAAGATTGGCATACTTAGCCCCCTTATGCACTATGGGCCTATCACATGAGCATTCATACAACTACTAGATCTACCATGTACAATCTTGTCTATGGAGCCAATGTTATCATGCCTGTGGAGTTGGAAATTCAATCTTTGCAAGATGCCCTTCAAGGCCTCCTTGATGATAATACTTATCATGAACAATAACTACAACAACTTGAAATTGTTGATGAGCATCATATCAATCCTCTTGAACATCTCCAAGATGATCAAAAACTCTCAACTGTAGTTATAATGAATGGATTTTACATCATTCATTTCAAGTAGGTGATTCAGTTCTTTGTGAGAATCAATGCAATGTGAACACCCCAACAAGTGTCAAAGGAAATTTAGTTTGAATTGGTTGGGTCCTTACATCGTCACCTTTGTTTATGGTTCTAGAGTATATGGTCTATCTATGATGGATGGTAAGCTTCTCAAAGAACCTATTAATGCTATGCATCTTCGTCGTTTCCACAAGCCATTTCTTTTCTTTATGTGGCATTTGTATAACATAGTTGTTCTTATAAATTTATTGTTGTTTATCTTATGCCATTCTATAATTGGAATAATTAATTTGTTCTATGTTTTCTTTCATATTTTGTATTCTAAATGAGTGTGAAATTCATTGTTTTAGAACACAATGCATTATTTTTTTTGTGTTTTATATATATTACATTCTTATACGTGCTTGTTGTTTCTATTCTCAACAAGATTTCTACTGTCTTGAATGATTAGTTGTAATTTTCATTTATAAATGGAAATTATTCTATTTTCTTTATCATGTTCATTAGTTAATCATGTAAATGATTAATTAATTAATTAATTCATCTCAATTGCTTAATTAGATATTTATAGTATTTAATTAGATAATTTTCTTTTACATTGTTTAATTAGATCTTTATAGCATTTAATTAGACAAATTCCTCTCAATTGTTTAATTAGACCTTTACAATATTTAATTAGATAATTTCATTTTGTATTTTTGGATTAGATCATTATAGTATTTAATTAAATAATTTTACACGAATTGTTTGATTAGATCTTAGACTATATCAACCCACCCACCAATAAACTATCATCATGTGCATCATAATCATACATGAAAACAAATATATCTCATAACACAAAAATGTCAACCAAAATCTCATATATATACAATCATGTCTCGATACATCATATACAAAAATTGCCACTATATCAAAATGTGGTGTGTGTGTGTGTGTGTGTGTATATACATGTACGTGTATATACACGTATGTGTGTGTGTATATATATATATATGTATATACGTATGTATGTATATATGTATGTATGTATGTATATATATATATTATGTATATATATTACATATATATACATATATTACATAATATATATATATATATATATTGCATATATTATATATGTATATACAATATATATGTATCTATAATATATATACATATGTATGTATGTATACATATATGTATATATATGTTGCTCAAGCCTTCAAGTGTAGGTGGCTACTGTATGGATGACTCTCATCATGAGGCTACAAACTAAGAATCAGTTCATTACCCACTCTATGTCTATAGGCCCCTCAACAAGCCTTTGAGCTTTGCTACCTCACCTATGAACTATAGCTTGCTCTGTTTTAGCCTGGAAATCTTTTCTCATAGCTTGTCATCCTCATCCATCAATGCCTTCACCCTGGGATGGTCCAAATCTATCACTGATGTCATCTGAGCCCTCTATATGTTAGCCATGTTGTGGTCTAACTAGCTTTGTAAAGCATCATGTGTAGCCTTTGCACTCTTTTCTCTTGTCACAACTTGGTCTCAATCCATAGTCAAGGACACAAACTTTGCAGTGACTTGATCATAATGCACTATGGTCTCCTCGTATGCAGCCTTCAACTGTGCCATAGTGATGTAGGAGCATCCCAAGTTGAAAGGCAATCTTGCATCAACCAAAAAAATGATTTCTTTCTTTTCTTACATTTTAGTTGCTTTTCAATCAGTTGCAGTTTCAACATTTTCCACCGCATTCTACTGCATTATCACTTCATAGCTCATGGAGAAGGATTTAGATTCTACACTATGTCCTCTACATCATATCCAAAATTCATGAGATTTGGAGTTTTCCACAGAGAGTTATCGCTATCATAACATAATCAAAACTATCAAATCAGAGCATTCAACATTCAACATGAGCATAAAAGGTTTGCGGAGCATCCTTGTGACCTGCAGAGCCAAATGGAACATCTCACAAGGCAGTATGGGACTAGATAGACCTTCACTAAGAACTGCAACACGTTTCATTCATTTGTAGAGAATTACCACATGTTGTAGGCCGACCCACACGGTTCATCATGCATTGGAATTTGAAACCTCTTGGTGCCGACGTGGAGCATTCTTTGAGCTAGAAGATGATATATAAACATTCACTAGATGCACTAGGAGGATATATAATATGATAGAAAGTTTTTAGGCTTCAGTTGTGGATTTACGGAAGGCGCTTCAAAGATATATCTTTCATGTAATTTGTATTCTACCAGAGGATAGGCCTATGAGCTCATAATAGTCTGTATGTTGCCGACATATGATTATTGTAACTATCTGAGATATTGAATATATAAATCTTCCATTGCAATTCATTCTTGTGTATTCTTGTGTTGTTTCTATTGTGTTTACTCTATCTACATGGTTGGACAGTCCATTCTCTAGACCCTCCATCTGTGACTGCACCAAGTGGTATTAGAGCGAAGTTTGTGAATCCTTTGGTAGAAAAGGCATTCCAAGAGATCTTGAGGTGGACAGATTGCCGACCTGAGGTAGCCTACTTGTGTTTGTCAACAGAGTGTCGATTGTGAGGTAGTTGGAACCCTGTAGTTAGATCACCAAATTGAGGCAGTTGCACCAGATCTGAGGAAGAGATGTCGCTAAGGAGAATGCCTGCTATGGCTAATGTTTCTGGAAGAATGGAAGAAATGATAGAGATGACGAGAACGATGAAATTTAGATTGGAGGTTGTAGAAGAAGATAGAAGAAGAGGACTAAACCCTAGACATGAGGATGAGAGTGATGATGATGAATTTCAAGCTACTGACTAAAATGAAGAAACCCTAGAAGAAGAAGAATAAGATCAGGTAAAGATGTTGAAAGCTATTTCTAAGATTGGTAAGAGACTTAGAATGGAAGTGTCAAACTATACCAGAAATTTAAACCCTGAGGAATTGATTGGTTGGATAAATGACATGGATGAATGCTTTAAATATGAGGAAATTGAAGATCCAAAAAGAGTAAGATTTGCAAAAACTAAGTTGAAAGGACATGCTGCTATTTGGTGGAAAGAAGTTCGTAGAAATAGGAGAGAAAAAGAGAAAATCATAAAATGGGATAGGATGGTGACAAATTTGAAGAATCAATTCATACCTGCTAACTATGACTTGGAATTGTTGAAGAGATTGCAAAACCTAAGACAAAAGGAGAAATCTGTGAAAGAGTACACTAAAGAGTTCCACAAGATGATTATTAGGACTAGACATAGTGAAGCAAGCAAGGAGAAAGTGGCACAGTACATAAATGGACTGAGGATAAACATTCAAGAAGAACTAAGTTTGGTAAGGATGACAACAGTGTAAGAAGCATATCAATTTAATCTGAAAGTTGAAGAAAAGTTGAATAAGAGACATGAACAAAGACATAGAGGTAGAGGAGGCAAATTTCAGAGAGGTAGAACACATTCTGGAGAAGGAAGACCATATGCAGAGCAAAACAAGGAGACTAGCCCATAACACAAAGAAGAAAGATATGGTAATTCATACTACTAGAGAGATGACATAATTTTCTACCGCAATAGCAGAGGAAGTCATAATTCTTACCACAATAAAGGATACCAGAGAGATGAAAGAGGATTTGACAAGACATCATTCAAGGGAACATGTTTCAAGTGTGGAGGCAAAGGACACCGAGCATTTGAATGTCATCAAGGGAATACTAGCAAAAGGACAGAGAACAGTGCAAGAGAAGCATATGCGGAGGAAGAATCGGATGGATCACCTATTTTAGTAGGGAAGCCAAAGAAGGGTGAATCATTAGTCATGAGGAGAGCTTTGTTCCAAACAAAAACAACTGAGGAACCACCGCAAAGGAAAAGTTTGTTTTGGACAAGATGCAAATCAGGAGGTAAATGTTTCAAGGTTATGATTGATAGTAGTTGTACAAACAATTTGGTTTTAGAAGAGATGGTGAGGAAGTTGAATCTGGAAAGGTTGAAACATCTGAAGCCCTACAAGATAGCATGGATTCAAGATGAGCACAAGGTACTGGTGAGTGAACAATGTTTGGTGAAATTTCACATATGATCTTATAATGATGAGGTATTATGTGATATTATGCCGATGGATGTATGTCATATATTGTTGGGAAGACTGTGGCAGTATGATAGGAAGGAAATACATGATGGAAGGAAGAATACCTATACTATAACATTAAATGGGAAAAGACATATCTTAATACCTTTGGAGGAAGAGGAGAGTAAAAGTGAAGTATGCGGCAATGCTAGGATCTGTTTAGTGGATGGAAGGAAATTTTTGGATGAATGAAGACATGAGAACATGTGTTTTACATTTATTATGAAGAAGTGTGGTACCCTAAGTGCATAAACCGCCACCGTGAAAGAAGAACCACTGTCGGAGGAGATAACTGAGTTGTTGACATAATACCAAGATATCATATCAGAGAATGTGCCAAAAGGATTGCCACCAATCCGGAGTATCAGTCATCATATGGATCTCATACCTAGAGCTAGTTTTCCAAACAAAGCAACACCTAGGATGACACCAGTAGAAAATGCAGAGCTAAATAGACAGATACATGAACTATTGAGGAAAGGATTGATTAGAGAAAGTTTAAGCCCATGTGTAGTACCTGCAGTACTAGCACCAAAGAAAGATGGAGAATGGAGAATGTGTACAAACTCAAGAGCAATCAATAAGATCATTGTCAATTATAGATTTCCATTGCCAAGGATGGATGACATCATGGACTATTTGAGTGGAGCAAAATATTTCACAAAGATAGACCTAAAGAGTGGATACTATCAGATCAGGATCAGAGAAGGAGATGAATGGAAGAATGCATTCAAGACAAAAGAAGGATTGTATGAGTGGTTAGTCATGCCTTTTGGATTTACTAATGCACCAAGTACTTTCATGAGGTTGATGAATGAGCTTTTAAAGAAATTCTTGGGTAAGTTTGTTATTGTCTACTTGGATGATATTCAGATTTTCAGTAGAACAAAAGAACATTTGCAACATATTAGACAAGTATTTCAGAGGTTGAGAGAAGAGAAATTATTGATTAACATCAAGAAATGTAGTTTCATGAAGACATAATTGGTATATTTGGGATTTGTGATTTCGGTGGAAGGATTGAAAATGGACCCAAAGAAAGTCAGAGCAATTATTGAGTGGCCAACACCTGTGAACATTGGAGAGGTAAGATCTTTTCATGGACTAGCAAGTTTCTACCGGAAGTTCATCAAAAATTTCAATACTATATGCACACCAATGACAGAGACAATGAGAGGTGACTGGAAGGATTTTGAGTGGACATCAGGAGCACATAAGAGTTTTGAATTGTTGAAGCAAAAGGTGACAGAGCAACCAGTGTTAGCATTACCATATTTTGACAAAGTATTTCAAGTTGATTGTGATGCCAGTGGGAATGCAATAGGAGCAGTGTTAAGTCAAGAAGGGATACCAATAGCATATTTTAGTGAAATTTTGAATGATGCAAGGAGGAGATATTTAGTTTATGATCAGGAGTTCTATGCCATAATTCAAGCATTGAAGAAGTAGAGACATTACTTATTTCCAAAGGAATTTGTGTTGTACACTGACCATCAAGCTTTGCAGTATTTGAACAGTCAGGGTAAGTTGAATCAAAGACACATGAGATGGGTAGAGTTCATGCAGAGTTACACATTTGTATTGAAGCACCAGAGTGAAAAGTCTGAACAAAGTTGCAAATGCATTGAGCAGAAGAAGGAACTTGTTGACAGAGATGAGGGTAGAAGTACTAGGTTTTGAAGAACTTAAGCATATGTATGAAGATGATCTTGATTTTGTAGAAGCGTGGAAAGCATGTAGAGATCCTATTGTGATTGTGAGGGGGAGAATGAGAGTTAGTTTCAAATGAATAAAAACACAACAAAAACCCAAACATCAATAGAATGTGAAGATAAAGAGGAATCAAACCAAAGAAGTAGAAATACTTACAAAACCCATTTACCTGTCGTTTTCCATTGTTGCCTATCTTGCTTTGATCTTGATTGAAGCCGTCAGAAGCTCTTTTTAGCTTGCTTTGTTGTTTGAAGATGCCAAAGGAAGAATGGCTATTAATACATTGTGTGATGGAAGATGAGCTCCAACACACAATAATGAAGGATACTTAGAATAGACTTGAGAAGAGTAGAATGAGAGAATTTTGAGTATAGGTTTGATGCAATAATGAATCCTCCCCAAATGGCTTAGAAGAGGGTTCTATTTATAGAATTTCTAAAAATAGAATGGAGGGTGAGGATCTAATGATGAGATCAATGGCCCTCATTATTTGTGAATCTTTAATTCATAATGGATGAATTAAAAATTCAGAGTGGGGGACAATGGGTTATGACAATTGAATTAAAAATTCAGAGTGGAGGATAATGGGGAACATTGAATTAAAAATTCAGTGAGTGGATGTGAGTGGGAGACATCTAAATTTTAAATTCAGTTTAGTCGATGAGTGGGAGACAAGGTTAATTAAGTGTTTTTCTTAATTAACTTAAGTCTAGGTTAATCAGATAAATAGGATTTATCTAATTAACAGGGATTAGGGAAATGGATAAATCATCTAAATGAATATTAGGAATATTCATTTAATTGATAGGATAGGGTTGTAAGGTTAAATGAATCAATTAGGTGAATTAATTGATCACCGGGGATATGCAGATTGGGAGAGTGGATTAGTGTAGAGGTACAGAAATTGGTTTTGCAGAGCAGTCCAATTTTCGGTGTCTACAGTGACAGATAGAAGCAAGTGGTTGGATTATTTCATTTAAGAGGATATGTTGTTCAAAGGAAATCAATTGTGTGTACCTAGGAGTTCAATGAGAGATAACTTGATCAAGGAGAAGCATAGTGGTGGACTAGCAGGACATTTTGGTATTGATAAGATAGTATCTTTGGTGAATGAACATTATTTTTAGCCTCAAATATATAAGGATGTAAGGAAATTTGTTCAGAGTTGCAGAGTTTGTCAAGTTGCAAAAGGGAGTAGTCAGAATATTGGATTGTATAAACCTTTAACAATACCAGAGAGACCTTGGGAAGATATAAGTATGGATTTCATATTAGGTTTACCAAGAACACAGAGGAGACGTGATTCTATATTTGTAGTAGTTGATAAATTTTAAAAAATGGCGCATTTCATTCCTTATAAGAAGACAAATGACGTTGTACATGTTGCTGACCCATTTTTCAAGGAGATTGTGAGATTGCATGGATTAGCAAAGAGTATAGTTTCAAATAGGGATATAAGATTCATAGGATATTTTTGGAGAACATTGTGGAAGAAGATAAAGATAGACCTAAAGTTTAGTTCAACATTTCACCCACGGACTGGTGGACAAACAAAAGTGGTAAACAAGAGTTTGGGTAATTTGTTGAGATGCTTAGTAGGAGATAAGGTAGGAAATTGGGATATAATTCTACTGCAAGCAAAATTTGCATACAATAACTCAGTGAGCAGAAGTATAGGGAAGACACCATTTGAAGTTGTGACCAAAGTACAACCTAGACGAGTTGCAGAGATGAGAGACATCAGTATGGATAACAAGAGAAGTGCAGAGGCAGAAGAATTTGTAGGATACATGGGAACAGTACACACTCAGGTCCGAAAGAATTTGGAGGAGATGAATAGCAAGTATAGGAGACAAGCAAATGAAAAGAGGAAACATAAGGAGTTTTCTATTGGAGATGAAGTCATGATATATCTCAGAAAAGAAATATTTCTAGTGGGGACATACAACAAGCTAAAGATGTGAAAGTTTGGACCATGTAAGATTCT